>OZ020507.1:189359840-189602340 GCA_963971375.1 Platycheirus rosarum | reverse complement strand
ATTATTATTATTATTATTATTATTATTATTATTATTATTATTATTATTATTATTATTATTATTATTATTATTATTATTATTATTATTATTATTATTATTATTATTATTATTATTATTATTATTATTATTATTATTATTATTATTATTATTATTATTATTATTATTATTATTATTATTATTATTATTATTATTATTATTATTATTATTATTATTATTATTATTATTATTATTATTATTATTATTATTATTATTATTATTATTATTATTATTATTATTATTATTATTATTATTATTATTATTATTATTATTATTATTATTATTATTATTATTATTATTATTATTATTATTATTATTATTATTATTATTATTATTATTATTATTATTATTATTATTATTATTATTATTATTATTATTATTATTATTATTATTATTATTATTATTATTATTATTATTATTATTATTATTATTATTATTATTCCATTTCCCACAAAATGTATGAAAAATGGTTTGAGAATGGAACTTCAACTGAATTTCTTCTTTTATTTCTGGGCCAAAAAATTGCATTACCAGTTGACAAAAAAAGTTTTTCGCTTTTTCAGTTGATAGCCGATGGAGAAGAAGTAATTCGCAACGTGCAAGACGAAAGGGAACAAGAACAAATGAGAGCACAATATGGCAATATGTTGTACACATTCCAGTGCCACCAGCACAATGATCGATTTTCCAGATATGTATTAAACGTAAACACCCAGACAATAAATTTCCTTAAACAGCACAAGAACATCCTCATAGGGAACAAAGGGAACGTCACAGTGGCGATGGAACGGGTAGAGTATGATGAAAAGATGAGTGAACTGTTGTCTGATAGAAATACATATAGGCGAGTGAGAAACAACCCAATATCAACACTACAGACTCGCAACAACGAACTAGTTAAGTGGCTGAGAATGATCGAGAAAAAGGGAGAATGACAGCATATACAGCACAGGTTCCATCTATCTATGGCTTACCTAAAATCCATAAGCCATACATGCCCTTGCTACCCATTACGTCATCAATAAAGTTACCATGTTATGAATATTAAATAAGAAGCCATCGAGGTTGTAGTATCTTATGTTGTAGTGTCTCTTTTTACAAACATTCCCATATCACTAGCTGTCACCATAGTAAAAAGGAAATGGGAATTAATAAGTAAGAATACCAACATCAATCAGAAAAAAATTTTAGAGATACTAGATTTTTGTCTCAAGGAAAACAATTATCTACAATTCAAAGATGATATCTTCAAGCAGATTTTTGGAATGCCTATGGTCAACCCTCTGTCACCCACAATCGCTGACTTAGTACTAGATCACGTACTAGACGAATGTTTTGATGCCATGAAAGAGAGACCTGTTCATCGCTAAATATGTAGACGACATATTTGCTGGGATTGACAAACAGGAAGTTGACAAAGTGTTTCTTATCCTCAACGGATTCCCCCCAAAAATACAATTCACTGTTGGAATGAAACACAATAAAGCGATTTTATTTCTTGATGCTAAAGTCCGGAGGGAAAGCGACAGCTTATTGTACAACTGGCATCAAAAACATACAGCGTCAGGCACAATAATCAATTTTCGTTCGAACCAAGCTAAACATATCATCATGAACACAGCCTCCAACCTCGTAAGAAAGGTTTTCGCTCTCAGCAGCGAACAATTTCAACCCTCCAACAAAAAAAGAATAACTAAAATCCTCAAAGATAATGGCTATCCTCCTGCCATAGTTCGTGGTTAAATCTTCAAACACAAATATAAAACACAAACTACAAGAACAGAGGATCCAAACAATGGTTTTTACAAAAGTATAGTGTACGTTCCAAAACTCGCTGAAAACTTCAAACAAGTTATCAACAAAAGTGTAAGTGATGTTTGTTTAGCTTTCAAATCAAACAAAACGTTGTACCATCTATATATCAAACTAAAAACAAAACCAGACAAAGACAAACAAACGGACGTTATCTACAAAATCAATTGCAACGGCAAACCGAACGAACCTTGCAACCTATGCTTCGACAGCGGATCTCAAACCACAAATCTGATTTAAAATCCAATAGTTCTGGGAAAACAGCCCTGGCAAGTCACAGCATCGAGAGTGGTCATTCTCCAAACTTCGAAGATGTCAAAATCCTACAAACAGAGAAATATGTATCTAAACGATAAACCTTAGACACATTACACATACTAAATAACAATAATAATATGAATAGAAAACAAGACACACAAAGCATTTCTTCCGTTTATTGCTCTTTAGTGTCTTCATCCTCATAGTTTTTATTCTTTTGTTTTTTAAATACACAGACGAAACTTTATTCGAAGTGTCATTTTCTTGTTTAAATTTTTTTTAGTTTTTTTATTTAAAAAAAGTAAGTGTAATATTCTCACTGTCATAATTGTCACTTTATATTTTCATATAACTAATGTATTTTATTTTATTTTTTTCAAATAAAGTTCCCCTGAGGAAGGCAGCAACCCCTGCCGAAACGCCGGGAAAAGCAAATGTAACATAGTTGTTTCATTGCGAAAACTACAGTGACCAAATAGCCGACGGAAAGAACCTTTCCAAACACAAATTAAGAAATTTGTATTCCTTTATAAATCTTTATGGCTTGGTGTGCAACAACATCAAGCGCACCACCGTCTTTTATTAGGATGGCTCTTCATGGAAAAGAATTCATTCTCTCAGTCGAAGATACTTTTTGTTTTTCATGTTATTATTCACTGCAATATGAAAAATGTTGGAGATGCACTGTGTAGTTCATGCAATTCTATACAAAAAAGATTATGACACTTTTTTATGACACTTTTTATCGTACAGTTAAAGTTAATAGATTTGGAGAAAAACGGTCGCAGACATTGGGTTGTTGTTCATTTAGTGAAGAAAATGTAATAAATGTATTTTTTCTTGTGGAGAAACTTTTTGTATTTGATTATGTTTTTTTAAAAGAACCTATTCGAGAAATTTCGAAAAAAAATCCTTCCTTTACGCATACAAAATTTGTTAATCTGCTCCAAATTTAAGGTACTTTGAATGAATTTTTTTGGACGTACAAATGAAGCTCCACCGTAATTCAGCGTTGCAGCTGAAAAAAAATCTCAGTGCCAATTATTGTTTTGTTGAGTTCTACAAAGTGACAACACAAAATGGAAACGACTAGGCTTCACGCGCTTGTTCCTTATCACATTGGAAGACAAGATCTTTGACATAAACAAGTAGGTAACACTTTCTTGGAAAAATGACACGGTTTGAACTTATAAAAAGAGTCAAAATCCTACAACCTTTAAGGGTTTCTTACAAAAATGACGTTTGCCATTACACGCGTTAGGTCCTAAAGAATTGATTGTAAGAGTGTTTTGAAAATAGTGGAACGTTATTTTCATTTTGAGGTAAAAAATTTTTGTTCCAGAAAGAAAGTCGAAAATAAAAAGAACTGTCATATGAAAGTTACCGTGTTTAATAGACTTTTCCTGCAAATTGTTTTTTTTTTTTATAAAATTATAGCTTATACTATAGAAAAAAGAACTGCGACCCCTACTGAACATGCCCTGCAAAACTTGAAATTGTATTTTGTGTATGTGAATACGTGTAAGATTAGTGTCAGCAGCAGCCAATCCGCCATGCGGAAACATAAGAAAAGTTTAGGGACCGGTACAAATACATATGTCGCTGACTGGGCATTTTTCAACTTGTAGGCAAAGAGACAATTATCCTCTCCGTTGTCGTTCTTGCTCCTTTTTTCTATGGCTAATACCTACGAAAATATTGTTATAATCATAGGGGCCCTTTTTGAGAGAAAAATATCCTTTTTCTTAATGGTTATATGATATGTACCGTCAATTTTACTCCTTAAATAAAATTTCAAAAGAACCACACAAACCAAATTTTAACGTTATCAAATCAGTTTAGTCGTTTACGTTACAGATCGTTTTGCACCCAAATGGACAGACAGATATTTTTTGTCACTAACTTTTTTTCTATGATCTTAATGTCGTTTTTGATTGTTATCTCAATGTTTTTTTTATTCAGGAATCCTATACTTGCCTTATAGTACTTCTAATTACAAGTAAAAAAAGTCCAAATACTACAAAAAAAAATATTAACACATAAATAAACACAACCAAGAAAAAATAAGAAATATAGAATAAGATATTCTTGATTAAAAAAAAAGGAATAGATAATATTTTTGAAGAAAAAACTTGGTGAACACCCAACTTAAAGCACCACGTCACTTGCTGAATGTGAATGTAGTGAAGTTATTACTTTTCCCTTCATTGAAATATACGTCCCGTAGATCTTCACAGATTTAGCTTGATGGGCTTCAGGTTGTAAAACTAGAGATGTCCTTCTTGTACTGTTGGTATGATTCGGTTTGAAGGGACGAATGATGCTTTTTAAGTTCTAGTTATTTTTAGGACAATGTAAAGAACTGTAAAGATGATTCGTTCAATGAAGAGGTCTGCAAAGATAGAACATCATTATTTATAAAGATTTTGTTAATACCTGTTATTTGTTTAAGTGCAATGAATGGATATTCTGAATTAATTTTAATATTTCTCAAAGTAAGGTTGGCTTGTTATATTGGTTTGGACTTCTCCGTTGGAGCAAACTGTATCGTTTATTTTAATGGTTTCGTTCATAGTTGATAACAAAACTTTGAAGGCAGTTTTCTAAAAGAATTTCCATGAACTAGACATCCTTGAAAATTGGTTAAGAAGATTGTGTTTTCGTCTAGGGACTATTTTTATATTGGATTTTGTATTCTACTTCCAGATGATGTTGTAGCCGTAACACGATGGTCCTTTGAAACTACCTCTTTTTTGATGAATGGGCCTTTGTTTCCAATATTGCCTTTTATCAGAAACATAAATATATAACATCTCAAGGTTAAAACGTTGTAGGTTTTTTATAATATTTTTTTTTTTATTCTGATGACACTTAACTTTTTCACTAAGATCTGCGTTTAGTTTTGTTCTGAAATCATCAAATTTTGATAATTGATTCGCTAACTACTTCCAAAACAATTATAACAAGGTTTCATTGGCCCAAAATTTTAAACAATTAAAATCTACTCCAAATCAATTTTAAAATGGGCGTCGGCTCTAAAAACAAAATATAAAACGAAAGTCGGCTCTTTGTTAATTTTAAACGACATAAAGTATACTTTAACCTTAGACACCTTGTCTAACCTTAAAACGAGCAAACCACTTGTTTATCTTTTTTAAGGTATACTTTAACCAGAGGACAATTTGGATTTCGTACCAAAAAAAAATAAGAATATCTTATTCTGTCAATAGTAAGCCGTGTTAGGGTCGATTCCCAATCTGTGAAACTGTGAATGTAATTTTTTTGACGTTTTGGTGAATTACTTTTCACAACCAAAACATGCCATAAATAGCCCCGTAGTTTTGAAATCAAGAAACGATGTATAGAGAAGGAAAATTGTGGAGGACCGATTCATTCTACGGGAATTTCCGTTATTTTTTTTTATTTATTTACTTAATTATATTATTTGTTTTATTCTTTTACGACATTAATGTTTAATTACTAAATATTGACACTTCAAACGCATTATGATAAGTTTTTATCGTTTCACATTTTCATAGATCGGGAATTGACCTCCTGGAAAAAAATTGTTTACATTACGTTACATAACCACACACCACAATAGTTGTCAGGGTTGTTTATCTTGTTTAAAATTGAGAAAATGTTAAACAAGGGCTCGTATCTAAAGCACTTCTTTAACTAGAGTAGATTCTATTGCTAAAATGAATGATATTTAAAATTTTGCGCCATTATCCATAATTAAGAGCTTTGGTACGGTGAAATAATGCAGAAATTTATTTATTTGTTTCTCAAGTGAAGGACGGTTCGATCTTTGATTTTAAAGAATTTTGACAATTTCGAAAACTTATTAATGAAAGTAAGGGTTTTTTGTCTTTAATGTCAATTATGTCGATATGCGAGATTTCTGACGGATATGTAGGTACTGGAGTTGATGTGTGCTGTCGTAACTAGGTCGCTGTCTATACTGATGCACAGTAGAAGCTTTTTGAATAAAAACACCAACTTATATGTACTACTACTAAGTTCATAGACTGGAGCATAGAATAACTATACTATAAAGAGGGAAATCTACTGCCTTCTTTTGACAATGCCTACAAGCTGGTCAAATAACTATTGGTGTAGAACTGTCAAATAATTGACGCCGTCTGAGTGTGTGGTAGTGCTGAACTGTCAAATATTTGACGCTTTCTGAGAGTGTAGTAGTGCTGAACTGTCACATATTGTGTGCTTGAAAACTCTATATAAACCTTTAAAACTGGTTAAACAATATTCAAGAGTTTCAACCATTTTACCTGATACCTAAACTGATGATAGTGTATTGATTGTTCTAAGAATGAATTTAAACAAGCATTCGGTCAGAAGAACACCTACTATGTACATATGCAACGAAGCGATAAAGGTGTTCTTTTTACCACACTATTACCACACGGTTGTGATTATTTACAAATTGTTTTTTTAAGTCTTCGTTAAACAGAACGCATTTTAACGCGGCGTAGAGATTATTTTACTCTTCGTTGAGATAACTTTGACGCGGCGTTCTAAAAAAAGATTTTGTTTTCAATATTTTGTATTTGGTAATTTAGTCATTATGAATTTGTTGTAGACATTTATTATATAACAAAATTTTTTGACTTATTTTGTGTTATTTAATATTGTATTGTTAAAATGGAAAAAATAACCTGATTGGCGTTTAGTGAGAAAATGAAAATCAAGATTCAAATATTAAACGCGCTGCGAATAGCTCTCTGTCTGACGTTCTCTAACGCCGTGTTTAGAATGCCGTGTTAAAATAATCTCAACAAATTATTAATCCTACAAACTTAAAAAGAAAAACACTGCATTATATTGGTTTATATTAGAAAATTGTGGACATTATATTATTCCGTACTAATTAGACCTTGTGTACATGATTCCTTTTTTCGGTTTTTTCTTCATTCTTCTTTTGGACAGGCACGTACGTTGGTGTGTACACCAACCCCGAATATATCCAATGCTTTTTTTACTTTTTTACTTTTAAGAGATTTTTATTTTAACTTTTTCTTATATCTACTTAAATGCTAGACAAAAATCTTAAAACTAGCTAAAAATATCATCTTAATTAACTTACTGGCCCTATGCGGGCGCTCTAAATTAATCTCTAACTTAATTTTAATTGCCTTTCGGCCTAAAAATAACTTAATTTTATCATATCTGTATTGGGGTTTTATTTTTTACCCAGAAAAAATTAAAAACTAGGTCATCATTATCGTTTTCTTAATCTATCTTAAATTACCTAAAAACTAACTTAAAATAAACTAAAAATAAGCTTAAACTTACTTAAAATAAACCTAAAATACTTAAAATTACAACAGCCACAGCAGCGGTTTTTTTTTTTTTTTTTTTTTTTGGTGCCGCCGCAACTGCCCTACCTAACTTAGATACTAAAGATATATGTAGGTCGGCCGTAGGCGATATGTCCGACTATGTCGACTAAAAATTTCGGGTTTTAGCTAAGCCACCAAAATTGGTGGACCTGATCTACTGCTTCCTTCCGATCCCGGTCCGGCACGGCCCTACTGAAACGGAGGCGCTCTGCTTCGCTCCCAGCGACTATGTCTCGGTCGTAGAGGAGCCGCCTATCGACTGTTCTGCGGCCGACGTGGTAGATCAACGGAATCGCCGATCTATCCTGAATCAGCCCTCGACTATCAAGGTATAGGAAAGCCTCGGGCGGGATAAAACCACTCGAACCCGTGCTTTCAAAATATTCATCTTGGGGGTAGTAAGCCCCGAAGATTTGTCCATTAGTTGAGGTCATCGCCCTTGCAATGTGTCCGCGAATGAGCTTAATTAAAAAGTTATCTATCCTGTTTGTATTGGCCCCGTTGTATAGGACCTCGTTGGAATAATAATGTTTGTACTCCGACTCTGGTGTTCTATAAAGACCGAGACAAGTGCGAAGGCACTGTCTCTCGAACACCCGAATCTTTTCCATTAGAGATGGTGCAACGTTGAACCACACAGGGCATCCATAGGCAATCATCGGCCTAATGAGGGCCATGTAGCAAATCACTTTCACTCTGCTGTCAAGGCGGCTGCTATAAAACAACCGTCTTGTCAGAGCAAAAGCTCCCCTAGCCCTGGCTAGAGCAGCCTCTACATGTCGGTTGAAATATAGAAACTGATCCAGCCAGATGCCAAGGTACTTTACTACACTTTTACTTGCCAGTGGATGTCTATGTGGCCCAGCGATCACTAGCTTGCGCCAGTTCTTTCTCGTATCCCTAGAAGCCCTAGAAACAGGGGTTCTAAATAAAATAGTTTCACATTTTTGGAAGTTAATTTTCAGCTTCCAATCATTACAATATTGCTGAATTTTATCGAAATCACGTTGCAAGAGAATTCTAATAACCTCAACTTTTGGACCTGTTCTGTACGCAATTAAATCATCGGCATACGCAATTGCATGAGGTAGACTCCCAATGAGATCGCTGGTGTAAATACTAAAGAGAATCGGCGAGTTCACCGCTCCCTATTGCAGACCGTTTTTAATATCAAAAGTTGTGGTAGATGTTACATTGCCACTCTTGACAACAAACTTTCTACCATTAAGCATGTCGTAAAGCATATATAGCAGTGGTTTGCTTATGCACCATCTGGTAAGCTTCAGATAAAGACCCTCTAACCATACGGTGTCGAAAGCCTTCTCCAGATCAACCAGACAGGCACCCGTGCATTGATTCTTAGCATTGTTCCATTGGACAGCAGATACTAACTTTGACGCGGCATGAATTGTGTCATGTCCCGCCTTAAAGCCGAACTGGGTGTCTGGAATTATATTGTTGTCCTCGGACCACTTGGACAGATCTCTATTGATAACTTTTTCGAATACTTTGCTGATACTCGGAAGAAGACTTATCGACCGGAGATTTGCTGGATTGGAATTGTCCTTTCCCTTTTTCGGGAGAGGATGTACAACAGCTGTCTTCCAGCTCACTGGATAATATGCATTATTCAGCGCGTTGTTGAACATTGTTGTGTATATGTCTATTGCTTCCTCAGGGAGATGTCGTAGTACAACATTGGGTATACCATCGACTCCTGCTGACTTCTTTTTCTTTAATGATGCGAAGATCATTTGTAGTTCGACCCTCGAGATGAGCAGGGAACTTAGCCCATTTAGCTCGGCGATAGTGGCGTTTGCCAGATTGTCTTCATTGAACCCGGTAAAACCAAGATTCTCAGATCGCCATTGCATGATGCTATTTCGAAGGTAAAAGTGATTCAGCAGAGCTCTGTTCTCCAGGTCGTGGTTCGGGCAAATGGAATCATTCACCTTATACACTTGGTGAAAAGCAGAACCCACTGTCTCAACCTTCTCCAATGGATCTTCGACCACAAAGAAATCGTCATCCAAGACGTCGTCCCCCAGATCTATTCCTGCGGTCAGGAGTATGTTTTCATTGTCTGTCGTTCTCGGAAGCTTAAGACACGGAAGATCGTTTTGATTGTTTTTTCTGAAGATTTTATTAATCTCGGGAAACATACTCGGGTCGCTAGAGTTAACGGCTCAAATTCTGTTATCCCAGTACAAGTTAATAGACAATCTGTAATTTTGCTTTATGAGCGAGTTGACGTTTTTGATTGACGACTTCAGTGTCCTAATCTCCAGTTCAGTAAACCGTCTGTACAAGAGTTTTAATCTTGTCAGAAGGCCACTTTTTTGTCTGTGTAGTGCGTCTATTGTCGCGTTCTTGTAAGTTTCAGTTGCGTTATGTTCTTTGTATCGTGGGATTGTTCTGTCCATCGTTTGCTTTATGACACCATCCATCTGATGCAGGTATCCATCGATCTCTACGTTTGATAGATTCCTGTCGTTTGAGGCACAATGTCGTTAGAGAGGATTTCTCTTGTCAGGGTGTTGGAGAAACGTGGCCAGCGTGCCTTACTAAAATTGTAAGAGCGCTCAGGCACAAATTCCTCCAACACCACAAGCTCGTTTGGTAGCTGTATGACGGCGGCAAGTCCGCAGTGGTCACTGTCGTATTCTACCGTCTGTAAACAATTTCTTGTATGTTGGCTGACAGAGTCAGTTACTGTCAGTCTTGAATCTAACAGTAGTAGATCCAGAAAAGCACCGCTCCTTGGGAACGATGGTCTATTTGTAGCAAGAAGGTCGATTTTATACTCAATATGGTGTCGACCCATCCAATTAAAAAGATGGTATCCCCTTGGATTTTGGATTTGATTTCCCCAATCTTCATGTTTGGCATTGAAATCCCCAGCGATAATGAAGTAATTTTCATCCGAGTGCAGACTAAGACACTCGAAAAGTTTTTCGAGCTCTGCTATAAAATTTGCAGGTTGAGGTGCTTCTGGTGCGTACACTGCTATCACATACATTCGCTTCCCATGTTGGGGAGGAATGCATATGATGCAAGCTTCTAGCATCTCGAATCTTCGCACTTCACTATTATATATGACCTTATGAACAATACCTTTTCGTAAAAAGATAGCGACCCCGCCCCCACGAGTGGAGTTGGGCCGGTCCCTTCTTACGATATTTTAATTATTGTGAGTCAGTTTGTGTTTCTGGTTTAGCTTGGTTTCGCTAGCCAAAAAGACATCTGGACTGTGATCATGCAACAATTGGAACAAATTTGCCCTATGTTCGGTCCTGATTAGTGAATTTACATTCACAGCCAGGATTTTAAAGGGGCCTCTCCACCACCTTCGGAGCTTTTGTTTGCTTTATCTGCTGAAACTTAGGACAGCCCCGATAACTAGCAGGGTGCCCCTCGCCTCCGCAAAGCACACATTTAAGTAGAGTCCTATCTTCGACCCTTTCCTGTCCGAGTTTACACTTACCTAAATTGTGGTTCTCACTGCATTTCACGCAGCGAGACTGCATACCGCAGTTCGCCGCGGCATGCCCGAACCTTTGGCAGCGCATGCATTGAAGCATGTCGCCGCGTCTCTTTAGTTTGTCCCAGGTTACAACCTGGTAGTCTAGGTTGGTGATTTTCCTTAGACTATCCAGTTTGCTTTTGGGCGACAGCTGAACCAGGAAGAACGGTAATTTCCGTTACTCCCGTCTGGCTCTGACAGTCGTGAAAGGCTTAACCCCCACGAACTCGAGATCGTTCGTCGCTACCCGACGGAGTTCGTTTAAAAGCGCCACCGTGTCAGTGGAGCTATCAAGGCCCTTTAAGAGGACCGTCTGAATTTTTTCCTCTTTCGGCGTGAAACTGTAGTGTTCAGTGGCCGTTTTTTCGAGAATTTCTTTAACTTTCTTATGCTGATCCACTGAGAAGCAGTGGATAGCATGTCAATCATTACTTAGCCGTTTAATTAAAAAGGTATCACCTATGGCGTCCCTACATATATCAATTATATCTTTTATGTTCATTTTAAATGTGTTAATGGGCGGCACCTTACCTTTTCTTTGTGTTGGCTGCGATGGCTGTTGCTGCTGCATCTGCTGTTGTGTCTGCTGCTGTTGACTCTGCTGCTGTTGTCTCAGCTGCTGTTGTCTCTGCTGCTGTTGGTTTTGCTGCTGCTGTTCGTTTTGCTGCTGCTGTTGGGCGTTCTTAGACGTCGATGGTTGATTAGCATATATTTGCTGTGGCTGTTCTTTTTTCTGTTGTTGCTGCTGCTGTTTAGCAGGCTGTTGTTTTTGCTGCTGCTGTGGTTGTTTTTTCTGCAGCTGTGCTTGCTGCTGTTGTTGTTGTTGCTGCTGTTTCTGCTCAGCCGTCTGGAGGGCCTTTAGTTTGGCTGCCTCCTTTTGCTCTTTGGCGAGCCTTTCATCCCTCCTTCTTTTTTCTTGTTTGGCTCTGACCGCCCGGATCTTGCGCTCAAACTCACTATAATTTCCTCCTCATCGTCGGATTCTGATGAGGAAGGCCTTCCTTCTGTATGATTATTGTTGTTGTTGTCTTCGGCAACTTGCGTGTCGTCTGGGGTACTTGTATAGTGTCCCTCCCCTTCGTCGGACACATACGACACTGATATGTCCGACGCTAGTCCAGCATTTTCCAGCTGCATACGTATTTTGGGGGCTGCGGTCTTTTTGGCTGGTCGCGCCTCTTCCTTCTCTCCAACTGGCTGTGCCAGATTCGCCCTTGTTGGCCTTTTTGTTACTAGGTTGAACCTTTTGCCTTCATCTTCTCTTGACTGACGTCATTGGAACATCAGCCGATTTTTCTGGCTCATCATCCGATGGCGCCATACTCTTGCTTATGGGTAATTTGCCGCCTTCTAGGCTATTTCTGTTTTCCAACACTTTTTCCCAATAAGTGTTGGTGAAGTCCCCCAGGCTGGATTCGAACCTGGGTTCTTCTTCGCCGCGTCCGGCCACTCTACCACTTGAGCTAATTGCTTATATGGTAAACGCTTGTATTTTCGCCTATATAACTTTGGACTTGCTTGTCCAAAGTTCGAGGACGGTAGCTTTTAAAAAAGCTTTTTTTTTTTTTTTTTTTGGAAAATTATATCCAAATTAATGTTTGCTTTATTAAAAGCAAAATAAAACACATTAATTGAATTAATTTGCCTTTTGGCAAAAAACAAACTCACTTTTTACTGTAATTACTTTAATAAATAAAAATAATCACTTGTAAAAATCACTGTGAAAGTCGTCAACAATGTCTTCGCTCCTCCACAGTTGCTGATCGACTCATATATCCAATGCTTTCCTAAAAACTGTGCTGTTTTATTCTAAAGAAATTTGCAAAATTGAAAAAAAAAAATTAAAACCATCCATTACCACTAAAAAACATAATTGGGAACTGTTTAAAATTTCAAAAGTTCTTATTTTTATTCCGTGCATAGTATTTTTTCTCAAACGAGAAACTTCAGAGCTCAACCACAAAAAATCTTAAAATTTTCATTCCTGCATTCGTTACTTCATTCCCCCTTATTTTCTACACCCCTTACTCAATTGTCAAAAAGAAAGAATGAAGAAACATCCGAAAAAAGGAATCATGTAAACAAGCTCTAAGACCTAAGAAAATCACCTTAAGCCTTAAGGAATACATTTCGAACTCATCCCTCTCGATATGTAGGAGTATGGTGGAGGTGGGTTTTTAAAACGTCAACAACAAATTGTTTAGTGAATAATGTGTAGTGATAGTGACAATTAATAATTAGAACTATGTGCTTATTATCATTAATATAACGAATAAGCAGTTTAATTTTGTTAAAAGGACACAATAATTCACGGAGTTCCTTCACTTCGAAAAATTTGTGAGAATTTCACAAGAAGATATTGTCAAGCGTAACGGTGCTATTGTGGATATTCCAGTCTGTGATGAGCTTTTGGCCCGTGTCGTTGATGCTTTGGACAATGTTTTCGATGCCAAGTGAGCGATCTAAATATCGTTTCCGTGTCGGATTCAAGGCACCCGGTATCATTCCACTTGTATTTGTGCGTGAACCTATGGAGACTGGTATTAAGACCGTCTTGTTGATGTCCCATCGCATTAGTAAATCTGCAAATTTGTTTTGTTTTTTGTTTTTTATAGACTTGGTATTACGGCTATTAAAATATCGATACAAATCGATCATTCTATCAGCCACAAATTTGTTGTTGATAGATACATATGTAATATGTACATACATATATCAAGTAATATAATAAAATGTGTAAATTTGTTTGCTGTTTTTTTATTGAAAAACCAGAATTTGAAAACGAAATGTCTTCTCTGCACTAGTTTTTTTTTGACGAAATGATGTGCCGGTTATTATGGATTTATATGGCAACTTGCCTCAACTCTCTGGTTTCATGATCCTCAGCTACTTCCTTGCGAACTACGAGAGCGACGTGAAACCTTTTCAGAAAGATGACCCAGCAAATCCGGTTGTTCATATAGAATGTATCGATGGAAAGCCTGAAGAATTCTTCTGTTTATTGTCGAACAAAAAAAATTATTTTAACTTTATTATTTTCATTTTTTTGTGTAAGCAAAAGCAATTTACTTACAGTTGTTGTCAACAAGAACAAAATGAAATGTCAAAATGAACAAAACTCACCACATCATTTTTTTACGTGGACAATGAATGATATACAAAAGAGAACACGAAACACAATGAATGATATACCAAAGCAACAACGAAAATTGAGGGTGTTGAGGCGTGGAACGTACGAAAGATTTTCCTCTATATAATATTTTTACTCTATGGACTGAAGTTATAGCTATTCCACGGGCCAACCCGATCATTAGACTCCTTTAGTGGTGCTTTATCGCTTTATGTTCAATTTTATCGAACAACCTTTTTGGGCCCGAGCTGAGTCTAAACAAGCGATCTAGCATTTCCGAAAGCCGACGTCCTACGCATCGAACCATCGCAGCCACTTTAAATAATGGAACTTAAAATTTGAATACATTTTTGATTGATACTTATTTATAGATACAAAATTGATTGTAAGGCAAATTAACAAAAAGGTTTGCATTAATTTACATACTGTGCAATTTGGATAAAATTAATAATTAGGTTAAATGTTCAATAAACTTCGATTAAGTTACGCATTAAGAAATAATGAAATGTACTAATGATGGTGCAAAAATGATTAATCAGATTAAATGTACAGTTTACTTGGATTATGTTACATATTAGAGGTATTCATGCAACGTTGTAAGTTTACAAATTGAGTAAATTTATAAAATTACACAAAAATTTGCATAAGCGACCTTTTCATTCATCTAGTTAAATGCTGTGTAATTGAATGAGGTGTCCTTTAAATGTCAAAGAATAAACATCAAAACATTTGGATAATTTTACAAAATCATTTGTGTAAATCATTTTCCATGCAAATTTTGATAGTTCATTAACCAAATGGTAAACTTATCTAGTGTTGTACATCGTTGCATGAATAATCCTATTGAGAACTTATAAAATAAATTGTTGAATTTGATGATTCGTGCAATTGGAATATAGCTGAAATTGAATGAAGCGAAGTGTTAACTCTTCCCTCCATTGAAATATATACCTCCCGTAGTTTGTCACAGATTTAGCTTGATGGGCTTCAGGTCGTAAAACTGGAGAATTTATTCTTGTACTGTTGGTTTGATCGGGTTTGAAGGGACGAATGATGCTTTTTTGGGTTCTAGTTCTTTTTAGGACAATGTAAAGAATTATAAAGATAATTCATTCAATGAAGAGGTCTGCAACGATGGAAACATCATTATTTATAAAGATTTTGTAAATACCTATTATTTTTTTAAGTGCAATGAATGAATATTCTGAATTAATTTTAATATTTCTCAACGTAAGTTGTTTGGTTTGGCTTCTCCGCTGGAGCAAACTTTATCGTTTATTTTAATGGTTTCGTTTATATAGTTGATAACAAAACTGCCTTCAATTTTCGTAGAAGAATTTCCATGAAGTAGACATACTTGAAAATTGGTTAAGAAGATTGTGTTTTTGTCTAGGGGCTATTTTTATATTGGATTTTTTTATTCTCCTTCTAGATGATGTTGTAACCGTAACACGATGGTCCTCTGAAACTACCTCTTTTTTCTGAATGGGACTTTGTTTCCCATGTCGCTTTTTATCAGAAACATATATAACATTTCCAGGTTGAAACGTTGTAGGTTTTTCCTTTTAATGTTTTCTAGAAGAAGTTTTTTCATTCTGATAACACTTCACTTGTTCACTAAGATCAGCGTTTAGTTTTGTTCTGAAATTATCAAATTTTGATAATTGATTCGCTAACTACTTCCAAAATAATTATAACAAGGTTTTATTGGCCCAAAATTTTAAACAATTAAAATCTACTTTAAATCAATTTTAAAATGGGCGTCGGCTCTAAACACAAAATATAAAACGAAAGTTGGCTCTATGTTAATTTTAAACGACATTAAGTATACTTTAACCTTAAACAACTTGTCTAACCTTAAAACAAGCAAACCACTTGTTTATCTTTTTAAAGTATACTTTAACCAGAAGACAATTTGTAATTTCGTACCAAAAAAAAAATAAGAATGTCTTATTCTGTCATTTGTAAGCCGTTCTTCCGTTCTTTTTTTATTTATTTACTTAATTATGCTATTTTTTTTATTCTTTTAAGACATTTGTTAATGTTTAATTACTAAATATTGATTAATAACACTTCCAACGCATTATGATAAGTTATTATCGTTTCACATTTTCACAGATCGGGAATTGACCACCAAGAAAAAAATTGTTTACATTACGTTACATAAGCACGCACCACACTAGTTGCCAGGGTTGTTTATCTTGTTTAAAATTGAAAAAATGTTAAACAACGGGTCGTATCTAAAGCACTTCTTTAACTAGAGTAGATTCTATTGCTAAAATGAATGATATTTAAAATTTTGCGCCATTATCCATAACTAAGAGCTTTGGTACGGTGAAATAATGTAGAAACTTATTTATTTGTTTCTCAAGTGAAGGACGGTTCGATCTTTGGTCAAGCGTACCGGTGCTATTGTGGATATTCCAGTCTGTGATGAGCTTTTGGCCCGTGTCGTTGATGCTTTGGACAATGTTTTCGATGCCAAGTGAGCGATCTAAATATCGTTTCCGTGTCGGATTCAAGGCACCCGATATCATTCCACTTGTATTTGTGCGTGAACCTATGGAGACTTGTATTAAGACCGTCTTGTTGATGTCCCATCGCATTAGTAAATCTGCAAATTTGTTTTGTTTTTTGTTTTTAATAGACTTGGTATTACGGCTATTAAAATATCGATACAAATCGATCATTCTATCAGCCACAAATTTGTTGTTGATAGATACATATGTAATATGTACATACATATATCAAGTAATATAATAAAATGTGTAAATTTGTTTGCTGTTTTTTTATTGAAAAACCAGAATTTGAAAACGAAATGTCTTCTCTGCACTAGTTTTTTTTTGACGACATGATGTGCCGGTTATTATGGATTTATATGGCAACTTGCCTCAACTCTCTGGTTTCATGATCCTCAGCTACTTCCTTGCGAACTACGAGAGCGACGTGAAACCTTTTCAGAAAGATGACCCAGCAAATCCGGTTGTTCATATAGAATGTATCGATGGAAAGCCTGAAGAATTCTTCTGTTTATTGTCGAACAAAAAAAAATTATTTTAACTTTATTATTTTCATTTTTTTGTGTAAGCAAAAGCAATTTACTTACAGTTGTTGTCAACAAGAACAAAATGAAATGTCAAAATGAACAAAACTCACCACATCATTTTTTTACGTGGACAATGAATGATATACAAAAGAGAACACGAAACACAATGAATGATATACCAAAGCAACAACGAAAATTGAGGGTGTTGAGGCGTGGAACGTACGAAAGATTTTCCTCTATATAATATTTTTACTCTATGGACTGAAGTTATAGCTATTCCACGGGCCAACCCGATCATTAGACTCCTTTAGTGGTGCTTTATCGCTTTATGTTCAATTTTATCGAACAACCTTTTTGGGCCCGAGCTGAGTCTAAACAAGCGATCTAGCATTTCCGAAAGCCGACGTCCTACGCATCGAACCATCGCAGCCACTTTAAATAATGGAACTTAAAATTTGAATACATTTTTGATTGATACTTATTTATAGATACAAAATTGATTGTAAGGCAAATTAACAAAAAGGTTTGCATTAATTTACATACTGTGCAATTTGGATAAAATTAATAATTAGGTTAAATGTTCAATAAACTTCGATTAAGTTACGCATTAAGAAATAATGAGATGTACTAATGATGGTGCAAAAATGATTAATCAGATTAAATGTACAGTTTACTTGGATTATGTTACATATTAGAGGTATTCATGCAACGTTGTAAGTTTACAAATTGAGTAAATTTATAAAATTACACAAAAATTTGCATAAGCGACCTTTTCATTCATCTAGTTAAATGCTGTGTAATTGAATGAGGTGTCCTTTAAATGTCAAAGAATAAACATCAAAACATTTGGATAATTTTACAAAATCATTTGTGTAAATCATTTTCCATGCAAATTTTGATAGTTCATTAACCAAATGGTAAACTTATCTAGTGTTGTACATCGTTGCATGAATAATCCTATTGAGAACTTATAAAATAAATTGTTGAATTTGATGATTCGTGCAATTGGAATATAGCTGAAATTGAATGAAGCGAAGTGTTAACTCTTCCCTCCATTGAAATATATACCTCCCGTAGTTTGTCACAGATTTAGCTTGATGGGCTTCAGGTCGTAAAACTGGAGAATTTATTCTTGTACTGTTGGTTTGATCGGGTTTGAAGGGACGAATGATGCTTTTTTGGGTTCTAGTTCTTTTTAGGACAATGTAAAGAATTATAAAGATAATTCATTCAATGAAGAGGTCTGCAACGATGGAAACATCATTATTTATAAAG
The DNA here is from genome assembly GCA_963971375.1 of Platycheirus rosarum. Classification (NCBI taxonomy): domain Eukaryota; kingdom Metazoa; phylum Arthropoda; class Insecta; order Diptera; family Syrphidae; genus Platycheirus; species Platycheirus rosarum. Next base: position 189,583,897 of record OZ020507.1, on the reverse strand, counting down.
ATTTTGTAAATACCTATTATTTTTTTAAGTGCAATGAATGAATATTCTGAATTAATTTTAATATTTCTCAACGTAAGTTGTTTGGTTTGGCTTCTCCGCTGGAGCAAACTTTATCGTTTATTTTAATGGTTTCGTTTATATAGTTGATAACAAAACTGCCTTCAATTTTCGTAGAAGAATTTCCATGAAGTAGACATACTTGAAAATTGGTTAAGAAGATTGTGTTTTTGTCTAGGGGCTATTTTTATATTGGATTTTTTTATTCTCCTTCTAGATGATGTTGTAACCGTAACACGATGGTCCTCTGAAACTACCTCTTTTTTCTGAATGGGCCTTTGTTTCCCATGTCGCTTTTTATCAGAAACATATATAACATTTCCAGGTTGAAACGTTTTAGGTTTTTCCTTTTAATGTTTTCTAGAAGAAGTTTTTTCATTCTGATAACACTTCACTTGTTCACTAAGATCAGCGTTTAGTTTTGTTCTGAAATTATCAAATTTTGATAATTGATTCGCTAACTACTTCCAAAATAATTATAACAAGGTTTTATTGGCCCAAAATTTTAAACAATTAAAATCTACTTTAAATCAATTTTAAAATGGGCGTCGGCTCTAAACACAAAATATAAAACGAAAGTTGGCTCTATGTTAATTTTAAACAACATAAAGTATACTTTAACCTTAAACAACTTGTCTAACCTTAAAACAAGCAAACCACTTGTTTATCTTTTTAAAGTATACTTTAACCAGAAGACAATTTGTAATTTCGTACCAAAAAAAAAATAAGAATGTCTTATTCTGTCATTTGTAAGCCGTTCTTCCGTTTTTTTTTTTATTTATTTACTTAATTATGCTATTTTTTTTATTCTTTTAAGACATTTGTTAATGTTTAATTACTAAATATTGATTAATAACACTTCCAACGCATTATGATAAGTTATTATCGTTTCACATTTTCACAGATCGGGAATTGACCACCAAGAAAAAAATTGTTTACATTACGTTACATAAGCACGCACCACACTAGTTGCCAGGGTTGTTTATCTTGTTTAAAATTGAAAAAATGTTAAACAACGGGTCGTATCTAAAGCATTTCTTTAACTAGAGAAGATTCTATTGCTAAAATGAATGATATTTAAAATTTTGCGCCATTATCCATAACTAAGAGCTTTGGTACAGCGAAATAATGTAGAAACTTATTTATTTGTTTCTCAAGTGAAGGACGGTTCGATCTTTGGTCAAGCGTACCGGTGCTATTGTGGATATTCCAGTCTGTGATGAGCTTTTGGCCCGTGTCGTTGATGCTTTGGACAATGTTTTCGATGCCAAGTGAGCGATCTAAATATCGTTTCCGTGTCGGATTCAAGGCACCCGGTATCATTCCACTTGTATTTGTGCGTGAACCTATGGAGACTGGTATTAAGACCGTCTTGTTGATGTCCCATCGCATTAGTAAATCTGCAAATTTGTTTTTTTTTTGTTTTTTATAGACTTGGTATTACGGCTATTAAAATATCGATACAAATCGATCATTCTATCAGCCACAAATTTGTTGTTGATAGATACATATGTAATATGTACATACATATATCAAGTAATATAATAAAATGTGTAAATTTGTTTGCTGTTTTTTTATTGAAAAACCAGAATTTGAAAACGAAATGTCTTCTCTGCACTAGTTTTTTTTTGACGAAATGATGTGCCGGTTATTATGGATTTATATGGCAACTTGCCTCAACTCTCTGGTTTCATGATCCTCAGCTACTTCCTTGCGAACTACGAGAGCGACGTGAAACCTTTTCAGAAAGATGACCCAGCAAATCCGGTTGTTCATATAGAATGTATCGATGGAAAGCCTGAAGAATTCTTCTGTTTATTGTCGAACAAAAAAAATTATTTTAACTTTATTATTTTCATTTTTTTGTGTAAGCAAAAGCAATTTACTTACAGTTGTTGTCAACAAGAACAAAATGAAATGTCAAAATGAACAAAACTCACCACATCATTTTTTTACGTGGACAATGAATGATATACAAAAGAGAACACGAAACACAATGAATGATATACCAAAGCAACAACGAAAATTGAGGGTGTTGAGGCGTGGAACGTACGAAAGATTTTCCTCTATATAATATTTTTACTCTATGGACTGAAGTTATAGCTATTCCACGGGCCAACCCGATCATTAGACTCCTTTAGTGGTGCTTTATCGCTTTATGTTCAATTTTATCGAACAACCTTTTTGGGCCCGAGCTGAGTCTAAACAAGCGATCTAGCATTTCCGAAAGCCGACGTCCTACGCATCGAACCATCGCAGCCACTTTAAATAATGGAACTTAAAATTTGAATACATTTTTGATTGATACTTATTTATAGATACAAAATTGATTGTAAGGCAAATTAACAAAAAGGTTTGCATTAATTTACATAATGTGCAATTTGGATAAAATTAATAATTAGGTTAAATGTTCAATAAACTTCGATTAAGTTACGCATTAAGAAATAATGAAATGTACTAATGATGGTGCAAAAATGATTAATCAGATTAAATGTACAGTTTACTTGGATTATGTTACATATTAGAGGTATTCATGCAACGTTGTAAGTTTACAAATTGAGTAAATTTATAAAATTACACAAAAATTTGCATAAGCGACCTTTTCATTCATCTAGTTAAATGCTGTGTAATTGAATGAGGTGTCCTTTAAATGTCAAAGAATAAACATCAAAACATTTGGATAATTTTACAAAATCATTTGTGTAAATCATTTTCCATGCAAATTTTGATAGTTCATTAACCAAATGGTAAACTTATCTAGTGTTGTACATCGTTGCATGAATAATCCTATTGAGAACTTATAAAATAAATTGTTGAATTTGATGATTCGTGCAATTGGAATATAGCTGAAATTGAATGAAGCGAAGTGTTAACTCTTCCCTCCATTGAAATATATACCTCCCGTAGTTTGTCACAGATTTAGCTTGATGGGCTTCAGGTCGTAAAACTGGAGAATTTATTCTTGTACTGTTGGTTTGATCGGGTTTGAAGGGACGAATGATGCTTTTTTGGGTTCTAGTTCTTTTTAGGACAATGTAAAGAATTATAAAGATAATTCATTCAATGAAGAGGTCTGCAACGATGGAAACATCATTATTTATAAAGATTTTGTAAATACCTATTATTTTTTTAAGTGCAATGAATGAATATTCTGAATTAATTTTAATATTTCTCAACGTAAGTTGTTTGGTTTGGCTTCTCCGCTGGAGCAAACTTTATCGTTTATTTTAATGGTTTCGTTTATATAGTTGATAACAAAACTGCCTTCAATTTTCGTAGAAGAATTTCCATGAAGTAGACATACTTGAAAATTGGTTAAGAAGATTGTGTTTTTGTCTAGGGGCTATTTTTATATTGGATTTTTTTATTCTCCTTCTAGATGATGTTGTAACCGTAACACGATGGTCCTCTGAAACTACCTCTTTTTTCTGAATGGGCCTTTGTTTCCCATGTCGCTTTTTATCAGAAACATATATAACATTTCCAGGTTGAAACGTTTTAGGTTTTTCCTTTTAATGTTTTCTAGAAGAAGTTTTTTCATTCTGATAACACTTCACTTGTTCACTAAGATCAGCGTTTAGTTTTGTTCTGAAATTATCAAATTTTGATAATTGATTCGCTAACTACTTCCAAAATAATTATAACAAGGTTTTATTGGCCCAAAATTTTAAACAATTAAAATCTACTTTAAATCAATTTTAAAATGGGCGTCGGCTCTAAACACAAAATATAAAACGAAAGTTAGCTCTATGTTAATTTTAAACGACATAAAGTATACTTTAACCTTAAACAACTTGTCTAACCTTAAAACAAGCAAACCACTTGTTTATCTTTTTAAAGTATACTTTAACCAGAAGACAATTTGTAATTTCGTACCAAAAAAAAAATAAGAATGTCTTATTCTGTCATTTGTAAGCCGTTCTTCCGTTCTTTTTTTATTTATTTACTTAATTATGCTATTTTTTTTATTTTTTTAAGACATTTGTTAATGTTTAATTACTAAATATTGATTAATAACACTTCCAACGCATTATGATAAGTTATTATCGTTTCACATTTTCACAGATCGGGAATTGACCACCAAGAAAAAAATTGTTTACATTACGTTACATAAGCACGCACCACACTAGTTGCCAGGGTTGTTTATCTTGTTTAAAATTGAAAAAATGTTAAACAACGGGTCGTATCTAAAGCACTTCTTTAACTAGAGTAGATTCTATTGCTAAAATGAATGATATTTAAAATTTTGCGCCATTATCCATAACTAAGAGCTTTGGTACGGTGAAATAATGTAGAAACTTATTTATTTGTTTCTCAAGTGAAGGACGGTTCGATCTTTGGTCAAGCGTACCGGTGCTATTGTGGATATTCCAGTCTGTGATGAGCTTTTGGCCCGTGTCGTTGATGCTTTGGACAATGCTCTCGATGCCAAGTGAGCGATCTAAATATCGTTTCCGTGTCGGATTCAAGGCACCCGGTATCATTCCACTTGTATTTGTGCGTGAACCTATGGAGACTGGTATTAAGATCGTCTTGTTGATGTCCCATCGCATTAGTAAATCTGCAAATTTGTTTTGTTTTTTGTTTTTTATAGACTTGGTATTACGGCTTTTAAAATATCGATACAAATCGATCATTCTATCAGCCACAAATTTGTTGTTGATAGATACATATGTAATATGTACATACATATATCAAGTAATATAATAAAATGTGTAAATTTGTTTGCTGTTTTTTTATTGAAAAACCAGAATTTGAAAACGAAATGTCTTCTCTGCACTAGTTTTTTTTTGACGAAATGATGTGCCGGTTATTATGGATTTATATGGCAACTTGCCTCAACTCTCTGGTTTCATGATCCTCAGCTACTTCCTTGCGAACTACGAGAGCGACGTGAAACCTTTTCAGAAAGATGACCCAGCAAATCCGGTTGTTCATATAGAATGTATCGATGGAAAGCCTGAAGAATTCTTCTGTTTATTGTCGAACAAAAAAAATTATTTTAACTTTATTATTTTCATTTTTTTGTGTAAGCAAAAGCAATTTACTTACAGTTGTTGTCAACAAGAACAAAATGAAATGTCAAAATGAACAAAACTCACCACATCATTTTTTTACGTGGACAATGAATGATATACAAAAGAGAACACGAAACACAATGAATGATATACCAAAGCAACAACGAAAATTGAGGGTGTTGAGGCGTGGAACGTACGAAAGATTTTCCTCTATATAATATTTTTACTCTATGGACTGAAGTTATAGCTATTCCACGGGCCAACCCGATCATTAGACTCCTTTAGTGGTGCTTTATCGCTTTATGTTCAATTTTATGGAACAACCTTTTTGGGCCCGAGCTGAGTCTAAACAAGCGATCTAGCATTTCCGAAAGCCGACGTCCTACGCATCGAACCATCGCAGCCACTTTAAATAATGGAACTTAAAATTTGAATACATTTTTGATTGATACTTATTTATAGATACAAAATTGATTGTAAGGCAAATTAACAAAAAGGTTTGCATTAATTTACATACTGTGCAATTTGGATAAAATTAATAATTAGGTTAAATGTTCAATAAACTTCGATTAAGTTACGCATTAAGAAATAATGAGATGTACTAATGATGGTGCAAAAATGATTAATCAGATTAAATGTACAGTTTACTTGGATTATGTTACATATTAGAGGTATTCATGCAACGTTGTAAGTTTACAAATTGAGTAAATTTATAAAATTACACAAAAATTTGCATAAGCGACCTTTTCATTCATCAAGTTAAATGCTGTGTAATTGAATGAGGTGTCCTTTAAATGTCAAAGAATAAACATCAAAACATTTGGATAATTTTACAAAATCATTTGTGTAAATCATTTTCCATGCAAATTTTGATAGTTCATTAACCAAATGGTAAACTTATCTAGTGTTGTACATCGTTGCATGAATAATCCTATTGAGAACTTATAAAATAAATTGTTGAATTTGATGATTCGTGCAATTGGAATATAGCTGAAATTGAATGAAGCGAAGTGTTAACTCTTCCCTCCATTGAAATATATACCTCCCGTAGTTTGTCACAGATTTAGCTTGATGGGCTTCAGGTCGTAAAACTGGAGAATTTATTCTTGTACTGTTGGTTTGATCGGGTTTGAAGGGACGAATGATGCTTTTTTGGGTTCTAGTTCTTTTTAGGACAATGTAAAGAATTATAAAGATAATTCATTCAATGAAGAGGTCTGCAACGATGGAAACATCATTATTTATAAAGATTTTGTAAATACCTATTATTTTTTTAAGTGCAATGAATGAATATTCTGAATTAATTTTAATATTTCTCAACGTAAGTTGTTTGGTTTGGCTTCTCCGCTGGAGCAAACTTTATCGTTTATTTTAATGGTTTCGTTTATATAGTTGATAACAAAACTGCCTTCAATTTTCGTAGAAGAATTTCCATGAAGTAGACATACTTGAAAATTGGTTAAGAAGATTGTGTTTTTGTCTAGGGGCTATTTTTATATTGGATTTTTTTATTCTCCTTCTAGATGATGTTGTAACCGTAACACGATGGTCCTCTGAAACTACCTCTTTTTTCTGAATGGGCCTTTGTTTCCCATGTCGCTTTTTATCAGAGACATATATAACATCTCCAGGTTGAAACGTTTTAGGTTTTTCCTTTTAATGTTTTCTAGAAGAAGTTTTTTCATTCTGATAACACTTCACTTGTTCACTAAGATCAGCGTTTAGTTTTGTTCTGAAATTATCAAATTTTGATAATTGATTCGCTAACTACTTCCAAAATAATTATAACAAGGTTTTATTGGCCCAAAATTTTAAACAATTAAAATCTACTTTAAATCAATTTTAAAATGGGCGTCGGCTCTAAACACAAAATATAAAACGAAAGTTGGCTCTATGTTAATTTTAAACGACATAAAGTATACTTTAACCTTAAACAACTTGTCTAACCTTAAAACAAGCAAACCACTTGTTTATCTTTTTAAAGTATACTTTAACCAGAAGACAATTTGTAATTTCGTACCAAAAAAAAAATAAGAATGTCTTATTCTGTCATTTGTAAGCCGTTCTTCCGTTCTTTTTTTATTTATTTACTTGATTTTGCTATTTTTTTTCTTTTAAGACATTTGTTAATGTTTAATTACTAAATATTGATTAATAACACTTCCAACGCATTATGATAAGTTATTATCGTTTCACATTTTCACAGATCGGGAATTGACCACCAAGAAAAAAATTGTTTACATTACGTTACATAAGCACGCACCACACTAGTTGCCAGGGTAGTTTATCTTGTTTAAAATTGAAAAAATGTTAAACAACGGGTCGTATCTAAAGCACTTCTTTAACTAGAGTAGATTCTATTGCTAAAATGAATGATATTTAAAATTTTGCGCCATTATCCATAACTAAGAGCTTTGGTACGGTGAAATAATGTAGAAACTTATTTATTTGTTTCTCAAGTGAAGGACGGTTCGATCTTTGATTTTAAAGAATTTTGAAAATTTCGAAAACTTTTTAATGAAAGTAACGAAGTAACGTCTTTAATGTCAATTTTGTCGATATGCAAGATTTCTGACGGATATGTAGGTACTGGTGTTGATGTGTGTTGTCGTAACTATGTCGCTGTCTATTCTGCTACACAGTAGAAGCTTTTTGAATAAAAACAACAACTTATGTGTACTACCACTAAGTTCATAGACTGGAGCACAGAGTAACTATACTATAAAGAGGGAAATCTACTGCCTTCTTTTGACAATGCCTACAGGCTGGTCAAATAAGTATTGGTGTAGAACTGTCAAATAATTGACGCCGTATGAGTGTGTGGTAGTGCTGAACTGTCAAATATTTGACGCCGTCTGAGAGTGTAGTAGTGCTGAAGTGTCAAAAAATTAACGCCGTCTGAGAGTGTACTAGTCAAATAATTGACCTCTTCTTTTGAGTTTCTTTTTGTTTTTCACCACGAAATTGGGCGTGTTGGAAGATACTTGATGATAAACAGCGCCATCCCGAAGTTTGACGTCATCAGTGACCCAAATTGAATAAATTAAATACCATTTTTGGAAATAATCCGAAGTGTTAGTGGAAATAAAATGTATATTAAATCAATCAGAAAAGTCATTGGACCACATCTGCATCAATTAAAACTTTTCTGTTTTTTTTTTGTAAAACGGAAATTATTTTTTTCAACAAGGGTTTCTGATGACGTAAAAATACAAAAGTCGATATCTTGTTTCCTTGTATTATGAGGAGAGACTAGCAAGTGAGATTAGATATTATTTTACTCTTCGTTGAGATTACTTTGAGGCGGCGTTCTAACAAAATATTTTGTTTTCAATATTTTGTATTTGGTAGTTTAATCATTCTGAATTTGTTGTAGAAATTTATTTTATAAATTTTTTTTTTGACTTATTTTGTGTTATTTAATATTGTATTGTTAAAATGGAAAAAATAACCTGATTGGCGTTTAGTGAGAAAATGAAAATCAAGATTCAAATATTAAACGCGCTGCGGATAGCTCTCTGTCTGACGTTCTCTAACGCCGTGTTAAAAATGCCGTGTTAAAATAATCTCAACAAATTATCAATCCTACAAATTTAAAAAGAAAAACACTGCAATATATTGGTTTATATTAGAACATTTTAGACATTATATTTTTTCGTACTAATTAGACCTTGTGTACATGATTCCTTTTTTCATTTGTTTCTTCATTCACCTTTTGGACAGGCACGTACGTTGGTGTGTACACTGATTTGGATTACATCGAATATATCCAATGCTTTCTTACAAACTGTGCTGTTTAATTCTAAAGAAATTTGCAAAATTTTAAATAAAACCAATTAAAACCCCCATTACTACTAAAAGACATAATTGGGAATTGTTTTCAATTTCAAAAGTTCTTATTTTTAGTCCGTACATAGTATTTTTTCTCAAACGAGAAACTTCAGAGCTCAACCACAAAAAATCTTAAAATTCTCATTTTTGCATTCGTAACTTCATTCCCCCTACTTTTCTACACCCCTTACTCAATTGTCAAAAAGAAAGAATGAAGAAACATCCGAAAAAAGGAATCATGTAAACAAGCTCTAAGACCTAAGAAAATCACCTTAAGCCTTAAGGAATACATTTCGAACACATCCCTCTCGGTATGTAGGAGTATGGTGGAGGTGGGTTTTTAAAACGTCAACAACAAATTGTTTAGTGAATATTGTGTAATGATAGTGAAAATTAGTAATTAGAACTATGTGCTTATTATCATTAATAAAACGAATAAGCAGTTTAATTTTGTTAAAAGGACACAATAATTCACGGAGTTCCTTCACTTCGAACAATGTGTGAGAATTTCACAAAATACCACCATCGGAAGACGACGACTTTGTGCCTGATGAGAATTGTATCTTGTACCAAGTATTCTCATCAGGCACGTCGTCACTGCTTATCCGTTTTATTAATGATAATAAGATCAAATCTGGAAATTAAATTCGAAATTAGTTCACAAAAAGGAAAAATACTTAAAAAAGGAATTGCACTCCCAACCTGTGTATCAGTCAACAATTGTGTGTGTTATTTCTCGCCCACGAAGAATGATCATGATTGCATTGCACGTTTGGCTTCCTCTGTGGCTCGCACTCTTCCCAAGGCTGCCACACAGGCTGCTTGCAAAGGCCGATTGAAGGTAAATATTATTCTTGATACGTCTTTGCAGCATTTATTTGACTTTTTTTTATTCCACAGCTATGGCCTTGTATTTGGAACCCGACAAGGTCGATGTTGTCATCTTCAGTAACTACAAGCTGATCACACAAGAAGATATTGTCAAGCGTACTGGTGCTATTGTGGACATTCCAGTCGGTGATGAGCTTTTGGGCCGTGTCGTTGATGCTTTGACAATGCTTTCGATGGCAAGTGAGCGATCTAAATATAGTTTCCGTGTCGGATTCAAGGCACCCGGTATCATTCCACTTGTATTTGTGCGTGAACTTATGGAGACTGGTATTAAGACCGTCTTGTTGATGTCCCATCCATTCGTAAATCTGCAAATTTGTTTTTTTTGCTATTAAAAATATCGATACAAATCGATCATTCTATCAGCCACAAATTTGTTGTTGATAGATACATATGTAATATGTACATACATATATCAAGTAATATAATAAAATGTGTAAATTTATTTGCTGTTTTTTTTATTGAAAAACCAGAATTTGAAAACGAAATGTCTTCTGTGCACTAGTTTTTGTTTGTCGAAATGATGTGCCGCTTATTATGGATTTATATGGCAACTTGCCTCAACTCTCTGGTTTCATGATCCTCAGCTACTTCCTTGCGAACTACGAAAGCGACGTGAAACCTTTTCAGAAAGATGACCCAGCAAATCTGGTTGTTCCTATAGAATGTATCGATGGAAAGCCTGAAGAATTCTTCTCAGTTTATTGTGGAACAAAAAACAAATGTATTTTACTTTAATATTTTCATTTTTTTGTGTAAGCAATAGCAATTTACTTACAGTTGTTGTCAACTAGAACAAAAAGAAATGTCAAAATGAACAAAACTTACCACGTCATTTTTTTACGCGGACAATGAATGATATACAAAAGAGAACACGAAACACAATGAATGATATACCAAAGCAACAACAAAAATTGAGGGTGTTGAGGCGTGGAACGTACGAAAGATTTCCCTCTATATAATATATTTACTCCATGGACCTTGAGTTATAGCTATTTCACGGGCCAACCCGATCATTAGACTCCTTTGTGGTGCTTTATCGCTGTATGTTCAATTTTATCGAAAAACCGTTTTGGGCCTGAGCTGAGTCTAAACAAGCGATCTAACATTTCCGAAAGCCGACGTCCTACACATCGCACCATCGCAGCCACTTTAAATAACGGAACTTAAAATTTGAATACATTTTTGATTGATACTTATTTATAGATACAAAATTGATTGTAAGGCAAATTAACAAAAAGGTTTGCATTAATTTACATACTGTGCAATTTGGATAAAATTATTAATTAGGTTAAATGTTCAATAAACTTCGATTAAGTTACACATTAAGAAATACATTACATTACATTACATATTGATCTGCTCCGTAGATAAATCTACGAAGCAGAGACACTTATGAGCACTGGCTGCTGAGGCCATCGGCTCCGACAATTACAAAGACAACACACAAGACGACATTGATACAGGACAGAACAGAAGATAGAGGGAGGACGGAAAAACAGAAAACACATAACACATGTCAACAGCACGCAGTTGGTTTCGAGACGGTCCTCCATCTTTCCACTAACCACGCGCAACGAACATTAAGAAATAATAAAATGTACTAATGATGGTGCAAAAATGATTAATCAGATTAAATGTACAGTTTACTTGGATTATGTTACATATTAGGGGTATACATGCAACGTCATAAAATATATACAAAAATTTGCTTTTCATTCATTTAGTTAAATGCTGTGTAATTGAATCAGGTGTCCTTTAAATGTCAAAGAATAAACATCTAAACGTTTGGATAACTTTACAAAATCATTTGTGTAAATCATTTTCCATGCATGTTGTTCATTTTGTAAATCGTTGCATGAATATCCCTATTAAGAACTTATAAAATAAATTGTTGAATTTGATGATTCGTGCAGTTGGAATATAGCTGAATTTGAATGAAGCGAAGTGTTAACTCTTCCCTTGGCTTGTAAAATTGGTTTGGGCTTCTCCGCTGGAGCAAACTTTATCGTTTATTTGGTTTCGTTCATATAACTGATAACAAAACTGCCTTCAATTTTCGTAGAAGAATTTCCATGAAGTAGACATCCTTTGAAATTGGTTAAGAAGATTGTGTTTTCGTCTAGGAACTATTTTTATATTGGATTTTTTTATTCTCCTTCTAGATGATGTTGTAACAGTAACATGATGGTCCTCTGAAACCACATCTTTTTTTTAATGGGCTTTTTATCAGAAACATATATAACATCTCCAGGTTGAAACGTTTTAGGTTTTTCCTTTTGATATTTTCCAGAAGAAGTTTTTTTTATTCTGATAACAGTTCACTTGTTCACTAAGATCAGCGTTTAGTTTTGTTCTGAAATCATCAAATTTTGATAATTGATTCGCTAACTACTTCCAAAACAATTATAGCAAGGTTTCCTTGGCCCAAAATTTTAAACAATTAAAACCTATTGTAAATCAATTTTAAAATGGGCGTCGGCTCTAAAAACAAATTATAAAACGAAAGTCGGCTCTATGTTAATTTTAAACGACATAAAGTATACTTTAACCTTAAACAACTTGTCTAACCTTAAAACAAGCAAACCACTTGTTTATCTTTTTAAAGTATACTTTAACCAGAAGACAATTTGTAATTTCGTACCAAAAAAAAATAAGAATGTCTTATTCTGTCAATAGTAAACCGTGTTAGGGGCGATTACCAATCTGTGAAACTGTGAATGGTAATTTTTTTGAAGTTTTGGTGAATTACTTTTCACAACCAAAACATCCCATGAAGAGCCCCGCAGTTTTGAGATCAAGCAACGATGTATGGCGAAGGCAAATTATGGAGCACCGATTTATTCTACGGCAATTTCCGTTCTTTTTTTATTTATTTACTTAATTATGCTATTTTTTTTTATTCTTTTAAGACATTTGTTAATGTTTGATTACTAAATATTGATTAATAACACTTCCAACGCATTATGATAAGTTATTATCGTTTCACATTTTCACAGATCGGGAATTGACCTCCAAGAAAAAAATTGTTTACATTACGTTACATAAGCACGCACCACACTAGTTGCCAGGGTTGTCTTGTCTTGTTTAAAATTGAAAAAATGTTAAACAACGGGTCGTATCTAAAGCACTTCTTTAACTAGAGTAGATTCTATTGCTAAAATGAATGATATTTAAAATTTTGCGCCATTATCCATAACTAAGAGCTTTGGTACGGTGAAATAATGTAGAAACTTATTTATTTGTTTCTCAAGTGAAGGACGGTTCGATCATTGATTTTAAAGAATTTTGAAAATTTCGAAAACTTATTAATGAAAGTTAAGTTTAGTTTAGTTTAGTTTATTTATTTCTTTATAAAACTTGCTCTGTAAGATATACATATCTTATATTTTAGTGTAAGCCTATGCGAATTTACAATTTTGAATACAATTTAATTGATAATAAAAAAAAAATTATAAAAAAAGAAAAATAATAAAAGAAAAAATACAAAATGAAAACTTTAAAAATGTATTTGCCATAGTTTATATAAATCATACTTTGGACCTTTGTAACTTATAATAATAGTTCAATAGTTCAATATATAGAAAAAAAGGAAAGGAAAAAGGTAAGATATAGAAATATAGAAATATAAGAGAGAGCGAAGATTTAAGTATAAGCTTAAAACATAGGATAGGTTAAGTTAGTTGCTTTGATTCGAAAAGAACATTTTGAGGATATTTTGGAATGTGTGTAGGTCATCAGCATCTCGCAGATGAGTGGGAAGTGAGTTCCAAAGGCGACATGCAACAACGAAAAACTGTTTTTTTGACGTGAGACACGAGAAGGGTGGTAAAATTACCGATATAGAATTATTTGATATAGATAATCTGAGTTTTTCGTTCAGATATGTTGGTTCACGTGTTTTCAAGATTTTAAAATATAGTACCAATGCTCGGAATTTCATAAAATCATCAAACGACATATTGAGCAGGCTCTTTTGCAAATGTGAAATGTGGTCATACCTTCTTAATCCAAAGATCTATCGAATTATGCTATTAAAAGCAACTTTTAATTTATTTTTGCTGATGGCCTCACAGTTGTAGAATATTTCACATCCGTAAGTTAGCACCGGTATCAACAGGGTCCTTGCCAGCAATGATCTGGTTTTAAGTGGTGTGAATTCCTGGGCGGTCCATAGCGTTCTGAGCGTTTCATAAGTTTTTCCTATCAATGAATTAATGTGGTCGTTCCAGGTCAATGTTCTATTGAATATTACAGCTAGATTTTTATAGGTATTCACGAATTCTAAAGGATTTATGGAAGGAAAATATGATAAATCTACTTCTGTTCTTGAGATGACCAGGCATTTGCATTTGTTTGGGTTGAGAGTCAACCCATTGCAAGATGCCCAGTTAGAAATCTTTTCCAGTTCCTGGTTCAACGTAAAAGCGCAGTCGTCAATCAGACCCAAAGGACAGCTTTTGTAGATTTGTATGTCATCGGCATAAAAGTGTTTCGATGCTTGGTTGATGAAGAAACCGATTTCATTAATATATAAAGAGAACAGAAGGGGGATAAAATTGATCCTTGAGGAACTCCTTGTTGAATCGGTATAAAATCTGACAGACTTTTGATAGAAAAGGAATTATTGAAATAGGTCTAAATTCATTACAGAGTGAGTTTTTGGGGATTGAAATTATTTTAATTTTTTTGCATTGGTGTGTACTGAGTTGATTACATGAGTAAAATAGTGAAGAAGCAAAGGGAGAATAGCTTTGATAAATATAGGATTTAAATCATCAGTTCCAATGGCATTAGATTTAATATTGATGCAGCTTTCAACAACATCTGTCACGTTCACACATGAAAAACTAAATGAAGTGTCCGTTGAAGGATCGGGTATGAAAGATACGTTTTCTCTTGGAGGCATAACTAATGTAGATGCAAATTTAAGGTTAAGTTCATTTTTATTTATATCGGCTTGAATATTTGGTCTTTGTTTACCGATTCATAGATTGCGAAGGTTGTTCCATAATTTTCTACCATCAGATTTTACATCTAATTGGGTAGAAAAAAACTCGAGTTTTGCGCGTCTTACCTCTTTGACAACTTTATTCCTTTATGATTTGTACGTTTCATGAAGTGGATTAACAGGGAAACGTTTCCATCGATGATAAGCTAGGTCACGTTGGTTTATTAAATCATTTATCCTATTTGTAAACCATCGTTTATTTTGGCGAGTTCTAGTTTGTGTTTTTATTGGAACGTGTTGATTAAATAAAAGATTAAGATTTGTATTTAAAAATTCGACTTGTTCATCTGGTAAAGGCATTAGAAAGATGTCGTTCCATGAAATCATTCTTATATCGTTTTCAAGAGATCTTCTATTAATGTTTTTAAGATCTCTAAATTGTACTCGAGAATTTCCTTGGGTACTTGTTTGAAAATCATAGGTCAGGAAAATAAGATCATGTCTTCAGAAAACTGTAGCTTCGAGTTGGTCGTATAAAAGTACCCGATCGATTTCACTTCCATAATAATGATCTAATAGTGTACTAGATGAATGGGTAAAATAGGTTGGTTGAGACATATTGACTGAATGTAAATCGTAAGAACTCATGTCTTCACTTAATCTCTTATCAATTAAAAGATTACAGTTGAAGTCACCGCATATAATTATTACATTACATTTTAATCTACTCCGTAGATAAATCTACGAAGTAAACACATTTATGAGTACTGGCTACTGAGGCCATCGGCTCAGACAATTACCAAGACAACACACAAGACCACATTGATACAGGACAGAACAGAAGATAGAAAGAGGACGGAAAAACAGAAAACACATAACACATAACACATAACACATGTCAACAGCACGCAGTGGGTTTTGAGACGGTCCCCCATCTTTTTACTAAGTACACCCAACGGTGCTTGATTTCGCTGATCTCACGGAAAGCGATGCTTTATCAGAGCCAAGGCCGTTGACCTTGGCATATAATTAAGTTTGAAGAACTTACCGTAGTTTCTTCAATAACCCTATAAACTTCCTCCAAATCAACATATCTATTAGGCCTGTAGATAGTTCCCAAGAGAAGATTACCATCACTGCCTTTAACCTCCAAAAACAAGTACTCACAAGAAGATTCCGGTGATGAGTATTAAGGCTTTTTACATATAAGACTTTGCTTAATATATATAGCAACACCCCCTCCTCGATTGCACCTGTCTGAACGAAAAATATTATATCCACTAGGTGAGTATGTTGCATATTTAACATTTGTAGGGAACCGTGTTTCGGATACACAGATCGCGTCTATTTTGGAATTTTCAAAGAGGTATCTAAATTCATCAATCTTTATCAATAAACTCTGAGCATTGATGTGTGCTATTTTAAAACCCGCATGTTGATTACATAAGACTTTTATCATAGTTCGCAGTATAACATCACTGGTTTATCCTATGGAACCAACAAAATTTTCACTTAACTCTGAAACAATATGAAGGAAATCAAAGCAAAAAGTTGTACAAAAGATTATAAATATAATGAAAAAAATACGTTGGTGAATATAGTAAATAAAAGAGAAAATAGTGAAAGGAAAAGAGAATAATAATAGTAATAAGGATAGTATTAGTAATAACAAAAATAATATTTCATACATTATGATGTTTCTCATGTTGAGTTTAGTAAGAAGACGACAGTGTTTGGGGCGCATTGCTTGTCGGTGAATAAATCGATTTTTGGAAGTTAAGCTTGCATGCAGGTAGACCTTGTGTAAATCTTTCCCTTGCCCACTAATCCCCGTGTCTTCAAGGTGCAAAGATCTTTTATGTGTTTTGTAAAAGATTGCTACATGAAAGTAATGAATTTTTTGTCTTTAATGTCAATTATGTCGATATGCAAGATTTCTGACGGATATGTAGGTACTGGAGTTGATGTGTGCTGTCGTAACTAGGTCGCGGTCTATACTGCTACACAGGAGAAGCTTTTTGAATAAAAACAACAACTTATGTGTACTACCACTAAGTTCATAGACTGGAGCACAGAGTAACTATACTATAAAGAGGGAAATCTACTGCCTTCTTTTGACAATGCCTACAAGCTGGTCAAATAAGTACTGGTGTAGAACTGTCAAATAATTTACGCCGTCTGACTGTGTAGTAGTGCTGAACTGTCAAATATTTGACGCCGTCTGAGAGTGTAGTAGTGCTGAACTGTCAAAAATTGACGCCGTGTGAGAGTGTAGTAGTCAAAAAATTGACCTCTTCTTTTGAGTTTCTTTTTGTTTTCACCACAAAATTGGGCGTGTTGGAAGATACTTGATGATAAACAGCACCATCCCGAAGTTCGACGTCATCAGTGATCCAAACTGAATAAATTAATTACCATTTTTGGAAATAATCCGAAGTGTTAGTGGACTTAAAATGAATATTAAGTCAATCAGAAAAGACATTGGACCACATCTGAATCAATTAAAACTTTTCTGTTTTTTTTTTTCTAAAACGGAAATTATTTTTTTCAACAAGGGTTTCTGATGACGTAAAAATACAAAAGTCGATATCTTGTTTCCTTGTATTATGAGGAGAGACTAGCAAGTGAGATTAGAGATTATTTAACTCTTCGTTGAGATTACTTTGAGGCGGCGTTCTAAAAAAATATTTTGTTTTCAATATTTTGTATTTGGTAATTTAGTCATTCTGAATTTGTTTTAGAAATTTATTTTATTAAAGTTTTTTTGACTTATTTTGTGTTATTATTAAATACAATATTAAATTGTATTGTTAAAATGGAAAAAATAACCTGATTGGCGTTTAGTGAGAAAATGAAAATCAAGATTCAAATATTAAACGCGCTGCGGATAGCTCTCTGTCTGACGTTCTCTAACGCCGTGTTAAGATTGCCGTGTTAAAATAATCTCAACAAATTATCAATCCTACAAATTTAAAAAGAAAAACACTGCAATATATTGGTTTATATTAGAAAATTTTAGAAATTATATTTTTCCGTACTAATTAGACCTTGTGTACATGATTCCTTTTTTCGGTTGTTTCTTCATTCTTCTTTTGGACAGGCACGTACGTTGGTGTGTACACTGATTTGGATTGCATCGAATATATCCAATGCTTTCATACAAACTGTGCTGTTTAATTCTAAAGAAATTTGCAAAATTTAAAATAAAAACCAATTAAAACCCCCATTACCACTAAAAAACATAATTTGGAATTGTTTTCAATTTCAAAAGTTCTTATTTTTAGTCCGTACATAGTATTTTTTCTCAAACGAGAAACTTCAGAGCTCAACCACAAAAAAATTTAAAATTCTCATTCTTCCATTCGTTACTTCATTCTCCCTACTTTTCTACACCCATTACTCAATTATCAAAAAGAAAGAATGAAGAAACATCCGAAAAAAGGAATCATGTAAACAAGCTCTAAGACCTAAGAAAATCACCTTAAGCCTTAAGGAATACATTTCGAACACATCCCTCTCGATATGTAGGAGTATGGTGGAGGTGGGTTTTTAAAACGTCAACAACAAATTGTTTAGTGAATATTGTGTAGTGATAGTGACAATTAGTAATTAGAACTATGTGCTTATTATCATTATTAAAACGAATAAGCAGTTTAATTTTGTTAAAAGGACACAATAATTCGCGGAGTTCCTTCACTTCGAACAATGTGTGAGAATTTCACAAAATACCACCATCGGAAGACGACGACTTTGTGCCTGATGAGAATTGTATCTTGTACCAAGTATTCTCATCAGGCACGTCGTCACTGTTTATCCGTTTTATTAATGATAATAAGATCAAATCTGGAAATTAAATTCGAAATTAGTTCACAAAAAGGAAAAATACTTAAAAAAGGAATTGCATTCCCAACCTGTGTATCAGTCAACAATTGTGTGTGTTATTTCTCGCCCACGAAGAATGATCATGATTGCATTGCATGTTTGGCTTCTTCTGTGGCTCGCACTCTTCCCAAGGCTGCCACACAGGCTGCTTGCAAAGGCCGATTGAAGGTAAATATTATTCTTGATACGTCTTTGCAGCATTTATTTGACTTTTTTTTATTCCACAGGTATGGCCTTGTATTTGGAACCCGACAATGTCGGTGTTGTCATCTTCAGTAACTACAAGCTGATCAAACAAGAAGA
Source organism: Platycheirus rosarum (assembly GCA_963971375.1). Lineage (NCBI taxonomy): Eukaryota > Metazoa > Arthropoda > Insecta > Diptera > Syrphidae > Platycheirus > Platycheirus rosarum. Next base: position 189,564,964 of record OZ020507.1, on the reverse strand, counting down.
TTTTGTCAAGCGTACTGGTGCTATTGTGGACATTCCAGTCGGTGATGAGCTTTTGGGCCGTTTCGTTGATGCTTTGGACAATGCTTTCGATGACAAGTGAGCGATCTAAATATAGTTTCCGCGTCGGATTCAAGGCACCCGGTATCATTCCACTTGTATTTGTGCGTGAACTTATGGAGACTGGTATTAAGACCGTCTTGTTGATGTCCCACCTCATTAGTAAATCTGCAAATTTGTTTTGTTTTTTGTTTTTATAGACTTGTTATTACGGCTATTAAAAATATCGATACAAATCGATCATTCTATCAGCCACAAATTTGTTGTTGATAGATACATATGTAATATGTGCATACATATATCAAGTAATATAATAAAATGTGTAAATTTATTTGCTGTTTTTTTTATTGAAAAACCAGAATTTAAAAACGAAATATCTTCTGTGCACTAGTTTTTGTTTGTCGAAATGATGTGTCGCTTATTATGGATTTATATGGCAACTTGCCTCAACTCTCTGGTTTTATGATCCAAACCTACTTCCTTGCGAACTACGAGAGCGACGTGAAACCTTTTCAGAAAGATGACCCAGCAAATCTGGTTGTTCATATAGAATGTATCGATGGAAAGCCTGAAGAATTCTTCTCAGTTTATTGTGGAACAAAAAACAAATGTATTTTAACTTTAATATTTTCATTTTTTTGTGTAAGCAATAGCAATTTACTTACAGTTGTTGTCAACTAGAACAAAAAGAAATGTCAAAATGAACAAAACTTACTACGTCATTTTTTTACGCGGACAATGAATGATATATAAAAGAGAACAGGAAACACAATGAATGATATACCAAAGCAACAACAAAAATTGAGGGTGTTGAGGCGTGGAACGTACGAAAGATTTCCCTCTATATAATATATTTACGCTATGGACTGGAGTTATAGCTATTTCACGGGCCAACCCGATCATTAGACTCCTTTGTGGTGCTTTATCGCTTTATGTTCAATTTTATCGAAAAACCTTTTTGGGCCCGAGCGATCTAGCATTTCCGAAAGCCGACGTCCTACATATCGCACCATCGCAGCCACTTTAAATAACGGAACTTAAAATTTGAATACATTTTTGATTGATACTTATTTATAGATACAAAATTGATTTTAAGGCAAATTAACAAAAAGGCTTGCATTAATTTACATACTGTGCAATTTGGATAAAATTATTAATTAGGTTAAATGTTCAATAAACTTCGATTAAGTTACACATTAAGAAATAATAAAATGTACTAATGATGGTGCAAAAATGATTAATCAGATTAAATGTACAATTTACTTGGATTATGTTACATATTAGGGGTATACATGCAACGTCATAAGTTATACACAAAAATTTGCATAAGCGACCTTTTCATTCATCTAGTTAAATGCTGTGTAATTGAATCAGGTGTCCTTTGAATGTCAAAGAATAAACATCAAAACGTTTGTATAACTTTACAAAATCATTTGTGTAAATCATTTTCCATGCATGTTGTTCATTTTGTAAATCGTTGCATGAATATCCCTATTAAGAACTTATAAAATAAATTGTTGAATTTGATGATTCGTGCAATTGGAATATAGCTGAATTTGAATGAAGCGAAGTGTTAACTCTTCTCTTGGCTTGTAAAATTGGTTTGGGCTTCTCTGCTGGAGCAAACTTTATCGTTTATTTGGTTTCGTTTATATAACTGATAACAAAACTGCCTTCAATTTTCGTAGAAGAATTTCCATGAAGTAGACATCCTTTAAAATTGGTTAAGAAGATTGTGTTTTCGTCTAGGGACTATTTTTATATTGGATTTTTTTATTCTCCTTCTAGATGATGTTGTAACAGTAACATGATGGTCCTCTGAAACTACCACTTTTTTTTTAATGGGCTTTTTATCAGAAACATATATATAACATCTCCAGGTTGAAACGTTTTAGGTTTTTCCTTTTGATATTTTCCAGAAGAAGTTTTTTTATTCTGATAACAGTTCACTTGTTCACTAAGATCAGCGTTTAGTTTTGTTCTGAAATCATCAAATTTTGATAATTGATTCGCTAACTACTTCCAAAACAATTATAACAAGGTTTCATTGGCCCAAAATTTTAAACAATTAAAACCTATTGTAAATCAATTTTAAAATGGGCGTCGGCTCTAAAAACAAATTATAAAACGAAAGTCGGCTCTATGTTAATTTTAAACGAAATAAAGTATACTTTAACCTTAAACAACTTGTCTAACCTTAAAACAAGCAAACCACTTGTTTATCTTTTTAAAGTATACTTTAACCAGAAGACAATTTGTAATTTCGTACCAAAAAAAAAAAAGAATGTCTTATTCTATCAATTGTAAGCTTTGTTAGGGTCGTGAAACTGTGAATGGTAATATTTTTGAAGTTTTGGTGAATTACTTATCACAACCAAAACATCCCATGAAGAGCCCCGCAGCTTTGAGATTAAGCAACGATGTATGGCGAAGGCAAATTATGGAGCACCGATTTATTCTACGGCAATTTCCGTTCTTTTTTTATTTATTTACTTAATTTTGCTATTTTTTTTTATTCTTTTAAGACATTTGTTAATGTTTAATTACTAAATATTGATTAATAACACTTCCAACGCATTATGATAAGTTTTTATCGTTTCACATTTTCACAGATCGGGAATTGACATTACGTTACATAAGCACGCACCACACTAGTTGCCAGGGTTGTTTATCTTGTTTAAAATTGAAAAAAATGTTAAACAACGGGTCGTATCTAAAGCACTTCTTTAACTAGAGTAGATTCTATTGCTAAAATTAATGATATTTAAAATTTTGCGCCATTATCCATAACTAAGAGCTTTGGTACTGTGAAATAATGTAGAAACTTATTTATTTGTTGAAGGACGGTTCGATCTTTGATTTTAAAGAATTTTGAAAATTTCGAAAACTTATTAATGAAAGTTAAGTTTAGTTTAGTTTAGTTTATTTATTTCTTTATAAAACTTGCTCTGTAAGATATACATATCTTATATTTTAGTGCAAGCCTATGCGAATTTACAATTTTGAATACAATTTAATTGATAATAAAAAAAAAATTATAAAAAAAGAAAAATAATAAAAGAAAAAATACAAAATGAAAACTTTAAAAATGTATTTGCCATAGTTTATATATATCATACTTTGGACTTTTGTAACTTATATAATAGTTCAATAGTTCAATATATAGAAAAAAGGAAAGGAAAAAAGTAAGATATAGAAATATAGAAATATAAAAGAGAGCGAAGATTTAAGTATAAGCTTAAAACATAGGATAGGTTAAGTTAGTTGCTTTGATTCGAAAAGAACATTTTGAGGATATTTTGGAATGTGTGTAGGTCATCAACATCTCGCAGATGAGTGGGAAGTGAGTTCAAAAGGCGACATGCAACAATGAAAAACTGTTTTTTTAACGTGAGACACGAGAAGGGTGAAAAATTACCGATATAGAATTATTTGATATAGATAATCTGAGTTTTTCGTGCAGATATGTTGGTTCACGTGTTTTCATGATTTTAAAATGTAGTACCAATGCTCGGAATTTCATGAAATCATCAAACGACATATTGAGTAGGCTCTTTTGCAAATGTGAAAAGTGGTCATACCTTCTTAATCCAAAGATGTATCGAATTATGCTATTAAAAGCAACTTTTAATTTATTTTTGCTGATGGCGTCACAGTTGTAGAATATTTCACATCCGTAAGTTAGCACCGGTATCACCAGGGTCCTTGCCAGCAATGATCTGGTTTTAAGTGGTGTGAATTCCTGGGCGGTCCATAGCGTTCTGAGCGTTTCATAAGTTTTTCCTATCAATGAATTAATGTGGTCGTTCCAGGTCAATGTTCTATTGAATATTACAGCTAGATTTTTATAGGTATTCACGAATTCTAAAGGATTTATGGAAGGAAAATATGATAAATCTACTTCTGTTCTTGAGATGACCAGGCATTTGCATTTGTTTGGGTTGAGAGTCAACCCATTGCAAGATGCCCAGTTAGAAATCTTTTCCAGTTCCTGGTTCAACGTAAAAGCGCAGTCGTCAATCAGACCCAAAGGACAGCTTTTGTAGATTTGTATGTCATCGGCATAAAAGTGTTTCGATGCTTGGTTGATGAAGAAACCGATTTCATTAATATATAAAGAGAACAGAAGGGGGGATAAAATTGATCCTTGAGGAACTCCTTGTTGAATCGGTATAAAATCTGAGAAATTACCGTTTAACGGAACGGCTTGCTTTCTATCAGTTAGAAAAGAAGAGAACAGTTTAATAGCTTCTGGCTATACGTTATAACTTTGACGCAATTTATTAAGGAGTATTGAGTGATTAACCGTGTCGAATGCTTTTGAAAAATCTAGTAGCACTAGGAAAGTTATTTTATCAATATCGAGGTCAGCCCTTATGTCTTCGATTATTTTAGTAAGTGCTGTTATACAGCTATGGTGTTTGCGAAAACCGGATTCAACATCGACTAATAATTTGTTGCGGGTGACAAAGTTGCTTAATTGTTTTTGCATAAGGCGCTCACAGACTTTTGATAGAAAAGGAATTATTGAAATAGGTCTAAATTCATTACAGAGTGAGTTTTTGGGGATTGGAATTATTTTATTTTTTTTCCATTGGTGTGAAAGATCCCAGTGGTAAGTACTGAGTTGATTACATGAGTAAAATAAGGAAGAAGCATAGGGAGAATAGCTTTGATAAATATAGGATTTAAATCATCAGTTCCAATGGCATTAGATTTAATATTAATGCAGCTTTCAACAACATCTGTCACGTTCACACATGAAAAACTAAATGAAGTGTCCGTTGAAGGATCGGGTATGAAAGATACGTTTTCTCTTGGAGGCATAACTAATGTAGATGCAAATTTAAGGTTTGGTTCATTTTTATTTATATCGGCTTGAATATTTGGTCTTTGTTTACCGATTTCTAGATTGCGAAGGTTGTTCCATAATTTTCTACCATCAGATTTTACATCTAATTGGCTAGAAAAAAACTCGAGTTTTGCGCGTCTTACCTCTTTGACAACTTTATTCCGTAATGATTTGTACGTTTCATGAAGTGGATTAACAGGAAAACGTTTCCATCGATGATAAGCTAGGTCACGTTGGTTTATTAAATCAATTATCCTATTTGTAAACCATCGTTTATTTTGGCGAGTTCTAGTTTGTGTTTTTATTGGAACGTGTTGATTTAATAAAAGATTAAGATTTAAGATAAATCTACGAAGTAGACACATTTATGAGTACTGGCTACTGAGGCCATCGGCTCAGACAATTACCAAGACAACACACAAGACGACATTGATACAGGACAGAACAGAAGATAGAAAGAGGACGGAAAAACAGAAAACACATAACACATAACACATGTCAACAGCACTCAGTTGGTTTTGAGACGGTCCTCCATCTTTCTACTAAGTACACCCAACGGTGCTTGATTTCGCTGATCTCACGGGAAGCGATGCTTTATCAGAGCCAAGGCCGTTGACCTTGGCATATAATTATGTTTGAAGAACTAACAGTAGTTTCTTCAATAACCCTATAAACTTCCTCCAAAGCAATATATCTATTAGGCCTGTAGATAGTTCCCAAGAGAAGATTACCATCACTGCCTTTAACCTCCAAAAACAAGTACTCACAAGAAGATTCCGGTGATGAGTAGTAAGACTTTATACATATAAGACTTTGCAACACCCCCTCCTCGATTGCACCTGTCTGAACGAAAAATATTATATCCACTAAGTGAGTATGTTGCATATTTAACATTTGTATGGAACCGTGTTTCGGATACACAGGTCGCGTCTATTTTGGAATTTTCAAAGAGGTATCTAAATTCATCAATCTTTATCAATAAACTCTGAGCATTGATGTGTGCTATTTTAAAACCTGCATGTTGATTACATAAGACTTTTATCATAGTTCGCAGTATAACATCACTGGTGTATCCTATGGAACCAACAAAATTTTCACTTAACTCTGAAACGAGTGATTAACAGGCAAGATTGAAATGACATACACACAATATGAAGGAAATCAAAGCAAAAACTTGTACAAAAGATTATAAATATAATGAAAAAAATACGTTGGTGAAAATAGTAAATAAAAGAGAAAATAGTGAAAGGAAAAGAGAATAATAATAGTAATAAGGATAGTATTAGTAATAACAAAAATAATATTTCATACATTATGATGTTTCTCATGTTGAGTTTAGTAAGAAGACCACAGTGTTTGAGGCGCATTGCTTGTTGGTGAATAAATCGATTTTTGGAAGTTAAGCTTGCATGCAGGTAGACCTTGTGTAAATCTTTCCCTTGCCTACTAATCCCCGTGTCTTCAAGGTGCAAAGGTCTTTTATGTATTTTGTAAAAGATTGCTACATGAAAGTAATGAATTTTTTGTCTTTAATGTCAATTATGTCGATATGCAAGATTTCTGACGGATATGTAGGTACTGGAGTTGATGTGTGCTGTCGTAACTAGGTCGCGGTCTATACTGCTACACAGGAGAAGCTTTTTGAATAAAAACAACAACTTATGTGTACTACCACTAAGTTCATAGACTGGAGCACAGAGTAACTATACTATAAACAGGGAAATCTACTGCCTTCTTTTGACAATGCCTACAAGCTGGTCAAATAAGTACTGGTGTAGAACTGTCAAATAATTTACGCCGTATGAGTGTGTGGTAGTGCTGAACTGTCAAATATTTGACGCCGTCTGAGAGTGAAGTAGTGCTGAACTGTCAAAAAATTGACGCCGTGTGAGAGTGTATTGTAGTCAAATAATTGACCTCTTCTTTTGAGTTTCTTTTTGTTTTTCACCACGAAATTGGGCGTGTTGGAAGATACTTGATGATAAACAGCGCCATCCCGAAGTTTGACGTCATCAGTGACCCAAACTGAATAAATTAAATACCATTTTTGGAAATAATCCGAAGTGTTAGTGGACTTAAAATGAATATTAAGTCAATCAGAAAAGACATTGGACCACATCTGAATCAATTAAAACTTTTCTGTTTTTTTTTTTTCTAAAACGGAAATTATTTTTTTCAACAAGGGTTTCTGATGACGTAAAAATACAAAAGTCGATATCTTGTTTCCTTGTATTATGAGGAGAGACTAGCAAGTGAGATTAGAGATTATTTAACTCTTCGTTGAGATTACTTTGAGGCGGCGTTCTAAAAAAATATTTTGTTTTCAATATTTTGTATTTGGTAATTTAGTCATTCTGAATTTGTTTTAGAAATTTATTTTATAAAAGTTTTTTTGACTTATTTTGTGTTATTATTAAATACAATATTAAATTGTATTGTTAAAATGGAAAAAATAACCTGATTGGCGTTTAGTGAGAAAATGAAAATCAAGATTCAAATATTAAACGCGCTGCGGATAGCTCTCTGTCTGACGTTCTCTAACGCCGTGTTAAGATTGCCGTGTTAAAATAATCTCAACAAATTATCAATCCTACAAATTTAAAAAGAAAAACACTGCAATATATTGGTTTATATTAGAAAATTTTAGAAATTATATTTTTCCGTACTAATTAGACCTTGTGTACATGATTCCTTTTTTCGGTTGTTTCTTCATTCTTCTTTTGGACAGGCACGAACGTTGGTGTGTACACTGATTTCGATTACATCGAATATATCCAATGCTTTCCTACAAACTGTGCTGTTTAATTCTAAAGAAATTTGCAAAATTTAAAATAAAACCAATTAAAACCCCCATTACCACTAAAAAACATAATTGGGAATTGTTTTCAATTTCAAAAGTTCTTATTTTTAGTCCGTACATAGTATTTTTTCTCAAACGAGAAACTTCAGAGCTCAACCACAAAAAATCTTAAAATTCTCATTCTTCCATTCGTTACTTCATTCCCCCTACTTTTCTACACCCCTTACTCAATTGTCAAAAAGAAAGAATGAAGAAACATCCGAAAAAAGGAATCAGGTAAACAAGCTCTAAGACTTATGAAAATCACCTTAAGCCTTAAGGAATACATTTCGAACACATCCCTCTCGATATGTAGGAGTATGGTGGAGGTGGGTTTTTAAAACGTCAACAACAAATTGTTTAGTGAATATTGTGTAGTGATAGTGACAATTAGTAATTAGAACTATGTGCTTATTATCATTAATAAAACGAACGAGCAGTTTAATTTTGTTAAAAGGACACAATAATTCACGAAGTTCCTTCACTTCGAACAATGTGTGAGAATTTCACATAATACCACCATCGGAAGACGACGACTTTGTGCCTGATGAGAACTGTATCTTGTACCAAGTATTCTCATCAGGCACGTCGTCACTGCTTATCCGTTTTATTAATGATAATAAGATCAAATCTGGAAATTAAATTCGAAATTAGTTCACAAAAAGGAAAAATACTTAAAAAAGGAATTGCATTCCCAACCTATGTATCAGTCAACAATTGTGTGTGTTATTTCTCGCCCACGAAGAATGATCATGATTACATTGCACGTTTGGCACGTTCTTCTGTGGCTCGCACTCTTCCCAAGGCTGCCACACAGGCTGCTTGCAAAGGCCGATTGAAGGTAAATATTATTCTTGATACGTCTTTGCAGCATTTATTTGACTTTTTTTTATTCCACAGGTATGGCCTTGTATTTGGAACCCGACAATGTCGGTGTTGTCATCTTCAGTAACTACAAGCTGATCAAACAAGAAGATTTTGTCAAGCGTACTGGTGCTATTGTGGACATTCCAGTCGGTGATGAGCTTTTGGGCCGTTTCGTTGATGCTTTGGACAATGCTTTCGATGGCAAGTGAGCGATCTAAATATAGTTTCCGTGTCGGATTCAAGGCACCCGGTATCATTCCACTTGTGTTTGTGCGTGAACTTATGGAGACTGGTATTAAGACCGTCTTGTTGATGTCCCACCTCATTAGTAAATCTGCAAATTTGTTTTGTTTTTTGTTTTTATAGACTTGGTATTACGGCTATTAAAAATATCGATACAAATCGATCATTCTATCAGCCACAAATTTGTTGTTGATAGGTACATATGTAATATGTACATACATATATCAAGTAATATAATAAAATGTGTAAATTTATTTGCTGTTTTTTTATTGAAAACCCAGAATTTGAAAACGAAATGTCTTCTCTGCACTATTTTTTATTTGTCGAAATGATGTGCCGCTTATTATGGATTTATATGGCAACTTGCCTCAACTCTCTGGTTTCATGATCCTTAGCTACTTCCATGCGAACTACGAGAGCGACGTAAAACCTTTTCAGAAAGATGACCCAGCAAATCCGGTTGTTCATATAGAATGTATCGATGGAAAGCCTGAAGAATTCTTCTGTATATTGTGGAACAAAAAACAAATGTATTTTAACTTTAATATTTTCATTTTTTTGTGTAAGCAATAGCAATTTACTTACAGTTGTTGTCAACTAGAACAAAAAGAAATATCAAAATGAACAAAACTTACCACGTCATTTTTTTACGCGGACAATGAATGATATATAAAAGAGAACAGGAAGCACAATGAATGATATACCAAAGCAACAACAAAAATTGAGGGTGTTGAGGCGTGGAACGTACGAAAGATTTCCCTATATACAATATATTTACTCTATGGACTGGAGTTATAGCTATTTCACGGGCCAACCCGATCATTAGACTCCTTTGTGGTGCTTTATCGCTTTATGTTCAATTTTATCGAAAAACCTTTTTGGGCCCGAGCGATCTAGCATTTCCGAAAGCCGACGTCCTACACATCGCACCATCGCAGCCACTTTAAATAACGGAACTTAAAATTTGAATACATTTTTGATTGATACTTATTTATAGATACAAAATTGATTGTAAGGCAAATTAACAAAAAGGTTTGCATTAATTTACATACTGTGCAATTTGGATAAAATTATTAATTAGGTTAAATGTTCAATAAACTTCGATTAAGTTACACATTAAGAAATAATAAAATGTACTAATGATGGTGCAAAAATGATTAATCAGATTAAATGTACAATTTACTTGGATTATGTTACATATTAGGGGTATACATGCAACGTCATAAGTTATACACAAAAATTTGCATAAGCGACCTTTTCATTCATCTAGTTAAATGCTGTGTAATTGAATCAGGTGTCCTTTGAATGTCAAAGAATAAACATCAAAACGTTTGTATAACTTTACAAAATCATTTGTGTAAATCATTTTCCATGCATGTTGTTCATTTTGTAAATCGTTGCATGAATATCCCTATTAAGAACTTATAAAATAAATTGTTGAATTTGATGATTCGTGCAATTGGAATATAGCTGAATTTGAATGAAGCGAAGTGTTAACTCTTCTCTTGGCTTGTAAAATTGGTTTGGGCTTCTCTGCTGGAGCAAACTTTATCGTTTATTTGGTTTCGTTTATATAACTGATAACAAAACTGCCTTCAATTTTCGTAGAAGAATTTCCATGAAGTAGACATCCTTTAAAATTGGTTAAGAAGATTGTGTTTTCGTCTAGGGACTATTTTTATATTGGATTTTTTTATTCTCCTTCTAGATGATGTTGTAACAGTAACATGATGGTCCTCTGAAACTACCACTTTTTTTTTAATGGGCTTTTTATCAGAAACATATATATAACATCTCCAGGTTGAAACGTTTTAGGTTTTTCCTTTTGATATTTTCCAGAAGAAGTTTTTTTATTCTGATAACAGTTCACTTGTTCACTAAGATCAGCGTTTAGTTTTGTTCTGAAATCATCAAATTTTGATAATTGATTCGCTAACTACTTCCAAAACAATTATAAAAAGGTTTCATTGGCCCAAAATTTTAAACAATTAAAACCTATTGTAAATCAATTTTAAAATGGGCGTCGGCTCTAAAAACAAATTATAAAACGAAAGTCGGCTCTATGTTAATTTTAAACGACATAAAGTATACTTTAACCTTAAACAACTTGTCTAATCTTAAAACAAGCAAACCACTTGTTTATCTTTTTAAAGTATACTTTAACCAGAAGACAATTTGTAATTTCGTACCAAAAAAAAAAAAAGAATGTCTTATTCTATCAATTGTAAGCTTTGTTAGGGTCGTGAAACTGTGAATGGTAATATTTTTGACGTTTTGGTGAATTACTTTTCACAACCAAAACATCCCATGAAGAGCCCCGCAGCTTTGAGATTAAGCAACGATGTATGGCGAAGGCAAATTATGGAGCACCGATTTATTCTACGGCAATTTCCGTTCTTTTTTTATTTATTTACTTAATTTTGCTATTTTTTTTTATTCTTTTAAGACATTTGTTAATGTTTAATTACTAAATATTGATTAATAACACTTCCAACGCATTATGATAAGTTTTTATCGTTTCACATTTTCACAGATCGGGAATTGACCTCCTAGAAAAAAATTGTTTACATTACGTTACATAAGCACGCACCACACTAGTTGCCAGGGTTGTTTATCTTGTTTAAAATTGAAAAAAATGTTAAACAACGGGTCGTATCTAAAGCACTTCTTTAACTAGAGTAGATTCTATTGCTAAAATTAATGATATTTAAAATTTTGCGCCATTATCCATAACTAAGAGCTTTGGTACTGTGAAATAATGTAGAAACTTATTTATTTGTTGAAGGACGGTTCGATCTTTGATTTTAAAGAATTTTGAAAATTTCGAAAACTTATTAATGAAAGTTAAGTTTAGTTTAGTTTAGTTTATTTATTTCTTTATAAAACTTGCTCTGTAAGATATACATATCTTATATTTTAGTGCAAGCCTATGCGAATTTACAATTTTGAATACAATTTAATTGATAATAAAAAAAAAATTATAAAAAAAGAAAAATAATAAAAGAAAAAATACAAAATGAAAACTTTAAAAATGTATTTGCCATAGTTTATATATATCATACTTTGGACTTTTGTAACTTATATAATAGTTCAATAGTTCAATATATAGAAAAAAGGAAAGGAAAAAAGTAAGATATAGAAATATAGAAATATAAAAGAGAGCGAAGATTTAAGTATAAGCTTAAAACATAGGATAGGTTAAGTTAGTTGCTTTGATTCGAAAAGAACATTTTGAGGATATTTTGGAATGTGTGTAGGTCATCAACATCTCGCAGATGAGTGGGAAGTGAGTTCCAAAGGCGACATGCAACAATGAAAAACTGTTTTTTGACGTGAGACACAAGAAGGGTGGTAAAATTACCGATATAGAATTATTTGATATAGATAATCTGAGTTTTTCGTGCAGATATGTTGGTTCACGTGTTTTCAAGATTTTAAAATATAGTACCAATGCTCCGAATTTCATAAAATCATCAAACGACATATTGAGTAGGCTCTTTTGCAAATGTGAAATGTGGTCATACCTTCTTAATCCAAAGATGTATCGAATTATGCTATTAAAAGCAACTTTTAATTTATTTTTGCTGATGGCGTCACAGTTGTAGAATATTTCACATCCGTAAGTTAGCACCGGTATCACCAGGGTCCTTGCCAGCAATGATCTGGTTTTAAGTGGTGTGAATTCCTGGGCGGTCCATAGCGTTCTGAGCGTTTCATAAGTTTTTCCTATCAATGAATTAATGTGGTCGTTCCAGGTCAATGTTCTATTGAATATTACAGCTAGATTTTTATAGGTATTCACGAATTCTAAAGGATTTATGGAAGGAAAATATGATAAATCTACTTCTGTTCTTGAGATGACCAGGCATTTGCATTTGTTTGGGTTGAGAGTCAACCCATTGCAAGATGCCCAGTTAGAAATCTTTTCCAGTTCCTGGTTCAACGTAAAAGCGCAGTCGTCAATCAGACCCAAAGGACAGCTTTTGTAGATTTGTATGTCATCGGCATAAAAGTGTTTCGATGCTTGGTTGATGAAGAAACCGATTTCATTAATATATAAAGAGAACAGAAGGGGGGATAAAATTGATCCTTGAGGAACTCCTTGTTGAATCGGTATAAAATCTGAGGAATTACCGTTTAACGGAACGGCTTGCTTTCTATCAGTTAGAAAAGAAGAGAACAGTTTAATAGCTTCTGGCTATACGTTATAACTTTGACGCAATTTATTAAGGAGTATTGAGTGATTAACCGTGTCGAATGCTTTTGAAAAATCTAGTAGCACTAGGAAAGTTATTTTATCAATATCGAGGTCAGCCCTTATGTCTTCGATTATTTTTTTTCCATTGGTGTGAAAGATCCCAGTGGTAAGTACTGAGTTGATTACATGAGTAAAATAAGGAAGAAGCATAGGGAGAATAGCTTTGATAAATATAGGATTTAAATCATCAGTTCCAATGGCATTAGATTTAATATTAATGCAGCTTTCAACAACATCTGTCACGTTCACACATGAAAAACTAAATGAAGTGTCCGTTGAAGGATCGGGTATGAAAGATACGTTTTCTCTTGGAGGCATAACTAATGTAGATGCAAATTTAAGGTTTGGTTCATTTTTATTTATATCGGCTTGAATATTTGGTCTTTGTTTACCGATTTCTAGATTGCGAAGGTTGTTCCATAATTTTCTACCATCAGATTTTACATCTAATTGGCTAGAAAAAAACTCGAGTTTTGCGCGTCTTACCTCTTTGACAACTTTATTCCGTAATGATTTGTACGTTTCATGAAGTGGATTAACAGGAAAACGTTTCCATCGATGATAAGCTAGGTCACGTTGGTTTATTAAATCATTTATCCTATTTGTAAACCATCGTTTATTTTGGCGAGTTCTAGTTTGTGTTTTTATTGGAACGTGTTGATTTAATAAAAGATTAAGATTTAAGATAAATCTACGAAGTAGACACATTTATGAGTACTGGCTACTGAGGCCATCGGCTCAGACAATTACCAAGACAACACACAAGACGACATTGATACAGGACAGAACAGAAGATAGAAAGAGGACGGAAAAACAGAAAACACATAACACATAACACATGTCAACAGCACTCAGTTGGTTTTGAGACGGTCCTCCATCTTTCTACTAAGTACACCCAACGGTGCTTGATTTCGCTGATCTCACGGGAAGCGATGCTTTATCAGAGCCAAGGCCGTTGACCTTGGCATATAATTATGTTTGAAGAACTAACAGTAGTTTCTTCAATAACCCTATAAACTTCCTCCAAAGCAATATATCTATTAGGCCTGTAGATAGTTCCCAAGAGAAGATTACCATCACTGCCTTTAACCTCCAAAAACAAGTACTCACAAGAAGATTCCGGTGATGAGTAGTAAGACTTTATACATATAAGACTTTGCAACACCCCCTCCTCGATTGCACCTGTCTGAACGAAAAATATTATATCCACTAAGTGAGTATGTTGCATATTTAACATTTGTATGGAACCGTGTTTCGGATACACAGGTCGCGTCTATTTTGGAATTTTCAAAGAGGTATCTAAATTCATCAATCTTTATCAATAAACTCTGAGCATTGATGTGTGCTATTTTAAAACCTGTATGTTGATTACATAAGACTTTTATCATAGTTCGCAGTATAACATCACTGGTATATCCTATGGAACCAACAAAATTTTCACTTAACTCTGAAACGAGTGATTAACAGGCAAGATTGAAATGACATACACACAATATGAAGGAAATCAAAGCAAAAACTTGTACAAAAGATTATAAATATAATGAAAAAAAATACGTTGGTGAAAAGAGAATAATAATAGTAATAAGGATAGTATTAGTAATAACAAAAATAATATTTCATACATTATGATGTTACTCATGTTGAGTTTAGTAAGAAGACCACAGTGTTTGAGGCGCATTGCTTGTTGGTGAATAAATCGATTTTTGGAAGTTAAGCTTGCATGCAGGAAGACCTTGTGTAAATCTTTCCCTTGCCTACTAATCCCCGTGTCTTCAAGGTGCAAAGGTCTTTTATGTATTTTGTAAAAGATTGCTACATGAAAGTAATGAATTTTTTGTCTTTAATGTCAATTATGTCGATATGCAAGATTTCTGACGGATATGTAGGTACTGGAGTTGATGTGTGCTGTCGTAACTAGGTCGCGGTCTATACTGCTACACAGGAGAAGCTTTTTGAATAAAAACAACAACTTATGTGTACTACCACTAAGTTCATAGACTGGAGCACAGAGTAACTATACTATAAACAGGGAAATCTACTGCCTTCTTTTGACAATGCCTACAAGCTGGTCAAATAAGTACTGGTGTAGAACTGTCAAATAATTTACGCCGTCTGAGTGTATAGTAGTGCTGAACTGTCAAATATTTGACGCCGTCTGAGAGTGTAGTAGTGCTGAACTGTCAAAAAATTGACGCCGTGTGAGAGTGTATAGTAGTCAAATAATTGACCTCTTCTTTTGAGTTTCTTTTTGTTTTTCACCACGAAATTGGGCGTGTTGGAAGATACTTGATGATAAACAGCGCCAGCATCAATTAAAACTTTTCTGTCTTTTTTTTCTAAAACGGAAAATATTTTTTTCAACAAGGGTTTCTGATGACGTAAAAGTACAAAAGTCGATATCTTCTTTTCTTGTATTATGAGGAGAGACTAGCAAGTGAGATTAGAGATTATTTTACTCTTCGTTGAGATTACTTTGAGGCGGCGTTCTAAAAAAATATTTTGTTTTCAATATTTTGTATTTGGTAATTTAGTCATTCTGAATTTGTTGTAGAAATTTATTTTATAATTTTTTTTTTTTGACTTATTTTGTGTTATTTAATATTGTATTGTTAAAATGGAAAAAATAACCTGATTGGCGTTTAGTGAGAAAATGAAAATCAAGATTCAAATATTAAACGCGCTGCGGATAGCTCTCTGTCTGACGTTCTCTAACGCCGTGTTAAGAATGCCGTGTTAAAATAATCTCAACAAATTATCAATCCTACAAATTTAATAAGAAAAACACTGCAATATATTGGTTTATATTAGAAAATTTTAGACATTATATTTTTCCGTACTAATTAGACCTTGTGTACATGATTCCTTTTTTCGGTTGTTTCTTCATTCTTCTTTTGGACAGGCACGTACGTTGGTGTGTACACTGATTTGGATTACATCGAATATATCCAATGCTTTCCTACAAACTGTGCTGTTTAATTCTAAAGAAATTTGCAAAATTTAAAATAAAAACCAATTAAAACCCCCATTACCACTAAAAAACATAATTGGGAATTGTTTTCAATTTCAAAAGTTCTTATTTTTAGCCCGTACATAGTATTTTTTCTCAAACGAGAAACTTCAGAGCTTAACCACAAAAAATCTTAAAATTCTCATTCTTCCATTCGTTACTTCATTCCCCCTACTTTTCTACACCCCTTACTCAATTGTCAAAAAGAAAGAATGAAGAAACATCCGAAAAAAGGAATCATGTAAACAAGCTCTAAGACTTAAGAAAATCACCTTAAGCCTTAAGGAATACATTTCGAACACATCCCTCTCGATATGTAGGAGTATGGTGGAGGTGGGTTTTTAAAACGTCAACAACAAATTGTTTAGTGAATATTGTGTAGTGATAGTGACAATTAGTAATTAGAACTATGTGCTTATTATCATTAATAAAACGAACGAGCAGTTTAATTTTGTTAAAAGGACACAATAATTCACGAAGTTCCTTCACTTCGAACAATGTGTGAGAATTTCACATAATACCACCATCGGAAGACGACGACTTTGTGCCTGATGAGAACTGTATCTTGTACCAAGTATTCTCATCAGGCACGTCGTCACTGCTTATCCGTTTTATTAATGATAATAAGATCAAATCTGGAAATTAAATTCGAAATTAGTTCACAAAAAGGAAAAATACTTAAAAAAGGAATTGCATTCCCAACCTATGTATCAGTCAACAATTGTGTGTGTTATTTCTCGCCCACGAAGAATGATCATGATTACATTGCACGTTTGGCACGTTCTTCTGTGGCTCGCACTCTTCCCAAGGCTGCCACACAGGCTGCTTGCAAAGGCCGATTGAAGGTAAATATTATTCTTGATACGTCTTTGCAGCATTTATTTGACTTTTTTTTATTCCACAGGTATGGCCTTGTATTTGGAACCCGACAATGTCGGTGTTGTCATCTTCAGTAACTACAAGCTGATCAAACAAGAAGATTTTGTCAAGCGTACTGGTGCTATTGTGGACATTCCAGTCGGTGATGAGCTTTTGGGCCGTTTCGTTGATGCTTTGGACAATGCTTTCGATGACAAGTGAGCGATCTAAATATAGTTTCCGCGTCGGATTCAAGGCACCCGGTATCATTCCACTTGTATTTGTGCGTGAACTTATGGAGACTGGTATTAAGACCGTCTTGTTGATGTCCCACCTCATTAGTAAATCTGCAAATTTGTTTTGTTTTTTGTTTTTATAGACTTGTTATTACGGCTATTAAAAATATCGATACAAATCGATCATTCTATCAGCCACAAATTTGTTGTTGATAGATACATATGTAATATGTGCATACATATATCAAGTAATATAATAAAATGTGTAAATTTATTTGCTGTTTTTTTTATTGAAAAACCAGAATTTGAAAACGAAATGTCTTCTCTGCACTATTTTTTATTTGTCGAAATGATGTGCCGCTTATTATGGATTTATATGGCAACTTGCCTCAACTCTCTGGTTTCATGATCCTCAGCTACTTCCTTGCGAACTACGAGAGCGACGTGAAACCTTTTCAGAAAGATGACCCAGCAAATCTGGTTGTTCATATAGAATGTATCGATGGAAAGCCTGAAGAATTCTTTTCGGTTTATTGTGGAACAAAAAACAAATGTATTTTAACTTTAATATTTTCATTTTTTTGTGCAAGCAATAGCAATTTACTTACCGTTGTTGTCAACTAGAACAAAAAAAATGTCAAAATGAACAAAACTTACCACGTCATTTTTTTACGCGGACAATGAATGATATATAAAAGAGAACACGAAACACAATGAATGATATACCAAAGCAACAACAAAAATTGAGGGTGTTGAAGCGTGGAACGTACGAAAGATTTCCCTCTATATAATATATTTCCGCTATGGACTGGAGTTATAGCTATTTCACGGGCCAACCCGATCATTAGACTCCTTTGTGGTGCTTTATCGCTTTATGTTCAATTTTATCGAAAAACCTTTTTGGGCCCGAGCTGAGTCTAAACAAGCGATCTAGCATTTCCGAAAGCCGACGTCCTACACATCGCACCATCGCAGCCACTTTAAATAACGGAACTTAAAATTTGAATACATTTTTGATTGATACTTATTTATAGATACAAAATTGATTTTAAGGCAAATTAACAAAAAGGCTTGCATTAATTTACATACTGTGCAATTTGGATAAAATTAATAATTAGGTTAAATGTTCAATAAACTTCGATTAAGTTACGCATTAAGAAATAATGAAATGTACTAATGATGGTGCAAAAATGATTAATCAGATTAAATGTACAGTTTAGTTGGATTATGTTACATATTAGGGGTATACATGCAACGTCATAAGTTATACACAAAAATTTGCATAAGCGACCTTTTCATTCATCTAATGCTGTGTTATTGAATCAGGTGTCCTTTAAATGTCAAAGAATAAACATCAAAACGTTTGGATAACTTTACAAAATCATTTGTGTAAATCATTTTCCATGCATGTTGTTCATTTTGTAAATCGTTGCATGAATATCCCTTTTAAGAACTTATAAGATAAATTGTTGAATTTGATGATTCGTGCAATTGGAATATAGCTGAATTTGAATGAAGCGAAGTGTTAACTCTTCCGTTGACTTGTAAAATTGGTTTGGGCTTCTCCGCTGGAGCAAACTTTATCGTTTATTTGGTTTCGTTTATATAACTGATAACAAAACTGCCTTCAATTTTCGTAGAAGAATTTCCATGAAGTAGACATCCTTTAAAATTGGTTAAGAAGATTGTGTTTTCGTCTAGGGACTATTTTTATATTGGATTTTTTTATTCTCCTTCTAGATGATGTTGTAACAGTAACATGACGGTCCTCTGAAACTACCTCTTTTTTTTATGGGCTTTTTATCAGAAACATATATAACATCTCCAGGTTTTAGGTTTTTCCTTTTGATATTTTCCAGAAGAAGTTTTTTTATTCTGATAACAGTTCACTTGTTCACTAAGATCAGCGTTTAGTTTTGTTCTGAAATCATCAAATTTTGATAATTGATTCGCTAACTACTTCCAAAACAATTATAAAAAGGTTTCATTGGCCCAACATTTTAAACAATTAAAACCTATTGTAAATCAATTTTAAAATGGGCGTCGGCTCTAAAAACAAATTATAAAACGAAAGTCGGCTCTATGTTAATTTTAAACGACATAAAGTATACTTTAACCTTAAACAACTTGTCTAATCTTAAAACAAGCAAACCACTTGTTTATCTTTTTAAAGTATACTTTAACCAGAAGACAATTTGTAATTTCGTACCAAAAAAAAAAAAAAAGAATGTCTTATTCAGTCAATTGTAAGCCGTGTTAGGGTCGTGAAACTGTGAATGGTAATTTTTTTGACGTTTTGGTGAATTACTTTTCACAACCAAAACATCCCATGAAGAACCCCGCAGTTTTGAGATCAAGCAACCATGTATGGCGAAGGCAAATTATGGAGCACCGATTTATTCTACGGCAATTTCCGTTCTTTTTTTATTTATTTACTTAATTATGCTATTTTTTTTTTTATTCTTTTAAAACATTTGTTAATGTTTAATTACTAAATATTGATTAATAACACTTCCAACGCATTATGATAAGTTTTTATCGTTTCACATTTTCACAAATCGGGAATTGACCTCCTAGAAAAAAATGGTTTACATTACGTTACATAACCACGCACCACACTAGTTGCCACGGTTGTTTATCTTGTTTAAAATTGAAAAAATGTTAAACAACGGGTCGTATCTAAAGCACTTCTTTAACTAGAGTAGATTCTATTGCTAAAATTAATGATATTTAAAATTTTGCGCCATTATCCATACCTAAGAGCTTTGGTACGGTGAAATAATGTAGAAACTTATTTATTTGTTTCTCAAGGGAAGGACGGTTCGATCTTTGATTTTAAAGAATTTTGAAAATTTCGAAAACTTATTAATGAAAGTTAAGTTTAGTTTAGTTTAGTTTATTTATTTCTTTATAAAACTTGCTCTGTAAGATATACATATCTTATATTTTAGTCCAAGCCTATGCGAATTTACAATTTTGAATACAATTTAATTGATAATAATAAAAAAAAAAAAATAAAAAAATAAAAAAAGAAAAATAATAAAAGAAAAAATACAAAATGAAAACTTTAAAAATGTATTTGCCATAGTTTATATAAATCATACTTTGGACTTTTGTAACTTATAATAATAGTTCAATAGTTCAATATATAGAAAAAAAGGAAAGGAAAAAGGTAAGATATAGAAATATAGAAATATAAAAGAGAGCGAAGATTTAAGTATAAGCTTAAAACATAGGATAGGTTAAGTTAGTTGCTTTGATTCGAAAAGAACATTTTGAGGATATTTTGGAATGTGTGTAGGTCATCAACAACTCGCAGATGAGTGGGAAGTGAGTTCCAAAGGTGACATGCAACAATGATAAACTGTTTTTTTGACGTGAGACACGAGAAGGGTGGTAAAATTACCGATACAGAATTATTTGATATAGATAATCTGAGTTTTTCGTGCAGATATGTTGGTTTAAGTGTTTTCAAGATTTTAAAATATAGTACCAATGCTCGGAATTTCATAAAATCATCAAACGACATACTGAGTAGGCTCTTTTGCAAATGTGAAATGTGATCATACCTTCTTAATCCAAAGATGTATCGAATTATGCTATTAAGAGCAACTTTTAATTTATTTTTGCTGATGGCGTCACAGTTGTAGAATATTTCACATCCGTAAGTTAGCACCGGTATCACCAGGGTCCTTGCCAGCAAGGATCTGGTTTTAAGTGGTGTGAATTCCTGGGCGGTCCATAGCGTTCTGAGCGTTCCATAAGTTTTTCCTATCAATGAATTAATGTGGTCGTTCCAGGTCAATGTTCTATTGAATATTACACCTAGATTTTTATAGGTATTCACGAATTCTAAAGGATTTATGGAAGGAAAATATGATAAATCTACTTCTGTTCTTGAGATGACCAGGCAGTTGCATTTGTTTGGGTTGAGAGTCAACCCATTGCAAGATGCCCAGTTAGAAATTTTTTCCAGTTCCTGGTTCAACGTAAAAGCGCAGTCGTCAATCAGACCCAAAGGACAGCTTTTGTAGATTTGTATGTCATCGGCATAAAAGTGTTTCGATGGGTGATGAAGAAACCGATTTCATTAATATATAAAGAGAACAGAAGGGGGGATAAAATTGATCCTTGAGGAACTCCTTGTTGAATCGGTATAAAATCTGAGAAATTACCGTTTAACAGAACGGCTTGCTTTCTATCAGTTAGAAAAGAAGAGAACAGTTTAATAGCTTCGGCTATACGTTAAAACTTTGACGCAATTTATTAAGGAGAATTGAGTGATTAACCGTGTCGAATGCTTTTGAAAAATCTAGTAGCACTAGGAAAGTTATTTTATCAATATCGAGGTCAGCCCTTATGTCTTCGATTATTTTAGTAAGTGCTGTTATACAGCTATGGTGTTTGCGAAAACCGGATTCAACATCGACTAATAATTTGTTGCGGGTGACAAAGTTGCTTAATTGTTTTTGCATAAGGCGCTCACAGACTTTTGATAGAAAAGGAATTATTGAAATAGGTCTAAATTCATTACAGAGTGAGTTTTTGGGGATTGGAATTATTTTAATTTTTTTCCATTGGTGTGGGAAGATCCCAGTGGTAAGTACTGAGTTGATTACATGAGTAAAATAAGGAAGAAGCATAGGGAGAATAGCTTTGATAAATATAGGATTTAAATCATCAGTTCCAATGGCATTAGATTTAATATTAATGCAGCTTTCAACAACATCTGTCACGTTCACACATGAAAAACTAAATGAAGTGTCCGTTGAAGGATCGGGTATGAAAGATACGTTTTCTCTTGGAGGCATAACTAATGTAGATGCAAATTTAAGGTTAAGTTCATTTTTATTTATATCGGCTTGAATATTTGGTCTTTGTTTACCGATTCATAGATTGCGAAGGTTGTTCCATAATTTTCTACCATCAGATTTTACATCTAATTGGGTAGAAAAAAACTCGAGTTTTGCGCGTCTTACCTCTTTGACAACTTTATTCCTTTCTGATTTGTACGTTTCATGAAGTGGATTAACAGGGAAACGTTTCCATCGATGATAAGCTAGGTCACATTGGTTTATTAAATCATTTATCCTATTTGTAAACCATCGTTTATTTTGGCGAGTTCTAGTTTGTGTTTTTATTGGAACGTGTTGATTAAATAAAAGATTAAGATTTGTATTTAAAAATTCGACTTGTTCATCTGGTAAAGGCATTAGAAAGATGTCGTTCCATGAAATCATTCTTATATCGTTTTCAAGAGATCTTCTATTAATGTTTTTAAGATCTCTAAATTGTACTCGAGAATTTTCTTGGGTACTTGTTTGAAAATCATAGGTCAGGAAAATAAGATCATGTCTTGAGAAAACTGTAGCTTCGAGTTGGTCGTATAAAAGTACCCGATCGATTTCACTTACATAATAATGATCTAATAGTGTACTAGATGAATGGGTAAAATAGGTTGGTTGAGACATATTGACTGAATGTAAATCGTAAGAACTCATGTCCTCACTTAATCTCTTATCAATTAAAAGATTACAGTTGAAATCACCGCATATAATTATTATTAAGATTACCATCACTGCCTTTAACCTCCAAAAACAAGTACTCACAAGAAGATTCCGGTGATGAGTAGTAAGACTTTTTACATATAAGACTTTGCTTAATATATATAGCAAAACCCCCTCCTCGATTGCACCTGTCTGAACGAAAAATATTATATCCACTAAGTTGAGTATGTTGCATATTTAACATTTGTATGGAACCGTGTTTCGGATACACAGATCGCGTCTATTTTGGAATTTTCAAAGAGGTATCTAAATTCATCAATCTTTATCAATAAACTCTGAGCATTGATGTGTGCTATTTTAAAACCTGCATGTTGATTACTTTGAAGACTTTTATCATAGTTCGCAGTATAATATCACTGGTGTATCCTATGGAACCAACAAAATTTTCACTCAACTCTGAAACGAGTGATTAACAGGCAAGATCGAAATGACATACACACAATATGAAGGAAATCAAAGCAAAAACTTGTACAAAAGATTATAAATATAATGACAAAAATACGTTGGTGAAAATAGTAAATAAAAGAGAAAATAGTGAAAGGAAAAGAGAATAATAATAGTAATAACAAAAATAATATTTCATACATTATGATGTTTCTCATGTTGAGTTTAGTAAGAAGACCACAGTGTTTGAGGCGCATTGCTTGTTGGTGAATAAATCGATTTTTGGAAGTTAAGCTTGCATGCAGGTAGACCTTGTGTGAATCTTTCCCTTGCCTACTAATCCCCGTGTCTTCAAGGTGCAAAGGTCTTTTATGTGTTTTGTAAAAGATTGTTACATGAAAGTAATGAATTTTTTGTCTTTAATGTCAATTATGTCGATATGCAAGATTTCTGACGGATATGTAGGTACTGGAGTTGATGTGTGCTGTCGTAACTAGGTCGCGGTCTATACTGCTACACAGGAGTACTACCACTAAGTTCATAGACTGGAGCACAGAGTAACTATACTATAAAGAGGGAAATCTACTGCCTTCTTTTGACAATGCCTACAAGCTGGTCAAATAAGTACTGGTGTAGAACTGTCAAATAATTTACGCCGTATGAGTGTGTGGTAGTGCTGAACTGTCAAATATTTGACGCCGTCTGAGAGTGAAGTAGTGCTGAACTGTCAAAAAATTGACGCCGTGTGAGAGTGTATTGTAGTCAAATAATTGACCTCTTCTTTTGAGTTTCTTTTTGTTTTTCACCACGAAATTGGGTGTGTTGGAAGATACTTGATGATAAACAGCGCCATCCCGAAGTTTGACGTCATCAGTGACCCAAACTGAATAAATTAAATACCATTTTTGGAAATAATCCGAAGTGTTAGTGGACTTAAAATGTATAGTAAATCAATCAGAAAAGACATTGGACCACATCTGCATCAATTAAAACTTTTCTGTTTTTTTTTTTCTAAAACGGAAATTATTTTTTTCAACAAGGGTTTCTGATGACGTAAAAATACAAAAGTCGATATCTTGTTTTCTTGTATTATGAGGAGGGACTAGCAAGTGAGATTAGAGATTATTTTACTCTTCGTTGAGATTACTTTGAGGCGGAGTTCTAAAAAAATATTTTGTTTTCAATATTTTGTATTTGGTAATTTAGTCATTCTGAATTTGTTGTAGAAATTTATTTTATAAATTTTTTTTTTGACTTATTTTGTGTTATTTAATATTGTATTGTTAAAATGGAAAAAATAACCTGATTGGCGTTTAGTGAGAAAATGAAAATCAAGATTCAAATATTAAACGCGCTGCGGATAGCTCTCTGTCTGACGTTCTCTAACGCCGTGTTAAGAATGCCGTGTTAAAATAATCTCAACAAATTATCAATCCTACAAATTTAAAAAGAAAAACACTGCAATATATTGGTTTATATTAGAAAATTTTAGACATTATATTTTTCGGTACTAATTAGACCTTGTGTACATGATTCCTTTTTTCGGTTGTTTCTTCATTCTTCTTTTGGACAGGCACGTACGTTGGTGTGTACACTGATTTGGATTACATCGAATATATCCAATGCTTTCCTACAAACTGTGCTGTTTAATTCTAAAGAAATTTGCAAAACTTAAAATAAAAACCAATTAAAACCCCCATTACCACTAAAAAACATAATTGGGAATTGTTTTCAATTTCAAAAGCTCTTATTTTTAGTCCGTACATAGTATTTTTTCCCAAACGAGAAACTTCAGAGCTCAACCACAAAAAATCTTAAAATTCTCATTCTTCCATTCGTTACTTCATTCCCCCTACTTTTCTACACCCCTTACTCAATTGTCAAAAAGAAAGAATGAAGAAACATCCGAAAAAAGGAATCATGTAAACAAGCTCTAGGACTTATGAAAATCACCTTAAGCCTTAAGGAATACATTTCGAACACATCCCTCTCGATATGTAGGAGTATGGTGGAGGTGGGTTTTTAAAACGTCAACAACAAATTGTTTAGTGAATATTGTGTAGTGATAGTGACAATTAGTAATTAGAACTATGTGCTTATTATCATTAATAAAACGAACGAGCAGTTTAATTTTGTTAAAAGGACACAATAATTCACGAAGTTCCTTCACTTCGAACAATGTGTGAGAATTTCACATAATACCACCATCGGAAGACGACGACTTTGTGCCTGATGAGAACTGTATCTTGTACCAAGTATTCTCATCAGGCACGTCGTCACTGCTTATCCGTTTTATTAATGATAATAAGATCAAATCTGGAAATTAAATTCGAAATTAGTTCACAAAAAGGAAAAATACTTAAAAAAGGAATTGCATTCCCAACCTATGTATCAGTCAACAATTGTGTGTGTTATTTCTCGCCCACGAAGAATGATCATGATTACATTGCACGTTTGGCACGTTCTTCTGTGGCTCGCACTCTTCCCAAGGCTGCCACACAGGCTGCTTGCAAAGGCCGATTGAAGGTAAATATTATTCTTGATACGTCTTTGCAGCATTTATTTGACTTTTTTTTATTCCACAGGTATGGCCTTGTATTTGGAACCCGACAATGTCGGTGTTGTCATCTTCAGTAACTACAAGCTGATCAAACAAGAAGATTTTGTCAAGCGTACTGGTGCTATTGTGGACATTCCAGTCGGTGATGAGCTTTTGGGCCGTTTCGTTGATGCTTTGGACAATGCTTTCGATGACAAGTGAGCGATCTAAATATAGTTTCCGTGTCGGATTCAAGGCACCCGGTATCATTCCACTTGTGTTTGTGCGTGAACTTATGGAGACTGGTATTAAGACCGTCTTGTTGATGTCCCACCTCATTAGTAAATCTGCAAATTTGTTTTGTTTTTTGTTTTTATAGACTTGGTATTACGGCTATTAAAAATATCGATACAAATCGATCATTCTATCAGCCACAAATTTGTTGTTGATAGATACATATGTAATATGTACATACATATATCAAGTAATATAATAAAATGTGTAAATTTATTTGCGGTTTTTTTTATTGAAAAACCAGAATTTGAAAACGAAATGTCTTCTCTGCACTATTTTTTTTTTTGTCGAAATGATGTGCCGCTTATTATGGATTTATATGGCAACTTGCCTCAACTCTCTGGTTTCATGATCCTTAGCTACTTCCATGCGAACTACGAGAGCGACGTGAAACCTTTTCAGAAAGATGACCCAGCAAATCCGGTTGTTCATATAGAATGTATCGATGGAAAGCCTGAAGAATTCTTCTGTTTATTGTCGAACAAAAAAAATTATTTTAACTTTAATATTTTCATTTTTTTGTGTAAGCAAAAGCAATTTACTTACAGCTGTTGTCAACAAGAACAAAATGAAATGTCAAAATGAACAAAACTCACCACATCATTTTTTTACGCGGACAATGAATGATATACAAAAGAGAACACGAAACACAATGAATGATATACCAAAGCAAAAACAAAAAGTGAGGGTGTTGAGGCGTGGAACGTACAATAGATTTCCCTCTATATAATATATTTACTCTATGGACTGGAGTTATAGCTATTTCACGGGCCAACCCGATCATTAGACTCCTTTGTGGTGCTTTATCGCTTTATGTTCAATTTTATCGAAAAACCTTTTTGGGCTCGAGCTGAGTCTAAACAAGCGATCTAGCATTTCCGAAAGCCGACGTCCTACACATCGCACCATCGCAGCCACTTTAAATAACGGAACTTAAAATTTGAATACATTTTTGATTGATACTTATTTATAGATACAAAATTGATTGTAAGGCAAATTAACAAAAAGGTTTGCATTAATTTACATACTGTGCAATTTGGATAAAATTAATAATAAGGTTAAATGTTCAATAAGCTTCGATTAAGTTACACTTTAAGAAATAATAAAATGTACTAATGATGGTGCAAAAATGATTAATCAGATTAAATGTACAGTTAACTTGGATTATGTTACATATTAGGGGTATACATGCAACGTCATAAGTTATACACAAAAATTTGCATAAGCGACCTTTTCATTCATCTAGTTAAATGCTGTGTTATTGAATCAGATGTCCTTTAAATGTCAAAGAATAAACATCAAAACGTTTGGATAACTCTACATAATCATTGGTGTAAATCATTTTCCATGCATGTTGTTCATTTTGTAAATCGTTGCATGAATATCCCTTTTAAGAACTTATAAAATAAATTGTTGAATTTGATGATTCGTGCAATTGGAATATAGCTGAATTTGAATGAAGCGAAGTGTTAACTCTTCCCTTGGCTTGTAAAATTGGTTTGGGCTTCTCCGCTGGAGCAAACTTTATCTTTTATTTGGTTTCGTTTATATAACTGATAACAAAACTACCTTCAATTTTCGTAGAAGAATTTCCATGAAGTAGACATCCTTTAAAATTGGTTAAGAAGATTGTGTTTTCGTCTAGGGACTATTTTTATATTGGATTTTTTTATTCTCCTTCTAGATGATGTTGTAACAGTAACATGACGGTCCTCTGAAACTACCTCTTTTTTTTGAATGGGCTTTTTATCAGAAACATATATAACATCTCCAGGTTGAAACGTTTTAGGTTTTTCCTTTTGATATTTTCCAGAAGAAGTTTTTTTGTTCTGATAACAGTTCACTTGTTCACTAAGATCAGCGTTTAGTTTTGTTCTGAAATCATCAAATTTTGATAATTGATTCGCTAACTACTTCCAAAACAATTATAAAAAGGTTTCATTGGCCCAACATTTTAAACAATTAAAACCTATTGTAAATCAATTTTAAAATGGGCGTCGGCTCTAAAAACAAATTATAAAACGAAAGTCGGCTCTATGTTAATTTTAAACGACATAAAGTATACTTTAACCTTAAACAACTTGTCTAACCTTAAAACAAGCAAACCACTTGTTTATCTTTTTAAAGTATACTTTAACCAGAAGACAATTTGTAATTTCGTACCAAAAAAAAAAAAAGAATGTCTTATTCAGTCAATTGTAAGCCGTGTTAGGGTCGTGAAACTGTGAATGGTAATTTTTTTGACGTTTTGGTGAATTACTTTTCACAACCAAAACATCCCATGAAGAGCCCCGCAGTTTTGAGATCAAGCAACGATGTATGGCGAAGGCAAATTATGGAGCACCGATTTATTCTACGGCAATTTCCGTTCTTTTTTTATTTATTTACTTAATTATGCTATTTTTTTTTTTATTCTTTTAAAACATTTGTTAATGTTTAATTACTAAATATTGATTAATAACACTTCCAACGCATTATGATAAGTTTTTATCGTTTCACATTTTCACAGATCGGGAATTGACCTCCTAGAAAAAAATGGTTTACATTACGTTACATAACCACGCACCACACTAGTTGCCACGGTTGTTTATCTTGTTTACAATTGAAAAAATGTTAAACAACGGGTCGTATCTAAAGCACTTCTTTAACTAGAGTAGATTCTATTGCTAAAATTAATGATATTTAAAATTTTGCGCCATTATCCATACCTAAGAGCTTTGGTACGGTGAAATAATGTAGAAACTTATTTATTTGTTTCTCAAGTGAAGGACGGTTCGATCTTTGATTTTAAAGAATTTTGAAAATTTCGAAAACTTATTAATGAAAGTTAAGTTTAGTTTAGTTTAGTTTATTTATTTCTTTATAAAACTTGCTCTGTAAGATATACATATCTTATATTTTAGTCCAAGCCTATGCGAATTTACAATTTTGAATACAATTTAATTGATAATAATAAAAAAAAAAAAATAAAAAAATAAAAAAAGAAAAATAATAAAAGAAAAAATACAAAATGAAAACTTTAAAAATGTATTTGCCATAGTTTATATAAATCATACTTTGGACTTTTGTAACTTATAATAATAGTTCAATAGTTCAATATATAGAAAAAAAGGAAAGGAAAAAGGTAAGATATAGAAATATAGAAATATAAAAGAGAGCGAAGATTTAAGTATAAGCTTAAAACATAGGATAGGTTAAGTTAGTTGCTTTGATTCGAAAAGAACATTTTGAGGATATTTTGGAATGTGTGTAGGTCATCAACAACTCGCAGATGAGTGGGAAGTGAGTTCCAAAGGTGACATGCAACAATGAAAAACTGTTTTTTTGACGTGAGACACGAGAAGGGTGGTAAAATTACCGATACAGAATTATTTGATATAGATAATCTGAGTTTTTCGTGCAGATATGTTGGTTTAAGTGTTTTCAAGATTTTAAAATATAGTACCAATGCTCGGAATTTCATAAAATCATCAAACGACATACTGAGTAGGCTCTTTTGCAAATGTGAAATGTGGTCATACCTTCTTAATCCAAAGATGTATCGAATTATGCTATTAAGAGCAACTTTTAATTTATTTTTGCTGATGGCGTCACAGTTGTAGAATATTTCACATCCGTAAGTTAGCACCGGTATCACCAGGGTCCTTGCCAGCAATGATCTGGTTTTAAGTGGTGTGAATTCCTGGGCGGTCCATAGCGTTCTGAGCGTTCCATAAGTTTTTCCTATCAATGAATTAATGTGGTCGTTCCAGGTCAATGTTCTATTGAATATTACACCTAGATTTTTATAGGTATTCACGAATTCTAAAGGATTTATGGAAGGAAAATATGATAAATCTACTTCTGTTCTTGAGATGACCAGGCAGTTGCATTTGTTTGGGTTGAGAGTCAACCCATTGCAAGATGCCCAGTTAGAAATTTTTTCCAGTTCCTGGTTCAACGTAAAAGCGCAGTCGTCAATCAGACCCAAAGGACAGCTTTTGTAGATTTGTATGTCATCGGCATAAAAGTGTTTCGATGGGTGATGAAGAAACCGATTTCATTAATATATAAAGAGAACAGAAGGGGGGATAAAATTGATCCTTGAGGAACTCCTTGTTGAATCGGTATAAAATCTGAGAAATTACCGTTTAACAGAACGGCTTGCTTTCTATCAGTTAGAAAAGAAGAGAACAGTTTAATAGCTTCGGCTATACGTTAAAACTTTGACGCAATTTATTAAGGAGAATTGAGTGATTAACCGTGTCGAATGCTTTTGAAAAATCTAGTAGCACTAGGAAAGTTATTTTATCAATATCGAGGTCAGCCCTTATGTCTTCGATTATTTTAGTAAGTGCTGTTATACAGCTATGGTGTTTGCGAAAACCGGATTCAACATCGACTAATAATTTGTTGCGGGTGACAAAGTTGCTTAATTGTTTTTGCATAAGGCGCTCACAGACTTTTGATAGAAAAGGAATTATTGAAATAGGTCTAAATTCATTACAGAGTGAGTTTTTGGGGATTGGAATTATTTTAATTTTTTTCCATTGGTGTGGGAAGATCCCAGTGGTAAGTACTGAGTTGATTACATGAGTAAAATAAGGAAGAAGCATAGGGAGAATAGCTTTGATAAATATAGGATTTAAATCATCAGTTCCAATGGCATTAGATTTAATATTAATGCAGCTTTCAACAACATCTGTCACGTTCACACATGAAAAACTAAATGAAGTGTCCGTTGAAGGATCGGGTATGAAAGATACGTTTTCTCTTGGAGGCATAACTAATGTAGATGCAAATTTAAGGTTAAGTTCATTTTTATTTATATCGGCTTGAATATTTGGTCTTTGTTTACCGATTCATAGATTGCGAAGGTTGTTCCATAATTTTCTACCATCAGATTTTACATCTAATTGGGTAGAAAAAAACTCGAGTTTTGCGCGTCTTACCTCTTTGACAACTTTATTCCTTTATGATTTGTACGTTTCATGAAGTGGATTAACAGGGAAACGTTTCCATCGATGATAAGCTAGGTCACGTTGGTTTATTAAATCATTTATCCTATTTGTAAACCATCGTTTATTTTGGCGAGTTCTAGTTTGTGTTTTTATTGAAACGTGTTGATTAAATAAAAGATTAAGATTTGTATTTAAAAATTCGACTTGTTCATCTGAAAGATGTCGTTCCATGAAATCATTCTTATATCGTTTTCAAGAGATCTTCTATTAATGTTTTTAAGATCTCTAAATTGTACTCGAGAATTTTCTTGGGTACTTGTTTGAAAATCATAGGTCAGGAAAATAAGATCATGTCTTGAGAAAACTGTAGCTTCGAGTTGGTCGTATAAAAGTACCCGATCGATTTCACTTAAATAATAATGATCTAATAGTGTACTAGATGAATGGGTAAAATAGGTTGGTTGAGACATATTGACTGAATGTAAATCGTAAGAACTCATGTCCTCACTTAATCTCTTATCAATTAAAAGATTACAGTTGAAATCACCGCATATAATTATTATTAAGATTACCATCACTGCCTTTAACCTCCAAAAACAAGTACTCACAAGAAGATTCCGGTGATGAGTAGTAAGACTTTTTACATATAAGACTTTGCTTAATATATATAGCAAAACCCCCTCCTCGATTGCACCTGTCTGAACGAAAAATATTATATCCACTAAGTGAGTATGTTGCATATTTAACATTTGTATGGAACCGTGTTTCGGATACACAGATCGCGTCTATTTTGGAATTTTCAAAGAGGTATCTAAATTCATCAATCTTTATCAATAAACTCTGAGCATTGATGTGTGCTATTTTAAAACCTGCATGTTGATTACTTTGAAGACTTTTATCATAGTTCGCAGTATAATATCACTGGTGTATCCTATGGAACCAACAAAATTTTCACTCAACTCTGAAACGAGTGATTAACAGGCAAGATCGAAATGACATACACACAATATGAAGGAAATCAAAGCAAAAACTTGTACAAAAGATTATAAATATAATGACAAAAATACGTTGGTGAAAATAGTAAATAAAAGAGAAAATAGTGAAAGGAAAAGAGAATAATAATAGTAATAACAAAAATAATATTTCATACATTATGATGTTTCTCATGTTGAGTTTAGTAAGATGACCACAGTGTTTGAGGCGCATTGCTTGTTGGTGAATAAATCGATTTTTGGAAGTTAAGCTTGCATGCAGGTAGACCTTGTGTGAATCTTTCCCTTGCCTACTAATCCCCGTGTCTTCAAGGTGCAAAGGTCTTTTATGTGTTTTGTAAAAGATTGTTACATGAAAGTAATGCATTTTTTGTCTTTAATGTCAATTATGTCGATATGCAAGTTTTCTGACGGATATGTAGGTACTGGAGTTGATGTGTGCTGTCGTAACTAGGTCGCGGTCTATACTGCTACACTAGAGCTGTGTCAATCGTGATTGATTCGGTCTTTATGACCCGTTCACTGAAAAGTATTGATGATTGCAATCACACTTCCATATCTCGGTCGTTCACAATTTCAATACTTTTCAAATGAACGAGAACGATACGATGCGGAAAACGAAACTGAAATTCAATCAATCATTGAATGCAAAACAGAATACAAAATACACAAAGAACCAGACCAGAGATAGAGAATGATTTGAAATAAATGAACGAAACAAAGTGAAACTGAACTGATATTTAAGTATTTATTTTACAAAGAGAGTGAGACTAGAGAGAGATACATACACTCAACCTAATGATTTACTGACGAAACACGGATGTCGATGTTGGTGTCGGATAGATCCAAATGCAGAGATACATAATCATATATGGAAACCATGCAAAATGTTTTATTCACAATCACATTCAAAAATCACAACACAACATTTCGATGACCGGTATGGCATGGGTATAAATTGAAACGAGAGAAAGAGGGTAGATATGGGATTGAATGGTAAAATGATTGATTGAAAAGACCGAATCTTTGAAATGACCGAATCATGAACGATTGAATCTTTGAAAATGAACGATTGACACAGCTCTATGCTACACAGGAGTACTACCACTAAGTTCATAGACTGGAGCACAGAGTAACTATACTATAAAGAGGGAAATCTACTGCCTTCTTTTGACAATGCCTACAAGCTGGTCAAATAAGTACTGGTGTAGAACTGTCAAATAATTTACGCCGTATGAGTGTGTGGTAGTGCTGAACTGTCAAATATTTGACGCCGTCTGAGAGTGAAGTAGTGCTGAACTGTCAAAAAATTGACGCCGTGTGAGAGTGTATTGTAGTCAAATAATTGACCTCTTCTTTTGAGTTTCTTTTTGTTTTTCACCACGAAATTGGGCGTGTTGGAAGATACTTGATGATAAACAGCGCCATCCCGAAGTTTGACGTCATCAGTGACCCAAACTGAATAAATTAAATACCATTTTTGGAAATAATCCGAAGTGTTAGTGGACTTAAAATGTATAGTAAATCAATCAGAAAAGACATTGGACCACATCTGCATCAATTAAAACTTTTCTGTTTTTTTTTTCTAAAACGGAAATTATTTTTTTCAACAAGGGTTTCTGATGACGTAAAAATACAAAAGTCGATATCTTGTTTTCTTGTATTATGAGGAGAGACTAGCAAGTGAGATTAGAGATTATTTTACTCTTCGTTGAGATTACTTTGAGGCGGCGTTCTAAAAAAATATTTTGTTTTCAATATTTTGTATTTGGTAATTTAGTCATTCTGAATTTGTTGTAGAAATTTATTTTATAAATTTTCTTTTTGACTTAATTTGTGTTATTTAATATTGTATTGTTAAAATGGAAAAAATAACCTGATTGGCGTTTAGTGAGAAAATGAAAATCAAGATTCAAATATTAAACGCGCTGCGGATAGCTCTCTGTCTGACGTTCTCTAACGCCGTGTTAAGAATGCCGTGTTAAAATAATCTCAACAAATTATCAATCCTACAAATTTAAAAAGAAAAACACTGCAATATATTGGTTTATATTAGAAAATTTTAGACATTATATTTTTCGGTACTAATTAGACCTTGTGTACATGATTCCTTTTTTCGGTTGTTTCTTCATTCTTCTTTTGGACAGGCACGTACGTTGGTGTGTACACTGATTTGGATTACATCGAATATATCCAATGCTTTCCTACAAACTGTGCTGTTTAATTCTAAAGAAATTTGCAAAACTTAAAATAAAAACCAATTAAAACCCCCATTACCACTAAAAAACATAATTGGGAATTGTTTTCAATTTCAAAAGCTCTTATTTTTAGTCCGTACATAGTATTTTTTCTCAAACGAGAAACTTCAGAGCTCAACCACAAAAAATCTTAAAATTCTCATTCTTCCATTCGTTACTTCATTCCCCCTACTTTTCTACACCCCTTACTCAATTGTCAAAAAGAAAGAATGAAGAAACATCCGAAAAAAGGAATCATGTAAACAAGCCTTAAGACTTATGAAAATCACCTTAAGCCTTAAGGAATACATTTCGAACACATCCCTCTCGATATGTAGGAGTATGGTGGAGGTGGGTTTTTAAAACGTCAACAACAAATTGTTTAGTGAATATTGTGTAGTGATAGTGACAATTAGTAATTAGAACTATGTGCTTATTATCATTAATAAAACGAATGAGCAGTTTAATTTTGTTAAAAGGACACAATAATTCACGGAGTTCCTTCACTTCGAACAATGTGTGAGAATTTCAAATAATACCACCATCGGAAGACGACGACTTTGTGCCTGATGAGAATTGCATCTTGTACCAAGTATTCTCATCAGGCACGTCGTCACTGCTTATCCGTTTTATTAATGATAATAAGATCAAATCTGGAAATTAAATTCGAAATTAGTTCACAAAAAGGAAAAATACTTAAAAAAGGAATTGCATTCCCAACCTGTGTATCAGTCAACAATTGTGTGTGTTATTTCTCGCCCACGAAGAATGATCATGATTACATTGCACGTTTGGCACGTTCTTCTGTGGCTCGCACTCTTCCCAAGGCTGCCACACAGGCTGCTTGCAAAGGCCGATTGAAGGTAAATATTATTCTTGATACGTCTTTGCAGCATTTATTTGACTTTTTTTTATTCCACAGGTATGGCCTTGTATTTGGAACCCGACAATGTCGGTGTTGTCATCTTCAGTAACTACAAGCTGATCAAACAAGAAGATTTTGTCAAGCGTACTGGTGCTATTGTGGACATTCCAGTCGGTGATGAGCTTTTGGGCCGTTTCGTTGATGCTTTGGACAATGCTTTCGATGGCAAGTGAGCGATCTAAATATAGTTTCCGTGTCGGATTCAAGGCACCCGGTATCATTCCACTTGTGTTTGTGGGTGAACTTATGGAGACTGGTATTAAGACCGTCTTGTTGATGTCCCACCTCATTAGTAAATCTGCAAATTTGTTTTGTTTTTTGTTTTTATAGACTTGGTATTACGGCTATTAAAAATATCGATACAAATCGATCATTCTATCAGCCACAAATTTGTTGTTGATAGGTACATATGTAATATGTACATACATATATCAAGTAATATAATAAAATGTGTAAATTTATTTGCTGTTTTTTTATTGAAAACCCAGAATTTGAAAACGAAATGTCTTCTCTGCACTATTTTTTATTTGTCGAAATGATGTGCCGCTTATTATGGATTTATATGGCAACTTGCCTCAACTCTCTGGTTTCATGATCCTTAGCTACTTCCATGCGAACTACGAGAGCGACGTGAAACCTTTTCAGAAAGATGACCCAGCAAATCCGGTTGTTCATATAGAATGTATCGATGGAAAGCCTGAAGAATTCTTCTGTATATTGTGGAACAAAAAACAAATGTATTTTAACTTTAATATTTTCATTTTTTTGTGTAAGCAATAGCAATTTACTTACAGTTGTTGTCAACTAGAACAAAAAGAAATATCAAAATGAACAAAACTCACCACGTCATTTTTTTACGCGGACAATGAATGATATATAAAAGAGAACAGGAAGCACAATGAATGATATACCAAAGCAACAACAAAAATTGAGGGTGTTGAGGCGTGGAACGTACGAAAGATTTCCCTATATACAATATATTTACTCTATGGACTGGAGTTATAGCTATTTCACGGGCCAACCCGATCATTAGACTCCTTTGTGGTGCTTTATCGCTTTATGTTCAATTTTATCGAAAAACCTTTTTGGGCTCGAGCTGAGTCTAAACAAGCGATCTAGCATTTCCGAAAGCCGACGTCCTACACATCGCACCGTCGCAGCCACTTTAAATAACGGAACTTAAAATTTGAATACATTTTTGATTGATACTTATTTATAGATACAAAATTGATTGTAAGGCAAATTAACAAAAAGGTTTGCATTAATTTACATACTGTGCAATTTGGATAAAATTAATAATAAGGTTAAATGTTCAATAAGCTTCGATTAAGTTACACATTAAGAAATAATAAAATGTACTAATGATGGTGCAAAAATGATTAATCAGATTAAATGTACAGTTTACTTGGATTATGTTACATATTAGGGGTATACATGCAACGTCATAAGTTATACACAAAAATTTGCATAAGCGACCTTTTCATTCATCTAGTTAAATGCTGTGTTATTGAATCAGATGTCCTTTAAATGTCAAAGAATAAACATCAAAACGTTTGGATAACTCTACATAATCATTGGTGTAAATCATTTTCCATGCATGTTGTTCATTTTGTAAATCGTTGCATGAATATCCCTTTTAAGAACTTATAAAATAAATTGTTGAATTTGATGATTCGTGCAATTGGAATATAGCTGAATTTGAATGAAGCGAAGTGTTAACTCTTCCCTTGGCTTGTAAAATTGGTTTGGGCTTCTCCGCTGGAGCAAACTTTATCTTTTATTTGGTTTCGTTTATATAACTGATAACAAAACTACCTTCAATTTTCGTAGAAGAATTTCCATGAAGTAGACATCCTTTAAAATTGTTTAAGAAGATTGTGTTTTCGTCTAGGGACTATTTTTATATTGGATTTTTTTATTCTCCTTCTAGATGATGTTGTAACAGTAACATGACGGTCCTCTGAAACTACCTCTTTTTTTTGAATGGGCTTTTTATCAGAAACATATATAACATCTCCAGGTTGAAACGTTTTAGGTTTTTCCTTTTGATATTTTCCAGAAGAAGTTTTTTTGTTCTGATAACAGTTCACTTGTTCACTAAGATCAGCGTTTAGTTTTGTTCTGAAATCATCAAATTTTGATAATTGATTCGCTAACTACTTCCAAAACAATTATAAAAAGGTTTCATTGGCCCAACATTTTAAACAATTAAAACCTATTGTAAATCAATTTTAAAATGGGCGTCGGCTCTAAAAACAAATTATAAAACGAAAGTCGGCTCTATGTTAATTTTAAACGACATAAAGTATACTTTAACCTTAAACAACTTGTCTAACCTTAAAACAAGCAAACCACTTGCTTATCTTTTTAAAGTATACTTTAACCAGAAGACAATTTGTAATTTCGTACCAAAAACAAATAAGAATGTCTTATTCTGTCATTTGTAAGCCGTTCTTCCGTTCTTTTTTTATTTATTTACTTAATTATGCTATTTTTTTTATTCTTTTAAGACATTTGTTAATGTTTAATTACTAAATATTGATTAATAACACTTCCAACGCATTATGATAAGTTTTTATCGTTTCACATTTTCACAGATCGGGAATTGACCTCCTAGAAAAAAATTGTTTAAATTACGTTACATAACCACGCACCACACTAGTTGCCAAGGTTGTTTATCTTGTTTAAAATTGAAAAAATGTTAAACAACGGGTCGTATCTAAAGTACTTTTTTAACTAGAGTAGATTCTATTGCTAAAATGAATGATATTTAAAATTTTGCGCCATTATCAATAACTAAGAGCTTTGGTACGGTGAAATAATGTAGAAACTTATTTATTTGTTTCTCAAGTGAAGGACGGTTCGATCTTTGATTTTAAAGAATTTTGAAAATTTCGAAAACTTATTAATGAAAGTTAAGTTTAGTTTAGTTTAGTTTATTTATTTCTTTATAAAACTTGCTCTATAAGATATACCTATCTTATATTTTAGTGCAAGCCTATGCGAATTTACAATTTTGAATACAATTTAA
Organism: Platycheirus rosarum; assembly: GCA_963971375.1. NCBI lineage: Eukaryota > Metazoa > Arthropoda > Insecta > Diptera > Syrphidae > Platycheirus > Platycheirus rosarum. The sequence goes on along the minus strand of OZ020507.1, from coordinate 189,526,838 downwards.
TTGATAATAATAAAAAAAAAAAAAATAATAAAAAAAGAAAAAATAATAAAAGAAAAAATACAAAATGAAAACTTTAAAAATGTATTTACCATAGTTTATAGAAATCATACTTTGGACTTTTGTAACTTATAATAATAGTTCAATAGTTCAATATATAGAAAAAAAGGAAGGGAAAAAAGTAAGATATAGAAATATAGAAATATAAAAGAGAGCGAAGATTTAAGTATAAGCTTAAAACATAGGATAGGTTAAGTTAGTTGCTTTGATTCGAAAAGAACATTTTGAGGATATTTTGGAATGTGTGTAGGTCATCAACATCTCGCAGATGAGTGGGAAGTGAGTTCAAAAGGCGACATGCAACAATGAAAAACTGTTTTTTTAACGTGAGACACGAGAAGGGTGAAAAATTACCGATATAGAATTATTTGATATAGATAATCTGAGTTTTTCGTGCAGATATGTTGGTTCACGTGTTTTCATGATTTTAAAATGTAGTACCAATGCTCGGAATTTCATGAAATCATCAAACGACATATTGAGTAGGCTCTTTTGCAAATGTGAAAAGTGGTCATACCTTCTTAATCCAAAGATGTATCGAATTATGCTATTAAAAGCAACTTTTAATTTATTTTTGCTGATGGCGTCACAGTTGTAGAATATTTCACATCCGTAAGTTAGCACCGGTATCACCGGGGTCCTTGCCAGCAATGATCTGGTTTTAAGTGGTGTGAATTCCTGGGCGGTCCATAGCGTTCTGAGCGTTCCATAAGTTTTTCCTATCAATGAATTAATGTAGTCGTTCCAAGTCAATGTTCTATTGAATATTACACCTAGATTTTTATAGGTATTCACGAATTCTAAAGGATTTATGGAAGGAAAATATGATAAATCTACTTCTGTTCTTGAGATGACCAGGCATTTGCATTTGTTTGGGTTGAAAATCAACCCATTGCAAGATACCCAGTTATAAATCTTTTCCAGTTCCTGGTTCAACCGTTCAACGTAAAAGCGCAGTCGTCAATCAGACCCAAAGGACAGCTTTTGTAGATTTGTATGTCATCGGCATAAAAGTGTTTCGATGCTTGGTTGATGAAGAAACCGATTTCATTAATATATAAAGAGAACAGAAGGGGGGATAAAATTGATCCTTGAGGAACTCCTTGTTGAATCGGTATAAAATCTGAGAAATTACCGTTTAACGGAACGGCTTGCTTTCTATCAGTTAGAAAAGAAGAGAACAGTTTAATAGCTTCTGGCTATACGTTATAACTTGTCGAATGCTTTTGAAAAATCTAGTAGCACTAGGAAAGTTATTTTATCAATATCGAGGTCAGCCCTTATGTCTTCGATTATTTTAGTAAGTGCTGTTATACAGCTATGGTGTTTGCGAAAACCGGATTCAACATCGACTAATAATTTGTTGCGGATGACAAAGTTGCTTAATTGTTTTTGCATAAGGCGCTCACAGACTTTTGATAGAAAAGGAATTATTGAAATAGGTCTAAATTCATTACAGAGTGAGTTTTTGGGGATTGGAATTATTTTAATTTTTTTCCATTGGTGTGGGAAGATCCCAGTGGTAAGTACTGAGTTGATTACATGAGTAAAATAAGGAAGAAGCATAGGGAGAATAGCTTTGATAAATATAGGATTTAAATCATCAGTTCCAATGGCATTAGATTTAATATTGATGCAGCTTTCAACAACATCTGTCGCGTTCCTGAAAAACTGAATGAAGTGTCCGTTGAAGGATCGGGTATGAAAGATACGTTTTCTCTTGGAGGCATAACTAATGTAGATGCAAATTTAAGGTTAAGTTCATTTTTATTTATATCGGCTTGAATATTTGGTCTTTGTTTACCGATTCCTAGATTGCGAAGGTTGTTCCATAATTTTCTACCATCAGATTTTACATCTAATTGGCTAGAAAAAAACTCGAGTTTTGCGCGTCTTACCTCTTTGACAACTTTATTCCGTAATGATTTGTACGTTTCATGAAGTGGATTAACAGGGAAACGTTTCCATCGATGATAAGCTAGGTCACATTGGTTTATTAAATCATTTATCCTATTTGTAAACCATCGTTTATTTTGGCGAGTTCTAGTTTGTGTTTTTATTGGAACGTGTTGATTAAATAAAAGATTAAGATTTGTATTTAAAAATTCGACTTGTTCATCTGGTGAAGGCATCTGGTTTCATGAAATCATTCTTATATCGTTTTCAAGAGATCTTCTATTAATGTTTTTAAGATCTCTAAATTGTACTCGAGAATTTTCTTGAAAATCATAGGTCAGGAAAATAAGATCATGTCTTGAGAAAACTGTAGCTTCGAGTTGGTCGTATAAAAGTACCCGATCGATTTCACTTACATATTAATGATCTAATAGTGTACTAGATGAATGGGTAAAATAGGTTGGTTGAGACATATTGACTGAATGTAAATCGTAAGAACTCATGTCTTCACTTAATCTCTTATCAATTGAAAGATTACAGTTGAAGTCACCGCATATAATTATTACATTACATTTTAATCTACTCCGTAGATAAATCTACGAAGTAGACACATTTATGAGTACTGGCTCGTCCATCATCTGGGCCATCGGCTCAGACAATTACCAAGACAACACACAAGACGACATTGATACAGGACAGAACAGAAGATAGAAAGAGGACGGAAAAACAGAAAACACAGACGGTCCTCCATCTTTCTACTAACTACACCCAACGGTGCTTGATTTCGCTGATCTCACGGGAAGCGATGCTTTATCAGAGCCAAGGCCGTTGACCTTGGCATATAATTATGTTTGAAGAACTAACCGTAGTTTCTTCAATAACCTTTTAAACTTCCTCCAAAGCAATATATCTATTAGGCCTGTAGATAGTTCCCAAGAGAAGATTACCATCACTGCCTTTAACCTCCATAAACAAGTACTCACAAGAAGATTCCGGTGATGAGTAGTAAGACTTTTTACATATAAGACTTTGCTTAATATATATAGCAACACCCCCTCCTCGATTGCACCGGTCTGAACGAAAAATATTATATCCACTAAGTGAGTATGTTGCATATTTAACATTTGTATGGAACCGTGTTTCGGATACACAGATCGCGTCTATTTTGGAATTTTCAAAGAGGTATCTAAATTCATCAATCTTTATCAATAAACTCTGAGCATTGATGTGTGCTATTTTAAAACCTGCATGTTGATTACATAAGACTTTTATCATAGTTCGCAGTATAACATCACTGGTTTATCCTATGGAACCAACAAAATTTTCACTCAACTCTGAAACGAGTGATTAACAGGCAAGATCGAAATGACATACACACAATATGAAGGAAATCAAAGCAAAAACTTGTACAAAAGATTATAAATATAATGACAAAAATACGTTGGTGAAAATAGTAAATAAAAGAGAAAATAGTGAAAGGAAAAGAGAATAATAATAGTAATAAGGATAGTATTAGTAATAACAAAAATAATATTTCATACATTATGATTTTTCTCATGTTGAGTTTAGTAAGAAGACCACAGTGTTTGAGGCGCATTGCTTGTTGGTGAATAAATCGATTTTTGGAAGTTAAGCTTGCATGCAGGTAGACCTTGTGTGAATCTTTCCCTTGCCTACTAATCCCCGTGTCTTCAAGGTGCAAAGGTCTTTTATGTGTTTTGTAAAAGATTGCTACATGAAAGTAATGAATTTTTTGTCTTTAATGTCAATTATGTCGATATGCAAGATTTCTGACGGATATGTAGGTACTGGAGTTGATGTGTGCTGTCGTAACTAGGTCGCGGTCTATACTGCTACACAGGAGAAGCTTTTTGAATAAAAACAACAACTTATGTGTACTACCACTAAGTTCATAGACTGGAGCACAGAGTAACTATACTATAAAGAGGGAAATCTACTGCCTTCTTTTGACAATGCCTACAAGCTGGTCAAATAAGTACTGGTGTAGAACTGTCAAATAATTAACGCCGTCTGAGTGCGTAGTAGTGCTGAACTGTCAAATATTTGACGCCGTCTGAGAGTGTAGTAGTGCTGAACTGTCAAAAAATTGACGCCGTGTGAGAGTGTATTGTAGTCAAATAATTGACCTCTTCTTTTGAGTTTCTTTTTGTTTTTCACCACGAAATTGGGCGTGTTGGAAGATACTTGATGATAAACAGCGCCATCCCGAAGTTTGACGTCATCAGTGACCCAAACTGAATAAATTAAATACCATTTTTGGAAATAATCCGAAGTGTTAGTGGACTTAAAATGTATAGTAAATCAATCAGAAAAGACATTGGACCACATCTGCATCAATTAAAACTTTTCTGTTTTTTTTTTTTTCTAAAACGGAAATTATTTTTTTCAACAAGGAGACTAGCAAGTGAGATTAGAGATTATTTTACTCTTCGTTGAGATTACTTTGAGGCGGCGTTCTAAGAAAATATTTTGTTTTCAATATTTTGTATTTGGTAATTTAGTCATTCTGAATTTGTTGTAGAAATTTATTTTATAAAATTTTTTTTTGACTTATTTTGTGTTATTTAATATTGTATTGTTAAAATGGAAAAAATAACCTGATTGGCGTTTAGTGAGAAAATGAAAATCAAGATTCAAATATTAAACGCGCTGCGGATAGCTCTCTGTCTGACGTTCTCTAACGCCGTGTTAAGAATGCCGTGTTAAAATAATCTCAACAAATTATCAATCCTACAAATTTAAAAAGAAAAACACTGCAATATATTGGTTTATATTAGAAAATTTTAGACATTATATTTTTCCGTACTAATTAGACCTTGTGTACATGATTCCTTTTTTCGGTTGTTTCTTCATTCTTCTTTTGGACAGGCACGAACGTTGGTGTGTACACTGATTTCGATTACATCGAATATATCCAATGCTTTCCTACAAACTGTGCTGTTTAATTCTAAAGAAATTTGCAAAATTTAAAATAAAACCAATTAAAACCCCCATTACCACTAAAAAACATAATTGGGAATTGTTTTCAATTTCAAAAGTTCTTATTTTTAGTCCGTACATAGTATTTTTTCTCAAACGAGAAACTTCAGAGCTCAACCACAAAAAATCTTAAAATTCTCATTCTTCCATTCGTTACTTCATTCCCCCTACTTTTCTACACCCCTTACTCAATTGTCAAAAAGAAAGAATGAAGAAACATCCGAAAAAAGGAATCATGTAAACAAGCTCTAAGACTTATGAAAATCACCTTAAGCCTTAAGGAATACATTTCGAACACATCCCTCTCGATATGTAGGAGTATGGTGGAGGTGGGTTTTTAAAACGTCAACAACAAATTGTTTAGGGAATATTGTGTATTGATAGTGACAATTAGTAATTAGAACTATGTGCTTATTATCATTAATAAAACGAACGAGCAGTTTAATTTTGTTAAAAGGACACAATAATTCACGGAGTTCCTTCACTTCGAACAATGTGTGAGAATTTCACATAATACCACCATCGGAAGACGACGACTTTGTGCCTGATGAGAACTGTATCTTGTACCAAGTATTCTCATCAGGCACGTCGTCACTGCTTATCCGTTTTATTAATGATAATAAGATCAAATCTGGAAATTAAATTCGAAATTAGTTCACAAAAAGGAAAAATACTTAAAAAAGGAATTGCATTCCCAACCTATGTATCAGTCAACAATTGTGTGTGTTATTTCTCGCCCACGAAGAATGATCATGATTACATTGCACGTTTGGCACGTTCTTCTGTGGCTCGCACTCTTCCCAAGGCTGCCACACAGGCTGCTTGCAAAGGCCGATTGAAGGTAAATATTATTCTTGATACGTCTTTGCAGCATTTATTTGACTTTTTTTTATTCCACAGGTATGGCCTTGTATTTGGAACCCGACAATGTCGGTGTTGTCATCTTCAGTAACTACAAGCTGATCAAACAAGAAGATTTTGTCAAGCGTACTGGTGCTATTGTGGACATTCCAGTCGGTGATGAGCTTTTGGGCCGTTTCGTTGATGCTTTGGACAATGCTTTCGATGACAAGTGAGCGATCTAAATATAGTTTCCGTGTCGGATTCAAGGCACCCGGTATCATTCCACTTGTGTTTGTGCGTGAACTTATGGAGACTGGTATTAAGACCGTCTTGTTGATGTCCCACCTCATTAGTAAATCTGCAAATTTGTTTTGTTTTTTGTTTTTATAGACTTGGTATTACGGCTATTAAAAATATCGATACAAATCGATCATTCTATCAGCCACAAATTTGTTGTTGATAGATACATATGTAATATGTACATACATATATCAAGTAATATAATAAAATGTGTAAATTTATTTGCGGTTTTTTTTATTGAAAAACCAGAATTTGAAAACGAAATGTCTTCTCTGCACTATTTTTTTTTTTGTCGAAATGATGTGCCGCTTATTATGGATTTATATGGCAACTTGCCTCAACTCTCTGGTTTCATGATCCTTAGCTACTTCCATGCGAACTACGAGAGCGACGTGAAACCTTTTCAGAAAGATGACCCAGCAAATCCGGTTGTTCATATAGAATGTATCGATGGAAAGCCTGAAGAATTCTTCTGTTTATTGTCGAACAAAAAAAATTATTTTAACTTTAATATTTTCATTTTTTTGTGTAAGCAAAAGCAATTTACTTACAGCTGTTGTCAACAAGAACAAAATGAAATGTCAAAATGAACAAAACTCACCACATCATTTTTTTACGCGGACAATGAATGATATACAAAAGAGAACACGAAACACAATGAATGATATACCAAAGCAAAAACAAAAAGTGAGGGTGTTGAGGCGTGGAACGTACAATAGATTTCCCTCTATATAATATATTTACTCTATGGACTGGAGTTATAGCTATTTCACGGGCCAACCCGATCATTAGACTCCTTTGTGGTGCTTTATCGCTTTATGTTCAATTTTATCGAAAAACCTTTTTGGGCTCGAGCTGAGTCTAAACAAGCGATCTAGCATTTCCGAAAGCCGACGTCCTACACATCGCACCATCGCAGCCACTTTAAATAACGGAACTTAAAATTTGAATACATTTTTGATTGATACTTATTTATAGATACAAAATTGATTGTAAGGCAAATTAACAAAAAGGTTTGCATTAATTTACATACTGTGCAATTTGGATAAAATTAATAATAAGGTTAAATGTTCAATAAACTTCGATTAAGTTACACATTAAGAAATAATAAAATGTACTAATGATGGTGCAAAAATGATTAATCAGATTAAATGTACAGTTTACTTGGATTATGTTACATAATAGGGGTATACATGCAACGTCATAAGTTATACACAAAAATTTGCATAAGCGACCTTTTCATTCATCTAGTTAAATGCTGTGTTATTGAATCAGGTGTCCTTTAAATGTCAAAGAATAAACATCAAAACGTTTGGATAACTCTACAAAATCATTTGTGTAAATCATTTTCCATGCATGTTGTTCATTTTGTAAATCGTTGCATGAATATCCCTTTTAAGAACTTATAAAATAAATTGTTGAATTTGATGATTCGTGCAATTGGAATATAGCTGAATTTGAATGAAGCGAAGTGTTAACTCTTCCCTTGGCTTGTAAAATTGGTTTGGGCTTCTCCGCTGCAGCAAACTTTATCGTTTATTTGGTTTCGTTTATATAACTGATAACAAAACTACCTTCAATTTTCGTAGAAGAATTTCCATGAAGTAGACATCCTTTAAAATTGGTTAAGAAGATTGTGTTTTCGTCTAGGGACTATTTTTATATTGGATTTTTTTATTCTCCTTCTAGATGATGTTGTAACAGTAACATGATGGTCCTCTGAAACTACCTCTTTTTTTTATGGGCTTTTTATCAGAAACATATATAACATCTCCAGGTTGAAACGGTTTAGGTTTTTCCTTTTGATATTTTCCAGAAGAAGTTTTTTTATTCTGATAACAGTTCACTTGTTCACTAAGATCAGCGTTTAGTTTTGTTCTGAAATCATCAAATTTTGATAATTGATTCGCTAACTACTTCCAAAACAATTATAAAAAGGTTTCATTGGCCCAACATTTTAAACAATTAAAACCTATTGTAAATCAATTTTAAAATGGGCGTCGGCTCTAAAAACAAATTATAAAACGAAAGTCGGCTCTATGTTAATTTTAAACGACATAAAGTATACTTTAACCTTAAACAACTTGTCTAACCTTAAAACAAGCAAACCACTTGCTTATCTTTTTAAAGTATACTTTAACCAGAAGACAATTTGTAATTTCGTACCAAAAACAAATAAGAATGTCTTATTCTGTCATTTGTAAGCCGTTCTTCCGTTCTTTTTTTATTTATTTACTTAATTATGCTATTTTTTTTATTCTTTTAAGACATTTGTTAATGTTTAATTACTAAATATTGATTAATAACACTTCCAACGCATTATGATAAGTTTTTATCGTTTCACATTTTCACAGAACGGGAATTGACCTCCTAGAAAAAAATTGTTTAAATTACGTTACATAACCACGCACCACACTAGTTGCCAAGGTTGTTTATCTTGTTTAAAATTGAAAAAAAGTTAAACAACGGGTCGTATCTAAAGCACTTCTTTAACTAGAGTAGATTCTATTGCTAAAATGAATGATATTTAAAATTTTGCGCCATTATCAATAACTAAGAGCTTTGGTACGGTGAAATAATGTAGAAACTTATTTATTTGTTTCTCAAGTGAAGGACGGTTCGATCTTTGATTTTAAAGAATTTTGAAAATTTCGAAAACTTATTAATGAAAGTTAAGTTTAGTTTAGTTTAGTTTATTTATTTCTTTATAAAACTTGCTCTATAAGATATACCTATCTTATATTTTAGTGCAAGCCTATGCGAATTTACAATTTTGAATACAATTTAATTGATAATAATAATAAAAAAAAAAATAATAATAATAAAAAAAGAAAAAATAATAAAAGAAAAAATACAAAATGAAAACTTTAAAAATGTATTTACCATAGTTTATATAAATCATACTTTGGACTTTTGTAACTTATAATAATAGTTCAATAGTTCAATATATAGAAAAAAAGGAAAGGAAAAAAGTAAGATATAGAAATATAGAAATATAAAAGAGAGCGAAGATTTAAGTATAAGCTTAAAACATAGGATAGGTTAAGTTAGTTGCTTTGATTCGAAAAGAACATTTTGAGGATATTTTGGAATGTGTGTAGGTCATCAACAACTCGCAGATGAGTGGGAAGTGAGTTCCAAAGGTGACATGCAACAATGAAAAACTGTTTTTTTGACGTGAGACACGAGAAGGGTGGTAAAATTACCGATACAGAATTATTTGATATAGATAATCTGAGTTTTTCGTGCAGATATGTTGGTTTAAGTGTTTTCAAGATTTTAAAATATAGTACCAATGCTCGGAATTTCATAAAATCATCAAACGACATATTGAGTAGGCTCTTTTGCAAATGTGAAAAGTGGTCATACCTTCTTAATCCAAAGATGTATCGAATTATGCTATTAAAAGCAACTTTTAATTTATTTTTGCTGATGGCGTCACAGTTGTAGAATATTTCACATCCGTAAGTTAGCACCGGTATCACCGGGGTCCTTGCCAGCAATGATCTGGTTTTAAGTGGTGTGAATTCCTGGGCGGTCCATAGCGTTCTGAGCGTTCCATAAGTTTTTCCTATCAATGAATTAATGTAGTCGTTCCAGGCCAATGTTCTATTGAATATTACACCTAGATTTTTATAGGTATTCACGAATTCTAAAGGATTTATGGAAGGAAAATATGATAAATCTACTTCTGTTCTTGAGATGACCAGGCATTTGCATTTGTTTGGGTTGAAAATCAACCCATTGCAAGATGCCCAGTTAGAAATCTTTTCCAGTTCCTGGTTCATCCGTTCAACGTAAAAGCGCAGTCGTCAATCTTTTAATTATTATTATTATTATTTAAATATTGAAATAGGTCTAAATTCATTACAGAGTGAGTTTTTGGGGATTGGAATTATTTTAATTTTTTTCCATTGGTGTGGGAAGATCCCAGTGGTAAGTACTGAGTTGATTACATGAGTAAAATAAGGAAGAAGCATAGGGAGAATAGCTTTGATAAATATAGGATTTAAATCATCAGTTCCAATGGCATTAGATTTAATATTGATGCAGCTTTCAACAACATCTGTCGCGTTCACGAAAAACTGAATGAAGTGTCCGTTGAAGGATCGGGTATGAAAGATACGTTTTCTCTTGGAGGCATAACTAATGTAGATGCAAATTTAAGGTTTAGTTCATTTTTATTTATATCGGCTTGAATATTTGGTCTTTGTTTACCGATTCATAGATTGCGAAGGTTGTTCCATAATTTTCTACCATCAGATTTTACATCTAATTGGGTAGAAAAAAACTCGAGTTTTGCGCGTCTTACCTCTTGACAACTTTATTCCGTAATGATTTGTACGTTTCATGAAGTGGATTAACAGGGAAACGTTTCCATCGATGATAAGCTAGGTCACGTTGGTTTATTAAATCATTTATCCTATTTGTAAACCATCGTTTATTTTGGCGAGTTCTAGTTTGTGTTTTTATTGGAACGTGTTGATTAAATAAAAGATTAAGATTTGTATTTAAAAATTCGACTTGTTCATCTGGTGAAGGCATCTGGTTCCATGAAATCATTCTTATATCGTTTTCAAGAGATCTTCTATTAATGTTTTTAAGATCTCTAAATTGTACTGGAGAATTTTCTTGGGTACTTGTTTGAAAATCATAGGTCAGGAAAATAGGATCATGTCTTGAGAAAATTGTAGCTTCGAGTTGGTCGTATAAAAGTACCCGATCGATTTCACTTACATAATAATGATCTAATAGTGTACTAGATGAATGGGTAAAATAGGTTGGTAGAGACATATTGACTGAATGTAAATCGTAAGAACTCATGTCTTTACTTAATCTCTTATCAATTAAAAGATTACAGTTGAAGTCACCGCATATAATTATTACATTACATTTTAATCTACTCCGTAGATAAATCTACGAAGTAAACACATTTATGAGTACTGGCTACTGAGGCCATCGGCTCAGACAATTACCAAGACAACACACAAGACGACATTGATACAGGACAGAACAGAAGATAGAAAGAGAACGGAAAAACAGAAAACACATAACACATAACACATGTCAACAGCACGCAGTTGGTTTTGAGACGGTCCTCCATCTTTCTACTAACTACACCCAACGGTGCTTGATTTCGCTGATCTCACGGGAAGCGATGCTTTATCAGAGCCAAGGCCGTTGACCTTGGCATATAATTATGTTTGAAGAACTAACCGTAGTTTCTTCAATAACCCTTTAAACTTCCTCCAAAGCAATATATCTATTAGGCCTGTAGATAGTTCCCAAGAGAAGATTACCATCACTGCCTTTAACCTCCAAAAACAAGTACTCACAAGAAGATTCCGGTGATGAGTAGTAAGACTTTTTACATATAAGACTTTGCTTAATATATATAGCAACACCCCCTCCTCGATTGCACCGGTCTGAACGAAAAATATTATATCCACTAAGTGAGTATGTTGCATATTTAACATTTGTGTGGAACCGTGTTTCGGATACACAGATCGCGTCTATTTTGGAATTTTCAAAGAGGTATCTAAATTCATCAATCTTTATCAATAAACTCTGAGCATTGATGTGTGCTATTTTAAAACCTGCATGTTGATTACATAAGACTTTTATCATAGTTCGCAGTATAACATCACTGGTGTATCCTATGGAACCAACAAAATTTTCACTCAACTCTGAAACGAGTGATTAACAGGCAAGATCGAAATGACATACACACAATATGAAGGAAATCAAAGCAAAAACTTGTACAAAAGATTATAAATATAATGACAAAAATACGTGAAAATAGTAAACAAAAGAGAAAATAGTGAAAGGAAAAGAGAATAATAATAGTAATAAGGATAGTATTAGTAATAACAAAAATAATATTTCATACGTTATTATGTTTCTCATGTTGAGTTTAGTAAGAAGACCACAGTGTTTGAGGCGCATTGCTTGTTGGTGAATAAATCGATTTTTGGAAGTTAAGCTTGCATGCAGGTAGACCTTGTGTGAATCTTTCCCTTGCCTACTAATCCCCGTGTCTTCAAGGTGCAAAGGTCTTTTATGTGTTTTGTAAAAGATTGCTACATGAAAGCAATGAATTTTTTGATTTTTGACGGATATGTAGGTACTGGAGTTGATGTGTGCTGTCGTAACTAGGTCGCGGTCTATACTGCTACACAGGAGAAGCTTTTTGAATAAAAACAACAACTTATGTGTACTACCACTAAGTTCATAGACTGGAGCACAGAGTAACTATACTATAAAGAGGGAAATCTACTGCCTTTTTTTGACAATGCCTACAAGCTGGTCAAATAAGTACTGGTGTAGAACTGTCAAATAATTTACACCGTCTGAGTGTGTAGTAGTGCTGAACTGTCAAATATTTGACGCCGTCTGAGAGTTTAGTAGTGCTGAACTGTCAAAAAATTGACGCCGTGTGAGAGTGTAGTAGTCAAAAAATTGACCTCTTCTTTTGAGTTTCTTTTTGTTTTTCACCACGAAATTGGGCGTGTTGGAAGATACTTGATGATAAACAGCGCCATCCCGAAGTTTGACGTCATCAGTGACCCAAACTGAATAAATTAAATACCATTTTTGGAAATAATCCGAAGTGTTAGTGGACTTAAAATGTATATTAAATCAATCAGAAAAGACATTGGACGAAACCTGCATCAATTAAAACTTAATTTTCGGTTTTTTTTTTCTAAAACGGAAATAATTTTTTTCAACAAGGGTCACTGAAGACGTAAAAATACGAAAGTCGATATCTTGTTTTCTTGTATTATGAGGAGAGACTAGCAAGTGAGATTAGAGATTATTTTACTCTTCGTTGAGATTACTTTGAGGCGGCGTTCTAAAAAAATATTTTGTTTTCAATGTTTTGTATTTGGTAATTAAGTCATTATGAATTTGTTGTAGAAATTTATTTTATTAATTTTTTTTGACCTATTTTGTATCATTTAATATTGTATTGTTAAAATGGAAAAAATAACATAATTGGCGTTTAGTGAGAAAATGAAAATCAAAATTCAAATAATGAACGTGCTGCGGATAGCTCTCTGTCTGACGTTCTCTAACGCCGTGTTAAGAATGCCGTGTTAAAATAATCTCAACAAATTATCAATCCTACAAACTTAAAACGAAAAACACTGCAATATATTGGTTTATATTAGAAAATTTTAGACATTATATTTTTCCGTACTAATTAGACCTTGTGTACATGATTCCTTTTTTCGGTTGTTTCTTCATTCTTCTTTTGGACAGACACGTACGTTGGTGTGTACACTGATTTGGATTACATCGAATATATCCAATGCTTTCCTACAAACTGTGCTGTTTAATTCTAAAGAAATTTGCAAAATTTAAAAAAAAAAATTAAAACCATCCATTACCACTAAAAAACATAATTGGGAATTGTTTTCAATTTCAAAAGTTCTTATTTTTAGTCCGTGCATAGTATTTTTTCTCAAACGAGAAACTTCAGAGCTCAACCACAAAAAAAAGGAAACGTTCCTGCTGTGTTCGTGAAATAAATAGAGACAGACAAAAAAATGTATTTTTTAATGTAACCTTAAAAATTAAAGAAATTGATAGTGCTCAATTTTTTATATACAATCGAATGAATCGAGAACTGTATAATATATTATTAACACTTATTAAATTATATCTTACAAAAACTTCAGTAACCCATAAATCCGGAATGCCGTCTTGCAGTGATTCTTTTGTAAGTTTCTACTTGTTTTTTTTTTATAAGTGAACATATGTGTTTATGTTTTGCTTTCAATTTAAAAGATATTTGTCACAAGGAACCTCGGTGCAATCGCTGGCGTGGTCGTTTAAACTTGGCAAAGAAACAGTGCGGTCAATTATTTTGGAAACTGCAGAGGTTATTTGGAAAGTTCTCTTTCCTATATACCTGTCGGAACCTTACATAAATGAAAGTAGGCAGATCTCATCTGATTTTTGAAATATGTGGAATATGCCTAATTGTGTCGGAGCGATTGACGGAAAACACATAGCAGTTCGATGCCCACCCAGTAGTGGAAGCCAATACTTCAACTACAAGAAGCATTTCAGCATTGTGTTGTTGGCTGTATGTGACGCCAAATATCGCTTCACAAATGTAGATATTGGCGCATATGGTAGTTAAAGCGACGGAGGTAAGACAAAAACAAACATATTATTCAGTCAAGGTAGCTAAAAAATAACATTCCAATATTATAGGTATTCTCCAAGCTAGCCGGTTTGGAACGAGAATCCTGGATAACACCATCCCAATACCCCCCCCACCCCCCCACCCCCCCCAAAAAAAAACTTACCGAACACGCAGACGAGAATCCCACACTATTTTGTTGGAGATGCAGCCTTTCCTTTAGGACCAAATCTGATGAGACCCTATTCAGGTTTGTCATTGCCTTTGGATAAGGAGAATTTCAATAAAAGGCTTTCAAGAGCTCGCCGGACTATTGAATATAGTTTTGGGATTCTCGTTGCTCGTTGGCGCATATTGCTGACGACAATACATATGATTCCAGAAAATGCGGAAAAGGTTGTTCTGGCATGCTTGGCATTACACAACTTCTTAATGCTCAACAGGAGTCATAATTCTTCATCTTATTGTCCTAGCCACTACTTTGATTAGGAGGACTCAGAAGGTCAACATCATGATGGATTATGGCGCAGTGAAGTGCAAACTAACATCCCATCAATATTACCATCAGTAAATTTTCATCAATCTGGTGGTAGGAATTCCACAACAATGAGAAATATTCTTTGTGAATATGTCAAACCACATTAAAAAGAAATTATTGTTAAAATTTTCTTTACTTAAAATAACTTTTAAGGAACTTAAACTCGTTAAAACCTAAAACTTTAAACGCCGCTCTCAAGTGCATAAGCAACGGAATCAGAAAATGTAACATTCATCTCCATAGGTCTAACGATTTGGTTGATAAAGGCAAATACATTTGACACTTGGATGAAATTTTCATTATGACCTTCTTTTGAAGGAAATACATAAATGGATTTGCCTTTATCAGCAAAACCATAAGACCTACACAGATGAAAATTACATTTTCAGATTCCGTTTCTTATGCACTAGAGAATTGGATTTAAAATTTTTGATTCTAATCAGTATTTTAAATTTTGGGTCCTAAACCACCAATATTTCTAATTTATGTGGTTTTACTTACTTTTTAAATTTCCATATACAATGTATAAGAAATTAAAGACGTTTTATAAAATTTTATTAAAAATTTATTAAAAATAAATAACTTCATTAAATTATTTCCAGTAAGTACTTACAAATTTTGTGAATCGTTCACGGCGGCGAATTCTCTTCTTTTTTGCAGGATTGTACTAAAAATGTCCGCTTTCAGCTCATCTTTGTGTGTTGAAGGTAGATCCTTCATCATTGAAACCACCGTCCTGACAAAAAGTTCATCGCTTTCTACTTCTAAATTCGAACATGGTTGCTTTGAAAGCCTCTCTTCCAGCTTAGAGATGGCACTTCCCAACTGGTCGTAAAGACCATCAATGCCGGTCTTCCTTTTTTTAACAGGTGTTGAAGACGTTGAGATTTCTTCAATAAACACCTTGAAAACAGCATTATCGTCGGCAGATGAAGACAGCGAATTGAATTCACTGCTCTCGGACACCTCGTTGCACCGCGTGCTATAATTCAAGCAAAACAATTATCTTTAATACACTATAAAACCAATCAAAGATTAATTGTTTACTTTACCGCCTTGGTTTTATGGTGTCCTTTAGGAACAATAAATTTGGAAACAGCTCCCATTCCCTTTGTACGCTGCTCCGCTGCCTGATGGTTTGTCTTGCTTTTTTACTTCTCGACAAAACCTGTCCCGCAATTGAGTCCATTTGGACTTACATTAATTAGCTTTTAAGAAAAACATATAAAATTTAGATATTACATTCAATTTTTTCATGGTTTTACTTACGTGTTTTGTTAATAATGGCAGCGATTTTTCCCCATGCCTTTTCTTTTTGCATTTTATTAAAATAGAATGCCGAGCTTTTATCGTAAAGCAATTTCTTTTGCTGCACGAGGTCGATGAGCAATGTTATTTACTCCAGATCTTTTATTGCAGCAACCATTTCTTTTTATGCGAGACCAATTAAAAAAACTAATTAGATTTTGTTAAATAACCAAAAAAATACTTACTGTGTTGAATAAATCGACTTCTTACAACAATAAAAAAAAAATTTGAGTTAGCTGTCAAAATTTCAAAATGCGCTCGCTAGCGCGGTTTACGTCCGTAAGCAAAACTCATCGAAAACTTGACGAAACGGAGCAATCCACCATTTAGGGCACAAGATACGAATTACGTGTTCTCGCTCATTTACGGACGGGCCCGTCCGCACCATTCCAACCATTATAGTTCAGCCCTAAAGCTATTTAAAAAAATATATTTTTTTAAAAAAGATAGACAATTTTACTAAACCTTAACTTTTATGCAAATTCATTTTTAGTACAAAGAAACTTAAGATATTATAATTTTTTTGAATTAACGATTTATATTTTTCGTAGAGTGATGGACTACAAAAAAGCTGAACAAACGGTAAACATGCTAAGCAAATTAAATTGATTTTCACTTATTTCGACATAAGCCCTGTTAATTTGTTACCACAGACATATGAAGTAAAAGATCAATCGTTATCAGTTGTTAAGATTTTAGGTTTGGGTAAATAAGTTAACATTTCAATCATTGCATCTGACTGGTTTTTCGCATCTAGTTCTTTTACTGATTGAATTTTGAGAACTTTTCTATAAAAGTTAAATAATTACCTTGCCTCGATATAGGCCAAATATCCATATGGTAGTGTTCGTGGGGTCCTAATGGAGTTGGAGTTTTTTCATACGGAAGCTTTATGGGATTTCTTTCTATCTTTAAATTACAAATATCACAATTATTTATATTTTTGTTTATTGTTTCACGTAAACTTGGTGTGTAATATTTTTGAATAGTTTTAAGGTACGTTTTGTCTATACCTATAAAGTTTGTATATTATGATTTGTATTCCTATGGTTTTGGAATTCCAAAAAGAGTTAATTGTTATGTAAGTAAAGGGAGTTCGTCATTATCAATGTGTATTACATTTGTTAAATCTAGGTCACATTCAGATATAACGAAGTCAAAATCTGTGTCCGTACATTTTTTCGGATGATTGTTATACGTCTTTTGCCTATGTATGGATATGTTATATCCTGAGTGTTTTCAATTGCCATATACAAAATTATTTGCCTTTAGAATATGTAGAGTGGTTTCTCGGTAATGGGTATTAAATGCTGACAAGATCTTCTTCTAGAACATTTATTTGTTCTATCTTTACTCTAGATAAAGCATCGACAAATTTGTTTTCTTTGCTCTGAATATATTTGATACTGGAATCGAATTCTTCTAACTTTATTTTCCATCTCTGGAATTTTGAGTTAAGTTCTTTGAGATTGTGTTACCTTAAGGGGTATATGGTAACTAAAGATTTTAAATCGATTACCGTAGAGGTAATGGCGGCATTGTTTTGGCATCCCAGACAATTACTAGAAGTTCTTTTTCGATAGTTAAGTAGTTACACTCATGTTTATTTAAAGTTCTGGACGCGAAACTGAGTGGTCCATGGGTTAGGCTTAAAACTGCACCTAGCTTGCGCCAGTTCTTTCTGATATCCCTAGAAGTCCTTGACACAGGGGTTCTAAACAACAATCATTACAGTATCTTGAATTTTATCTAAATCACGTTGCAAGAGAGATTTCTGATAACTTCAACTATTGGACCTGTTCTGTGCGCAATTCAATAGTTGACATACGCAATTGCATGACGTAGACTCTCAATGAGATCGCTGGTGTAAATACTAAAGAAAATCGGCGAGTTCACCGCTCCCTGTTGCAGACCGTTCTTAATATCAAACGTTGTGGTAGATGTTACCTTGCCACTCTTGACAACAAACTTTTTACCATTAAGCATGTCGTTAGGCATAAATAGCAATAGTTTACTTATGCCCAATCTGGTAAGCTTTAGATAAAGACCCTCTAACCATACGGTGTCGAAACCCTTCTCCAAATCAACTTTGAGCAGGAAACTTGCCAATTTTGCTCGGCGATGGTGGCGTTTGCAAGATTGTCTTTATTAAACCCGGTCAAACCAAGATTCTCAGATCACCATTAGGTCATGCTGTTTCGAAGTTGAAAGTGATTCAGCAGAGCTTTGTTCTGCAGGTCATCGTTTGGGCAAATGGAATCATTTAAGCAGATCCCACTATCTCAAACTTCTCCAATGAATCTTCGATCACAAAGAAATCGTCGTCCTAGACGGCATCCTCCAGATCTATTCCTGTGTTCAGGAGTATGTTTTCGTTGTCTGTCGTTCTCTGAAGCTTAAGACACGTAAGATCGTTTTGATTGTTTTTTCTGAAGATTTTATTTATCTCGGGAAACATAACGGTTATCCCAGTATGAGTTTAAAGACAATCGATAGTTTAATAGTGTTTAATGAGCGAGCTGACATTTTTGATTGACGACTTCAGTGTCCTTATCTCCAGATCATTTATGTCAGTACACCGCCTGTACAAGAGCTTTAATCTTGTCAGAAGGCCACTTTTATGTTTGTGTAGTGCTTCTATTGTCATGTTCTTGTAAATTTCAGTTGCGTGTTGTTCTTTGTAACGTGGGATTGTTCTGTTTATCGTTTGTTTGATAAGTCCATCCATCTGAAGCAGGTATCCATCGATCTCTATGTTCGATAGATTCCTGTCGTTTGGAGGCACTTTGTTGTTTGAGCGGAGTTCTCTAATCAAGGTGTTAGATAAACGTGGCCAACGTGCCTTACTAAAATTATAAGAGCACGCAGGCACAAACTCATCCAACACGAGAAGCTTATTTGGTAGGTGTATGACGGCGGCAAGTCCGCAGTGGTCACTGTCGTATTCAACAGCCCCTAAACAATTTCTTGTCTGTTGACCCACAGAGTCAGTTACTGTCAGTCTTGAGTCTAACAGTAGTAGATCTAGAAACATGGTGTCGACCCATCCAATTTAAAAGATGGCATCTCCTTGGATTTTGTATTTGATTTCCCCAATCTTCGCCAGCCAGCAAATAATAATTCGCATCCGAAAAGTTTTTCGAGCTCTGCAGGTTAAGGTGCTTCTGGTGCGTACATTGCGATCAAATACATTCGCTTCCCATGTTTAAGAGGAATGATCAATATATTCGCCTTGGACTTCGTTCATCATTCTTTGGAACGTAGAAGGTGCATTTTTCAACACAAAGGGCATACGGATCCATTCGTAATGAACAGATTTATATTTTATATTTTTTCACTATCTTTGGAGTCTATTTCTATGTGATAGAATCGTTTTGTGAGATCTAGAGTGGAGAAGTAATTAGCTCTACCAATTTTGTCAAGGAAGTCCTCAATCAACGGGATTGAGAATTTGTCTGCCTAAGTGATTTTATTGAGCTTCCGGTAGTCAATGACGATTCGCCATTCCTTATCACCTTGTTTGTCTACTTTTTTGGGAACGACCTAAATAGAAGCATTGTACGGCAATGTGGAATGTTTAATTTTTCCCTGGTCAAGGAATTCTTGAATTTACCGATTTACTTTTTGTTTATGTACTTCTGGATATCGATATATCCGTGTTAGGATAGGGGACGTATCTGTCGCCGGAAGTTTGTGTTTTAAGTGAGATCTGACGTAGAGATCGTCGTGAAAGAATATATCTTGGTGTTCCTTTAATGTTTTTAGAAGTATATGTTTTTCTTCCATGTGGTTAGTATTTATCTCTTCGTATTCACCAAAGATTGTGTCATTAAGCCACTGAAATGGTTGATTTCCATTGAATATTCTTGTTCATCTGTTTCGTCAAACGGGATTGGAATTTTGATTCCATTTAATTCAAGAGTCTTGAACTCATAGTCATAGTCATAGGGCAATACGGATTTTGATCCGAGGCTGGTGTTTAAAAATTTTGTTCATTGTTACATGTTTCATTTATTTCATTTGTATTTTATACCGCGGATTTTTTTTTATTTACATATTGGTTATAATTATTATTTTCGTATTGTAATTGACCTGTCTAGGTGCCTCTTTTTTCACTGGCTACTACCAGGATCGACTTCCATAAGTTTGTTCATTGTAATTATTGTTATAATTTCTATTATTATTATAGTTATTATTATATTTAGCTGTGATATTATTAATATTTTCATAGTGATTAAACGGAAGTCTAAGATCCAATTTTTCAATCATCGGTTAAAGATCCAGTTTACTATCAGAAGAATAAAATTACTTGACTCTTAAACAATCAGATACTAGCATTGAAATTTTCAATCAAAAACAAACAATCGGTTCAATATTCTATAGTATAATAATAAATTACGTTAAATTCAAAGATATTCAAATTATAACGTCACTTCCTTCACTTGTTTCTTGTTTTACTATTTTAACCATCGATATTTAAATTTGTTTTTAAATAAAAATGCATTTTTAACAATCCAAATAGATAATAAAATAAATATTAAAAAAAAGATAGCTCGGTTAACTTTTCTTCATCTGAAGCGTGCTGTTTGGTAGATGTTGTGTATAGGTTCAGAGGTGTTTTTAAAAACAAGTAGACGAACGCAGTGAACAATAAAGAAAAAGAAGTTCGACGAGTTAAGACTTGAGAGACGCAAGAATGGAGTTGGTAAAACTTCAAATTCAGATTGCAAATCAAAATAGCTGAGCACTACACTTAATGAATGTAAGAATGGTAAAAAGCAAGAACATAATATTTACTTTTTTGCTTTCTTTAATTGTTATTTTTCAAAATATTGAATAAACACATAGTAGTTAGTTAAATGAATTTATTTTGTTTGGCTTTATTTTACGAAAGTGTTAAGGATTAAAACTATTCTAAGAACATGTCTCTTGCTCTACTTTGGGAAAGTGTTGAAGTACACAATATTGAAGGCTTTTGATCAAAAACAGTTTTCATGCATTGTTCAATTTTGTCTCTTATTAAGGTTAAGAGATGCTCCACTGTTTCTTTATACTTGCGATTATTGGGAGTTTAAGATTCATGAATATTAAAAACTGAGAAAACAGTCAAACATGACACTACGATAATAAAGAAGCCTAAAAAATTTCTGTCTTTCTGTCTTCAGCGATTAGCTTCATATTCAGAATGTGTGATTTATTTGGGGAAATTGAAATTTTATTTGTATGGCCAAAAATAACGGTATTTGCCATATAACCGTTAAGGAAAAGCTTAATTATCTCGAAAACAACTGTAACGATTTTGATGAAAATTGTAACGGTACCTTTCATATAATGTTTTTTTTTAATTTTCGACTTTATCGGTAACGCCTCTTGGACTTTCACAAAATTTTATATCTGAATACTAAATATTGAATAACTTTTTTTTATTGAAAATTTATTTTTTTTAATCTTTTTTGAATATTCAATATTTTTAAAACAAATCAAGAAATTTTATTTTAAATTTAACAATCAGGTGAATGTTATAAAATTCTAAAAAACTGCATACGAAAATCTCATTTTTTTCTCAAAATCTAAAAATAAGAGACAGGATATTATTAAAATCGGTCCCACAATTTTCGAAATCCTTTTTTTCAAAAAATCGATAATATATAAGACGTGTGATGGCGTACTACATTTATTTATTTTACATTTATACTAAAAACCGTTAAATGTTGTGGTTTTCACCTTTTTTATAAGTTCAGGACGTGTTACTTTTCTATGTAAATCTTCCTTGTTTCTTTTGAAGTTAAGCCTTCCAATGTAATTAGGCACATAAGAGCAAGTACATTCCACCCAGTCGTGCCCATTTTTTTATCTGAATCTTCTTCAGAAATCTTCATTTTTCCATTCTGAAAATGATGATAGCGACTTTTTTTCTTGAAAATTGTTCGACTAAACCATTTGCATTTTCTTCTTCAATGATAGGGTCATCGATAATTACGAATAAATTTATTTTAGTTAACCACAAAATGTATTGATAAACTATTCTTTTGACATTTAATTTATTTTATTCTTCAGAATAACTCCTTTTTCCGTTCAAAAATGAGCAGATAACTTTATTCCATAGATAATAAATTAATTCCGAGGATTAGGTTGTATCTGACTGTTAAAAAATTGATTTTTGTTTTCTCTAGAGAATATGTACTAACTGACTGTTTAACTGTTTATTAAAAAATTGGCTAAAGGGAGTGACATTTTGTCTTGGATTATTATTCCTTTATTGTCCTGAACCTGTGGGTGAAAATTATTCTATGGTCTAAAATTATTTTTTTGTTGGGGAATATATAACTTAGGTTGGACGTTTCGAGTATTTTGATTGCTAGGGTGTGGTCTTGATTGTCTTTCTTCAAAGGCATTGGAATTCACGAATCCTGTTTGTGTTAGCTCGTCGAGAGCTGCTTATAAGCTCGTGGGTTTGAGGGCGTAAAGGATTGTCCGCATGTGTACGGACCTCATTGCTGTGAGCTTGTTATTGTCGACCTCATGGCTTTTATTTACTTGTACTGACTTCTGATTTAAGTCGGATAGTGTTTTTTTGGATTTGAATGTAGAAGTGTAGGACGTCACCTTTGAAATTTATTTTAAATAGTTCTTCATAAATTATTTTTGAAACCACCGAAGTTATTTATTTACATCGCTTTGATGCCTGTCCAGTTCTGTAAATGAGAGTATATCACAATGCATCGTTTGTTTTTTACCAATAAATTTGGATTTTAGAATGTTAATGCACATGATCTGGGATTGATCATCGTAATGATTTAAAGTTCAGACTATGCCATCTACATTGGTAAGAAGGGTGTAGAGATCGTCCGTTCTACCATCGAGAGTATTTAACTTCTCAATATATTTTAACGATTCTAACGTTAAGCTCTTTTTTGGCCAGTCATCTGTACTAGGTGCCATATTATAAATATTTTTACTGCTATGTTCACTTTTATAAATATTACTGCCCAGATTTTCTAATTTCAGTTGAATGGTATTTTCTTTACTTTTATTACTTAATTCCAATTCTTCAAAACTACTTTCTGATTTATCTTCAAAATAATTTGTCTTAAAGTTATTCTTACAGTTTTCTGGTATTTTTTTATTTCTGATATATTCTAGATGAGGTTCTGCTTTCTTCGTCTGTGTATCTTAATTCTGATTTATTACGTTTTTTCTGAATCCATTTTATAGTGTAAATAGGAATGTTTGTATGATTGGATATTTGTTCCTTAATCACGCCTCAACAGCTAAATGGATTTGGATGAAATATGGTAGCTGAATGAATAATGTTTTGAATGGAAACAAAGCCTAATTTTTATCAAAAAATGCAGCGTTTACTGTGGGAGAGGCTTTAATGTGAAATGCTGCATTGCTGGATGTTTTTGATATCTTTCAATGCCTTAGTAACTGCAAGAATTTGTGAAGCTTGTTAGACGGAAGAGTTACAGAATTCACTAAACTATAAGGAGATTAAGAGACACAGAGGTATAGAGTTATAGAGTTATAGAGATATAGAGATAGAGTTATAGAGATATAGGGATATAGAGATAAAGAGATATAGATATATCGAGATATATATATATGTTATGTCAGAGCCTGCTTGTGCACCCTCACAAATACTCGATTTCAATTTCAACAGATGATGCAATCGATATAAATCATAAATTATGTATCAGCACTTTTTTCCTTCAGACAACAAAGAATCATTTTGAATCATCGCATCATCCGCAGTCAAAATAAGATTTGCTGCGTTAGCATTTAATCATCATAAAAAGAGATCATTCGATCTCATTAGTTTCAGTATTTATAGTATCTTTTTACGTGTCACTTCGTAAAGCCTAAGATTTCCCCCCACCAGTGGTAAGGGATCAGAAGCTTAAGTATACTTTTTGTACTCTTTTTGATAAATAAAGAATTAATTATTAAAAGTGAATCGGAAGTTGTTTTTTTTATAAGTTCAAAAGAATATCAATTAAAATTGGCCCAGTCGGTAGGATAGGTTGAAAAACAATTATTAAGCTTAAATTAATAATGACTCCTATCCAGTGAGCGAATGGATTTTTTTTTTTGATTTCGTGAACAAAACTTTTGTTACCCGAACGAATATCAGTGCGGTAGACTAAAAAATAAAAAAATAAATAAAAATGGAATGCTACAAAACTCCATAGAAAAGAATAATTTTAAAATCCAGGTGAAAAGTGAAAAGAACAAAAAGAGAAAAAATTATAAATTCAAAACAAAAAATCAGAAAAAAATACAGTGCACAGACAAACAAAAAACTAAATTAAATTGCAACAAAATAAAAAAAGATGCAAACAACTTAAAAAAAAACATTTTTAAAATAGAAGAAAGTGGAACGATCGAAAGCCCCAACGAATTCCGATTGAAGATATCAACATGAATTTAACAGCAGCAGCAGCAGCAGCTGCGGCGGCAGCACAACAGCAACAACAGAAGCAACAACAACTACAACAACCAACATTAGGTAACAGAAGTTTAGAATTAAATCCTTTAAAATACATTGAACGGCTTCAAAATTTCGATGGAAGAACCGAAGAACTTCCAATATTTATTCAAAATGTCGATGACATAATACCTACACTTTTGACATACAATGACCAGGGCCAAAAAATGTGCATTAATTTGCTTAAATCTAAATTCATAGGTAGGGCTAGGCAAAGCATTGAAATCCATAACCACCTCACGAAGTGGACAGATATAAAATCTATGCTTAAAGAAAATTTCGGTGGCTTTAAAAAAAGCAACCAACTATACCAAGAATTGAGAAATTCACAGTATAGAGGAGATGTTATAAAATTTTATAACTATATCCAAAAAATCCTCTCTCTTTTAAATCAAAACTGCCACCAAGAAAATAATTATATAGATATTCCTCGTAATAACGGGACAGCACTTAATATCTTTAAAGAAAGATTGCCAACACACATAAGGACAATCCTAGCACTTCATGAATTAAATACGGCAGGATTTGTCACGAGACGAAATAAAAATGCTAAAAACAGCAACGAAAAATATAAACACAATAATAAAAAATAGAAAATAGGTATGAACAAAAAAATAATAATAATTTTAATAAATGGCAACCAAAACCTTATGTGCCAAACCAAAGTTATCAAAGATCTAACAAAAATAATTATAATAATAATTATAACAGAAATTATAATCCAAACAATTATAGGCAATATCCTCAAAGATTTGAACCTATGGAAGGAGATCCTAGATCATCACAAATAAAGAGATTGGATAAAACAACAAATTATATTAACAAAGAAACAAAAGTAGAAAATGAGGCAAATTTTCGGCATACAGCCTCGGAACAACAAACGGATTGCCCTTTATTAAATTAACCAAAGGACAAACAACTTTTAGAATGCTCATAGATACGGGAGCAACTAATAGCCTTCTAAGAGAGGAGGACGCTCCAAAGAAAATAATTAAAATTAGAAAAAATCCTTAAACTATAAAAACTGCAGGAAACCTAATAACTATAAATAAAGAAATTATTATACCAAAAGAAAAAAATATTTGTCCAGTGATGCAAGATTGTGAATTTCAAATTCATAAATTCAATTCCGAATACAACGGAATACTAAGAAATAATATCCTTATCCCAAATAATAGCGAGATCTATTATGCTTAAGGGATACTAAAATTAAATGGGACAGATATACCTCTGTTTCTCAACGCAAATGAGGAACGTGAGTATGAATTATTTTGGTAAAATTATTCCACAAATGTCAATCCACTCACTTAAATAGGGAAGAAAAAGTTAAACTATTAGAAGTAATAAGGAATTATAAAAATGCTTTTTATAAAAAAGGAGATGATTTAACATTTACAAATCATGTTAAACACAGAATCCCCACAGAGGATAATTCCCCAATATATACAAGAATATATCGTTATCCAGAAACACATAAATCTGAGTTAAATAAACAAATTAAAGAAATTTTAGAATCTAAAGTTATTCAACACTCTACATCGCCATACAATGCACCAATATGGGTGGTCCCGAAAAAGGAAGATAACGTAGGTAATAAAGAATGGCGTATAGTAATTGATTATAGGAAACTTAATTTAAAAGTTAAAGCGGATAAATATCCTATTCCGAATATAGATTCTATTTAAGACAAATTAGGGCATTGTAACTGTTTTACTACTCTGGACCTTACCAAAGGTTTTCATCAAATAGAAGTAGAGAAAAATTATCGGGAAAAAACCACATTTTCAACTCTTTCAGGACACTATGAATTCATTCGAATGCCTTTTGGCCCTAAAAACGCGCCAGCAACGTTTCAACGTTTAATGAATGAGGTTTTAAAAGAATATATAGGGAAAATATATCATGTTTTTCTTGACGATCTAATTATATTTAGTTTAAGGACAATTGCGGTCCCTCTGCCTGCATCATTTCTTAAGAAATTGTAACCTTCAAAAGATGGTCTATGTCTCCTACAAAGCCTGGTTTCAGAGAGGAAACAAATGTCTGGCTTGTCACTTTTTAAAATGTTCAAAAGTCCAAGTCTTCGTTCATGGGAAATTATAGAATTAAAATTCATAGAGGTAATATTAAGGCTGGTTGAGGCCATTATACAACTATAGAGGCGACGAACTCTAAGTAAGTAAACATTTTTTCTTGTTGAGATTGAATTTTTTGGTATTTTGGCCAAAATAGCCAGATTTTGATTAAAAGGTCTTTGAACGGGATATTGAAAAGGTTTTTGGACTCATTGAGGAAGTCATTAAGGTTTCCTGGTGGAGTTGTTTCTTTAGGTAATGGAGGGGGCTTAGCATGGGAGTTTCTAGCTATGTCAGCAAATGAAGTATTTGGGTTAGCCAATTGGCTAAACGTATCTTGGACAACTCTTCTGTTAGAAAGAGCTACAAAAGTCTCTTTTTGGGATGAAGCTTGTCTTCTTTCTCTATATTTTAAAAACGCAGGACAACTAAGAGAGCCAGCCGCATGACCAATTTCGTTCCAGTTAACGCATTTAGGAATTGGAACTTCCTCATTATTTTCTTTTTTTAGATTTGCATAATTGAATGCAGATTTCAGAGGCATGGTTGTCTCCGCAAATTACACAGCGAATACTGTATGCGCAACAATCACTTGTATGGCCATATCTTTGACAGCGGTAGCATCTGATTACAAGTCGACTATTTTTCTTCTCAATAAACTCTTTGGTGAAGAATGCTTCGAATGCATAACAATTCCCTGATTGATTCTCCCACGTCAAGTTGTACAACAAAAATATTAAGCTTAATGTACTCGCGGTGACAAAAGGAGAAACTTTGCAAATTTTAACGTTTGGAGCTGCATCTCTAAGAGCTTTCAAAATAATTTCGATAGGTGTATCCCCATCGAGACCTTTCAGTAATATAGAAGCTTTTTTTGTTTCCTTTGGAGAGAAAGAATACGCACCTTAACCTGTTTCACGAAGCCGATCAATTACTAATCTTTGCACACTCGAATTATTTACATATACTTTAGTTTTTTGATAACCAATATTAACAAATTTATATTCAATGTCTTTAATATTACATTCGGCCGGGGCAAGCTTGGCTAGGTCAGCAATCAATGTGCAATTTGCACCAAATATGAAAATAGGAGGACAGTATATAACTTTCTTATCTGTGGAATTTCGTATATTATTTTTGTGGCTTTTAGAGTTACTTGTAAGTTTTTTGATGTTCATATCATCATCAGTTATATGTTGGCTGGTGTCCATATCTTCTATGTCCACGAGTGATCCAAATGGGTTGTTGTCAAAATTCTGTTGTTTTTCATGAGAGACATGAATTGGTTCCTCGTTTTTTCTTTTTCTCTTTCGGTCGTTGTTGAAATGGTTCGCTGACCTGTTCAATTTACTAATAACAGTAGTCCAATCGCTTGACAATGCCTGTGGCATGGCCACATTCTTGGTCTCTGATGTTTGGCCTTGACGAATATTAGTTCTCTCAAGACTGGTTTTAGATAATGTGTTATTAGTTAAATCTGAGGCCATTTCGCCGCGATTAACATCAAATGAATTAATACCTTGTAGTAAAGGCAATGTTTTTATTAAGTTTGTATTATATTCCAGCTGAGCTGGAATACAGGTTTTGTTTTTTTCACTCTCCTCCACTTTTTGAGTTCTTATCTCTGTGAGGATATTTTAGATATATATATATTTTTTTTTTTTAGCTGCGGATTAACCGCGTAGGTGATTTGAAGGCGAGGTAAACTATCACACACTTCTGTTCACGTCCGCCTCTCAATTCTTATATTTAGTACTTCTCTCGAAGAACACGTATGTTCACTTAAGAAAATTTTAGGAGCTTAACAAAATGCAAATTTGAAGGTCTCTCTGAACAAATCTGAATTTATGAGAAAGGAAACCGAATTTTTAGGTCAACTAACTACACCTAATGGAGTTAAACCTAACCCAAAAAAGATTGAAACCATTCAAAAATTTTCTATACCTTCTACAATAAAAGAAATTCAATCCATTCTTGGATTAACCGGGTACTACCGCAAGTTCATTTGTGATTATGCTGCAATTATAAAGCCCATGACATTATGTCTTAAAAAAGATATAAAAATAAATATCAAAGATAAAAATTATTTAGAATCATTTAAAAAATTAAAAAATCTAATGTCAGAAGATTTAATAAATAGGCATCCTGATTTTCAAAAAGAATTCACACTAACTACTGATGCTTCAAACTTTGCACTCGAAGCAGTACTAAGCCAATCTAATGGTCCCCTTTGTTTTGCTTCAAGCACATTAAATAAACATGAGTGCAGTTACAGCACTATAGAAAAAAAACTTTTAGCAATAGTTTGGGCTACCGCTCAATTCTGACAGTATTTGTACGGAAGAAAATTCACTATCAAAACTGACCACAGGCCATTAGTATGGCTTAGTAATTTAAAAGAACCAAGCAGCAAATTACAACGCTGGAAAATCAAACTCGAATAATACGATTTTGATATACAGTATATACAAGGAAAGGAGAATAAATTGGCGGACGCCCTCTCTCGTGTTAGAATAAATATGTTAGAACAAGATGATTTAGCAACCATTCATAGTGCAGAATCTGATAATTTATATCTTATACCTATTAGTAAAAAACCGATTAATTTTTTTAATCGACAAATAATTATTGAAATCAACGAAAATGATCATCAAGAAATTATCTATCCACATGTTGGAAAAAGAAGAATTATATTCTTACGTAAAAAATACAAAGAAGAAGATTTTAATAACGTAATTAAAGAAGTAGATACTACAATGATAAATTGCATATACGTCAAAGATGATGAAATATTTAATAATTTACAAAACGTATGGAAGAAAGAAAATAAATTAGGTAGGCAAATATTACAAAGAAGCATGATTATGATAAAAGATTTAAATGAATACGATGCAAGAGAATTAATATTAAAAACCCATAAAAATCATATCCATACTGGTATTGAAAAATTGTACTTAGAATTAAAACGAGAATATAATATACCAAACCTTAAAACTCTAATTAACAAAATAATAAATAATTGTGCAACATGCATGGCAAAAGCGGAAAGAAATCCAATAAAATTACCTTATGAGAAAACTGAAACCCCAAAAAACCCAAATGATCATTATCATATCGATATATGGTTTGTTAATAAAAAAGAAATACCTTTCATGTATAGACAAATTTTCAAAATTTGCAGCAGTAAAGCCAATCAAAACAAAAACATATGTAGACATTATAAACGCCCTTACAAAAATATTTTCTTTTATGAAAAAACCAAATAAGATAACACTTGATAATGAAAATGCATTTGTGTCCGAAACACTTAAAAACTTTCTTGAAAATAATGAAATAAACATACATTATTGCACAGCAAATAGACACACGGGTAATTCCGATGTGGAAAGATTACATAGTAGTTTAAATGAACATATGAGAATCTTACAGCAGCTTCAGCAAATCAATGAAGAAGATTTACCTATAAAACATGCGACTAAAGCAATTGAATCATATAATTACGTGATTCATCTAACTACTCAAGAAAAACCAATTGATGTACATTTAAATAAAATAGACAACAAAATAATATATGACCGAATAGAAAAAACAAAATTAAAGGGTTTAAATAAGATAAACATAGGTAGAAAAGATAAAGAGATAGATGAAAATTTTATAATAATAACTCAACCCGAAAAAATAAAAAATAAAATCACTCCTAAACACAAAAAGGTAAAATTATTAAATAAGCTAAATAAAAAGTATACATTAAATATAGGTAATAAATATGAAAATATAAAGCATAGAATAGCTCATAAAGATAAATTTCCCGTAAGAAAGAAATTTACAGAAAATATTTATGTTCACAGAAATGATACTTCATAAAAAGAAGCCACTTGTGGATCATCATCTGATCAACCAACTATTTCCAAAAGTACTCATCATATTAGTTTTTATGCTACCAATATCAATACCGTAAGAAATACAAATTACTGATTTTAACCACGGTAACGGGTTAACAATTGTACAATTACAGAATATACAAATTATAGATAACTTTACTTAAGTACTTCATATTATAAATTAAACTATGTACGAAACAAATTTAAAAATATTAGAAGAATACAAATACAACTTTTACGTGAACAAAACTTATAAATTATTAGTTTAATGAAACATACAAGAAAAAACACTATTATTTTTATAATTGAAATCCCGAATTTCACAAATGAATTATACAAGCAAATATATGTTCAACCCATACCAAATCTAGAAGATAATAAACAATAAGATATTAGTAATAAAATATATTTGAACAAAGATCAAACAATTTATAATACTACGAAAAGTAAAAAAAATTTATCAGAAATGAATGACAACTGTTTACAGAATTTATTTAAAAATCAAATGAATTGTAAATTAATAAAAAATACAAGTACACAAATTATTGAAATAGGAAATAATAATTTAATATTAATCAATGTAAAATTACAAAAAAAATACACAAAACTGTAACAATTAAAATATAACTGTAAAAGGTTACTACCTAATAAAATTTGAAAATTCTAAAATTGAAATAAATAATAAAATGTACGAAAGAAAAAATTATAAACACGAACCCTTAATTCCAAATACAATTGAAAATATCAATTAAACTAAATCGAAAGATATAACTTTTCAAGAATTACATTATCAGAATATACAAAACTTAAAAGAAATCGAAGAATTAAAATACAAGCACAAAAATACAAGTTAACTATGTACTTGATAATTTTTATCATTATACTTATCATAATCCTTCATATCTATTTAAAATGTAAAATTAAAAATAGGAAGATTGTAAGCAATGTAAATCTTCTAACGGTCACTTTCCGACCATTAAAAGACTCTAAGGGGGAGGTGTTATGTCAGAGCCTGCTTGTGCACCCCCACAAATACTCGATATCAATTTCAACAGATGATGCGATCGATATAAATCATAAATTATGTATCAGCACTTTTTTCCTTCAGACAACGAAGAATCATTTTGAATCATCGCATCATCCGCAGTCAAAATAAGATTTGCTGCGTTAGCATTTAATCATTATAAAAAGAGATCATTCGATCTCATTAGTTTCAGTATTTATAGTATCTTTTTACGTGTCACTTCGTATAGCCTAAGATTTCCCCCCACCAGTGGTAAGGGATCTAAAGCTGTATACTTAAGCTTTTTGTACTCTTTTTGATAAATAAAGAATTAATTATTAAAACAAATCGGAAGTTGTTTTCTTTATAAGTTCAAAAGAATATCAGTTAAAATCTTTATACATAGATATATAGAGATATAGAGATACAGTGATATAGAGATATAAAGAAATATATATATATATGTATATATATATATATATATATATATATATACAGGTTATGATTCCACTACAACAACCTACCCAAAGAGGAGTATTCTTGCTAAAATAACACACAACACAACACCCAAAACTGGATGGGGTCATCTTTAAACAAAGATAACGGCACCAACCAGATAAGCACATTTACATCCGACACCAAGGAAAGTCACAAGACGATAAGAGTATTTGCATACGGACCCAAGAGGAACCATAAAACATAATCAGTAGATTAACCACACATCACAAAAACTACCAATATATCACGTACGCCACTTCCAGAAGATAACAAGAAGTCATGTACACACACAGTATAAATACCACTGGATAAACTACCAGAGGAACATTCTTATAACTCCGCTACAGTCACGCACATCGTACTACACTTTGGTTCAGTCGCGACAAATACCTCTAAGCCTTTCTTATTATTAAAGAAATTGTCTAATGTATTAGGAACTAAGTTATACGTTTCAAATAAAGTATTTTAATCAAGCTTACTCATCGCTGTTCTCATATTACTTGACGAGTTCAGACACATTAGAATACTCGGACATCCTTCCTTAGGACATCCACTCTAATTGATCCTGAACTAGCTAACCGAATTATCAAAAGCTAACACGGCTACCGACCTTCTTAGTCAACCTGCTAAATCAAGATTAAAATTAATATATATAAGGTAATACATTAATTCCTATTTCCAATATTTGATTACAAAGCCATTTAAGACCTGGTTCAGAACTGTCGATAAGATTGAATTTAATTTATTAGTATTTCAATATCTTATCCTACTTATATTGTAATATTGCAAATATAAATGTTTGTATATTTGGAAGTTGGATCCCCAATCAGGCCTCAACGGCTTAACGGATTTGGATGAAATTTGATAGGTAGATGCATAATTTGTATTTATGGAAAATAATATCCAGGAAAAATAAAGGGTTTCTGTGAAAGGGCTTGAATATGGAAAAATGCATTGCTGGACGTTTGTTGGATATGCTTTTATGCCTAAACTATTGCACGGATTTCTGAAGTTTGCTAGACGGAAGAGTTTAGGGATTCAAAATACTACACTGGCTCTTTTATTTCGAAAATACACTTTTTCTATAGAGAAATCTGAGTAATTTTCTTCGGTGTATGTTGATTTAAATAATACAAATAATTTAATCTGAAGTCTACGCACGTTAAGTTGCGGATAGTAGCTTGTCTTTTAATAAAGCTCATCTGTGTTGGGCCTCTAAAGCATCTCCTTTTCTTTCTTCTTTTTTCCACTTTTTTTTTTTTGATTTTATTATTCACTTGGTTTAATGTTTTTTCAACGGATATTCCTCTATTGAATTTAGTGATATTTACTATATGCGTTGGTATTCATTTTTCATATGCAAGCTGTCTTATGGGCATAACAATATAGACAGTTTGTTTATTACAGAAATTAATTTGGATTTTCACTGCACAGTTCGACCTAGTCAGAGATGTGTTTTATATGTAACTATTTTTAAACGGTAAGTGATTTTTGTGTCGTGTATTCTAATGTTCGCGATTAAAGAGATAATTTCTTTCACGTGTACGTCTACACTGTTCAATACAGGCCAGCTGTTTTGGCATTAAGTGAAATTCAAGTTGGAGTAAATACTGATTTATCAGAATTTGCTCTACATGGGTATAGCTAGGTGCCATTATTCTTTTCCCATCATGGTCTCGTGGTCTATGTTAGGAATGATATTGCTTGCCAGAGCCTTTCCCAATATGGGCAATGTTCTAACACGGACTTTAACTTCTTGTGGCTCAAATTAACTTTCAACAAGCATGTCATTCATTATTGTTTTATTTACAAGATCCCAAATCTCGACAGTAATTCGCTTGTAACGAGTTTGATGCGCTCTGATTCTGATTCCATCTCAAAAATTGTTTCCCTTTGTCCTCGTTGCGTTATTGCGGGCGATTTCAATGTACACAATACCAACTGGCTCCACTATTCTGGTCAGACAACACCCGAAGGTTCTTTACCGGGTTACATCACCTTACCCAAGTGATCGCCCATACTCTTGACTTGTTTCTTACATCTCACCCTGATAAATATACCATTAGTGTAACTTCTCCATTTGGCACTTCAGACCATTGTGTCATTTCAGCTAATTTCTCATCCTCCACACATCCACTTAAAGAAAAACTTCCCACCTGGACCGTTTAGCAATACGAGAAAGCCAACTGGGACGGCCTGAATATTTTTGTCCGAAAATTTAACTGGGTTCTATGCTTCCTCGATAGTGACATTGATGCCAATGCTGATGTGATCACAAATGTGATTCTTCTAGGGATGCGTGCTTTCATTCCTAACAGAGTTAAAAGCATCAAGCCTAAAGAAAGGTCCTGGTTTAGTTCTGAGTGTAAATAAGCTATCAGGCTCAAAGAAGTAAATTTCTGATCTTACAAGAAAACCCTACAGAGGAAAATCGGAAAAAGCACAAACGAGCAAGGAACTTATGCAACTCCGTTATTGAAAGAACCAAATTTTTGGATGACAACAAATTACGGCAAAAAATCCGGCAGTGTCCTAAGGGCAGTAAAAATGTTTGGTCATTTGTAAAAAATATTAAAAACTCCTCAACGTCTTCGGTTCGAACGCTTATTGACAATAACACACCAATTGTTTACTCTTCAGAGAAGGCAAACTTCCTCGCCGCCCATTTCGCTACCAGCTCCACGCTGCCTCACAGTAACGTTGCCCCTCCTGTACTTGAGAATGGAAATTTTCCATGGGACAGATTTTTTTCCGCACTCGTGCAATAGCAAGACTTTTCAAAGATGTCTATATACACAAATCCCCTGGCCCGGTGGTTTACCCCCGATTCTTTTGGAGAGGTGTTCTTTCACACTCACTGGCAATGTCACTGCGTAAGCTTTTCCATTGCTCCTACTCTTCTGGAATCTTTCCTAGAAGATGGAAAACAGCATTTGTCCAGCCTGTCCTAAGAAATGTGACCCAACCTCCCCCTCCTCCTACCGCCCATAGCACTAACATCCCTTCTTTCTAAGGTCATGGAAACGTTGATAAAATCGTTAGCTTAAGGAATATCTCAAAGATCGAAAAATTCTTCATGCCCGTCAGTGGAAAAATACATTGCTTTGGTGAAAGTAAGATTATTGTTCTTGATATCTCCAAGGCATTTGATAGAGTTTGGCATGAAACTCTCTTATCGAAAATGCGTGCTTTTGGGATCGATGATTCTCTTGTTCGTTGGATTAGAAGCTATCTTCTGGACCATTCAATACAAGTTGTATTGGACGGATTCAAGTTTAAATCCCACAAAATAAATGCTGGTGTACCCCAGGGCTCTGTTCTCTCTCCGACTTTTTTCCTAATTTTTGTAAATGATCTTCTGTCTGTAACTTCTAATTCGCTTAACTGTTTTGCTGACGATTCTACTCTCAGATTTTCATATTCGTTCGATAATTCACGTCCTTAGCCTTCGGACGTACAATTGCAACGGTCCGTATGTAAGCTCATTAAGCTCCGATTTATACAGCATTGTCAAATGGGGAAATAGGAATAGTGTGGAGTTAAATGCCTCGAAAACTCAATGCTGTCTTCTGTCGTTAAAGCTAAAAAAGCTAAACATACCCCCAATGCAATTATCCATGAATGACACTTACATCAAAGAAACCGAAAAGCTGTCAGTACTCGGTGTGTTTGTCAACGATGACCTCAGTTGGAACGACCATATATTTGAGATCGCTAAGAATGCTGCTAAGTGCTTAGGTATTCTGTATCGGTGTAAGAAGTTTTTTTCCCCATCTGATGTGGATACAATTTATAAAGCGTTTATACGCCCTAAACTCGAGTATAACTCCCACCTCTGGGCAGGTGCTTCACAAAAATGGCTTCACCTGCTTGATAGAATACAAAAAAGAGCATTAAACTTGATAGGAAATCGAACTGCTGCTGAAACAATTTCCCCTCTCGAACACCGTCGCAATGTTTCATGTCTTTCCTTATTTTATAAAAAAATTTCACTCGAAGTAGCCAGCTGCATTCCTCCCCTTTAAAGTTTTTCCCTTAATACTCGTCTCGCAAGAAATGCTCACCTGTTCACCTTTGAGCCCAATTTCGGACGTACCGTGAAATATAGAGATTCCTTTTTTTAGCCGAACAACACAAATTTGGAATAGTTTACCCGGCGAGATTTTCAAAACCAATGTTAATCGACGCCTCCTATCTATCCCTCTCTATCTTTCTAATGCTCGAGCAGTGTGTTCTACATTAAAAGGGAAACAAATAGTCCCTTGTGCGCTTGTTAATTATGAAACAAAAATCAATTGTTTAATTCACCGAAGTATATCTTTAGAAAATTATAGTCGCTAATTTCTTTTAAATTGTATTCACTGAATTATTGCAAATTCTTTAAGTGTTAAATTAACTATTTATATATTAATTATTATCTCGAGTTTTAATTAAACGTTTTCCAGTAAATTTCGTTTGAAGGATAATTTCACTAATAGGTTTATTGGTTCTTCAAGGATAACAAAAAAATAATATTAGCCTTGTTTTTTTGGTATAAAGTTACCTCAGCGAAGCAAGATTTTACACACACTACAAATACAACAATCAGCTAACGAAAAAAAGTAGATGTTGAATTGGGCTGCGGATTGCATGTTCGACACAAGAAGATTTAATTCACAATAGACATGATATAAGGCTTGTATCATGCTACAGATACTATATTTCCATAGATATTGCATGCTACATTATTTAAGAAGGTTGCAAGGTCGGATTTGGGCGTGTTGGAATCTATAGATACATTTATTAGTTGGGATTCGAATGCCAATGCAACCATTGTTCAAGCTCGATCCTCTTTTTGGTTGTATCTTGTGTGTAAATATTTTTTAGACTCACTGGCCGACGGTCAGTGAATGTGAATG
The DNA here is from genome assembly GCA_963971375.1 of Platycheirus rosarum. Taxonomy (NCBI): domain Eukaryota; kingdom Metazoa; phylum Arthropoda; class Insecta; order Diptera; family Syrphidae; genus Platycheirus; species Platycheirus rosarum. The sequence continues at coordinate 189,489,901 of OZ020507.1, read as the reverse complement.
ATTGTTTTATGTTGCATTGTTTCAGAAGTTTGAAGGGTTGCACTGGGACATAAGACAACAGGCGGCTGCCTATGCGCGGCTGCCTATGCGTTTTTTTTAGAAAGCTGCCCATAGCTTTCCCAAAAAAAAACACGGCTATTATCCCAGTTTTGTAAGTTAAAAAGCGAAATGAGTTTTTAAAAACAATTTATTTATTCGAGTAAAATATTTTAATGAATTCTTAGTTTCATAATTTTTAATATATTTTTTAAGTTAAGAAGTGTTATGAGTTTGATATTTGTTACAATTCTGAATGCAATAAGTTTTCTTAGGTCTATTTATGTTTATTGTTTATTTTAAAGTTACTGTGCTGCAAGTGGCGTGTTTCTTTATCTGTTTCCTTTTGTCATGAAGTATTTGGCTTTGGGCGCCGCTTATCTGATTATTCTGATGTCTATATATGTAGGTTAATTCTTTATTTACTGTATTTTTTACTGTACTGCAAGTGGCGTCGTTGTTTATCTGTTGCCTGTGGTTATGAGGAATTTGGCATTTGGCGCTGCTAATCTGTTTATTCTAAGGTCTATTTATGTTAATTCTTTATCTTAAGTTTACTGTTCTATGAGTGTGTGGTTCTGTATCTCCGGTCAAGTCATGTTTTTCATTAAGTCTTTCTTGTGGTTATTAAGGCCTGTTGAATATGAGTTAATTTTTTTTTGGCTTTGTTAAGTCTTGTCGTTCTGGAGCATATGTTATTTATAAATTATACCCAAACTTTGAATGACAAAACATTCAGTACAGGAAGAATTGCTGGCATAACGATGTTGATATGGAAAAGAATCTTGCAAAAAGTGACAACTAATTTAGAAAATTTGGCCTCACTCAAAAAAAGGAGGAATAAAATTGACGATTTTATTGACTCAACTACTTGTTTATTGTATATTATTCTGTTCAAATTAAATAAAGTTAAAGTTGAATAATAAACGAAGTATTTTACTCCTCTGAATTTTTACAGTCCGCATATCTTGATGTAGTTGTTCCTCCGGACATTTTAAATCAACCGGGATCCACAGAAGCATTTTTAGGAACATACAATGAAGGAGGAACCATGCTGCTATTTTGTAATGCCACAGGAGTGCCCCAACCAACGGTTGTTTGGAAGCGTGAGGGAGGAAGGAATATTATTTTGCGATCAGATAACAAAGAAAAACGAAGTAAATATAAAAGATAAGAACTAAGTTTTGGCTCTCATTTTTTGTCATTTATAGTTTTAAAATCAGTGGAAGGTGCAAGACTGGTTCTGAATAATGTTCAAAGAACCGACATGGGTGGATATTTATGCATCGCTTCAAATGGAATTCCGCCATCTGTTTGCAAAAGATTTGATGTTTACGTACATTGTGAGTTTAATTTTGTAGTAATATAATTTTTAAATTAACGTTTATAAAATAAAGAAAGGTAAGCATAATTATTCAGTTTTTAATGCGTATGAAATATTTTTTTTATTTGAAATCAAATGTTGCCAGAGCTTGGAGCACTGTTGCTAGCAGCACTTAAAAATTAAAAAAAGTATGTATGTCAACCTGATCGTTAGGTGCCAACCGGAAGGGGAGACAATTTAAGAATTGTCAAAAAAAAGTTATTGGGAAAAAAAATGAGAAGAAAGTGGATAGACAACATGTAAACTTAAAGCAAAACTGTTTCAATAAACGTAAATTAAAAGAAGAAAACAAAAAAGATAATTTAATTGTAAGAAATAAATATATTGTTTATAAATTAAAACTAAAATAAATTAAAAAAGCAACATTTTTAGGATATAAAGTCCCAAAACAAAAAGCACATTCTTTAAATTATATAAAAAGCTTTCGAACTGGGGCTCCATCTATTTTTTAACATTGTTTAAATAAATTTAAAGCAATTTATAATCTTGAAACCTATTGTTAATCGCTAGAGAAGCCATTATCATTTTTTGTATTCTGTAAAGAGCAATTCACCACAGATATGTATTGCAATCATTTCTTTCAAAGTTTCCAAGAACATTTGTCTCTTTTTGCATAGCCACACGTGCCTGGTAACAATAGCGCATCCTAAAACACTACTTTTCAGCCAAATGACCACAACAAGTTATATCAGTTGATTTCACATTAAAATTTACTGGCTGGTTTTGATTCAAGGCGTAGTGAATTATATTCTTAACCATTCCTGTGTGTGTGTTGTGAACCTGCAAGAATGGAAGGACCAACAATTTACGACGATTCCGAACTGTTACATAAAATGCACTATTTTGAGACAAATTTTACTCTTAGAGGTATTGTCAGTTCCTCCAATAGCCAGTATCCCGGAAAAAATAGGTGGCTCTGATTTCACAATGCAAAGAATAAATATATCACATAACATCACCTCATCATCATTTTCTCAATAGAAGTTTCACCTCGTCGTCATCTCAGCGATATCATCCATTACTTTCTCATCATTGCTCAATATCATCTCATCGTCATCACCAAAACCTCAAGGTCGCTCACCACCACCCTTTTTGCCACCCATCGTAATTCTACGCCATTTCTTCTAGTTTCAAATCGTTACCCTCGGCCTCAATTATTGTCGAAAAAAATGACTATTTTCTACAGTCTTCATAAAAAGTTCTTATTTAACCGTAGACCTACGTTGGTGTCATTTTCTAATTATTATTTTAAGCTACCTTTCCATGATTTTGTTGCTTTGACTATATTCCATCGAAATCTAACCGTGAAATTTTTTTAAAACTAAGATGTCACTGCTTTTTTTGAATTTGGGTCTTTTTTTTAATATTGGGTCGTTTTCGACCCGTCATTGTTTTCGCATTCTGTAGCGAAATTTCGTTTCAATTGCATTGAAAAAGAGAATGAAATTTATTATTTATTTTGAGTGCATGCATTGACGGATTCATTTTTATTATATTTTCCAACTCATGTCGAAAAAATCATAATCGAAAATACAAATAACTTTGGGCGCTCCAAGTTTGGCGACATACACAAAGCCATGGACGGAGACATGCTTCATGCACATATTGGTATTTTGATACTAGTGTTTTCAAGTAAGTTATTCTGACAGAAAAGTATTTTTGTTTTTGAACGGATTTGGTTATTCGCAGATCGAAAACAGAGCGCGTTGAAGATTTGTTTGACGCCAATTTTGGGAGACCTGTTTTCAGAGCAATAATGTCTAAAGAGACCTTTCAATACATAACGAAAGTTCTACGTTTTGACGATCCAATCAGCAGCAGACAAAATCAAATGACAGCAATTGATAAATTTGCACCGATTCACAATTTATGATCGTAGATCGTAGATCGTATTTAAGTAGTAGTTAAAGATACACATACACTGCTCAATTCACCGCAAGAGAAATAAGTTGAAACCAAGAACAACTCTTTCTATACCCCCTTTCCTGCACTTCTTTTCTACGTCTGCTTTAGTTTATTTAAAAGCTTTTATCTCAAGTTTTTAAAATTCAGCAAATCAGCATTAGCGCATAAAACAACCACAGCTGATCTTCAATATAAGCTTAAAAAACCATTATAGTAGTCTGTATCGCAACCTTTTATCGTCTAGCAAATACAACCACCAATGCAATTTCACCACATGAATGTAAATTCAAATTCAAATTCAAAAAGACTGTTACGCGAGACATCCCCTGATTTTGAATTAATTTCTGTGAAGATAAACTGCTCAAGCGCTGCCATGCCTAACGATTCTTTAATGGATTCTATTATATCGAAAATGGATAAGCTTTTAGATACAAAGTTGAAAGATATTGCAACTAAGCATGACATAAGCGTTATATTTAAGCATGTTGCTGCACTCGAAGAAGAGCATAAACGACTAAAGGAAGAGATTGAGAAGCTCAAATGTAGTGAAATAGTGCTGGAAAGAAGGATCGAAGAAGCTGAGAAGCACTCTAAAAGACGGAATGTCATCGTTCGAGGATTAAGTGCAAAAAGTACAGACGATGCCAAACAGGAGTTTCAGCATATATGCAACAATACCCTGCAAGTATCTGCGACCACGAACTACGTTAAAAAAATCGGCCCTGCTAATCAAAGAAATTCATCATATGTTTTTGAACTTTCCAATATGAGTGAAGTTAAATCTGTTTTATCCTCATCTATACGATTAAAAAAATACATCAATTTCTATAAATAAAGATCTTACGCAAAGTGAACGTGCCGAAAGCTACAATCTCCGTCAGTTAAAGAGATGTCTGTTTAGAGCTGACTCTAGTCTGCGATTAAAAATCAAACGGTGGACCCTTTTTGTTGTTGGACGTCGCTATAAGTGCAACAAGGAGTGTGTAATATCTTCATTCAATGAAGCTGATAGAGAATCTATTGTTAAACTTTTGCATAAAACCGATTCAAATTTTACTGTCGATTTAAAATCATCAAATAATAATCAGATTAATTAGCAACCCACTGCCTGTCAGGTTCTTTTTTATAATATTGCTGGTCTTGTTAATAAATCATTGTTATGTAACTTTTTTAAATATATTTTTGAATTTGAAATTTTCTTTCTTTTTGCTGAAAACTTTAAAAAAATTGAAAAATACTTTTCGGGCTTCAAGCTAAAATGGACCTCAGCAACAAAAACAAACATCTTTGGGAGAGCAAGCGGAGGCTGTGTTTTTGGCTACAGAAAAGACATTGAATCCCTCTATAGGCTTAAGTTTTTAAATCTTGATGACATGGTAATTTTGCAGGGGAATTTCGCTGGAAATCTTTTGAGTTTGGTCCCACTGTATCTAAACTGTAATCACTGGAACAGAGATTATGCAGCTCTCAAAAACTTTTTCTCAACATTCGACTCACAAAATTTTATTCTTGGAGGTGACTTCAACGTTAGAACCGGTGTGAAGGGCACAATATAATATAACTCCATTCCTCCAGCTTCTGTGGAAGAAGTGCGTTGCTCTAAGGATTTTACATGCGATAGCAACAGTAACGCTTTCATTGAATTTCTCGAGGATATTGGTGCATTTATTCTAAGTGGAAGAGGATTTAACGACAAAACAGGAGTATATACGTTCGTCAGCACGAGGGGATCATCAGTTATTGACTACTGCTGTCCTTCATATGCTGCATCACATATGTTAGACGATTTTGTTGTCGGTTGTAAAACCTTCTCTGACCACATGCCTCTGATCTGCTCCATAAAATCTTCTGAATTAAGCACGCGCAAGAATGAAATGTGCGCACTTCCGCGAATAAAATGGTCTGAAAATAGATGCACTTCCTACAAGACAAATCTTGAATTACTCGTACCCTTGAAAATAGAAGATACTAATAGCATTGAAGAACGTTGTATTGGCGTCAAAAACTGTATTTATGAAGCAAACGGCGTACCTGCTACTCAAAGAATTAGATTTGAACCCAAGAAGCCTTGGTTCGACCTTGCATGTTATTTGGCCAGGAAAACTGCGTTTAAACACCTCAAAGCTTTTAGAAAACACAACCTTGATACCTGCAGAAATAATTACAATGCTGCTTATAAGAAATACCGGAATTTATGTAAAACTAAAAAGGAATCTTATTTTCAAAATTTAGCAGATAGCTTAAAAAATGTTAGCACAGCCAGAGAGTGGTGGAATATTGCCAGAGAGATACGTGGAGTCACTTTTAATACGCCAACACACATATCAGCCACTGAATTCAAGATTTACTTTCAAAACTTACTGTCCCCATCGCCAAACTATAGCTCTATCAGTTCTTGTGCATCTCTTATCCTAACGCCTCAGTTAGACCGAATCATTGAGCTCAGAGAAGTTTATTGTTCAATATCATCTTCAAATGATCATCCCCGGGTATGGATGGAATACCATTTGAATTCTATAAGAATGCAAGTCCGTCTCTTGTCATAGAAATTCATAAGCTTTTCGTCGAAATATTTGAAACTGCAATTGTTCCAAACTCGTTTAAAACATCGATCATATATCCACTGTTTAAGAGAGGAGATTCAAATGTGGTGTCTAATTATAAAGGACTGTCTTTCCTTGACACGATCTATAAACTATTTACCACCGTTCTTCTTAGTAGACTTACGACATGGTTAGAATAAAATAACACAATTACCGAATTTCAAGCGGCATACAGATCTAACTATTCCACCGTTGATCAAGTTTATAATCTGTCTTGTCTTATACAACTTCAACTCAATCAAAAAAAGAAAAACAGGGAATCTCTACGAAAAAGGTTACTATTATCAAAGCTCTTTACATGGATACTTCGGCCGCTGTCTGGGATGGGACAGACTTGTCTGATTTCTTCGACACCAAAAAAGGTGTCAAACATTGATGTGTCTTGAGTGCACTGCTATTCGTTCTTTATTTAAATGATCTTAACGACAATCTACCACATGGATTAACTATAGATGGAACTGCAATCAATGCCCTTCTGTATGCCGATGACATTGTATTGCTATCTGATAGCTCTTCGAAGTTACAAGAGATCATTGACAGCTTTATAGTATATTGTAACAAGTGGAATCTTTTAGTCAATCTTGGCAAATCCGAAATAGTCATTTTTCGAAACGGAGGACGCAGAGCTGCTTGCGAGAAATGGTTTTACAATGACACAGAAGTAACAGTATCGAACCATTATAAATATCTGGGTGTTGTGTTCAACTACAACATGTCTTGGAACGAACATTTAAATAACAGGTTTGCATCTTCAAAAAATTCCATAAACGCTACTTGGTCCAAGCTGCTTAGTAATAAATCAGTTCAACACGCAGCAAAATTTAAAATTCACGATGCTGCTACGCGATCTATCATGTTGTACTGTGCTCAAGTATGGGGATATAGTGAACATATACAAGTTGAAAAGTTACAACGATTTTTTATTAAAAGATGTTTTCTCCTACCAGATACAACGCCCAACTATGCCTTGCATATCGAGACTGGTCTTCCTTAAGCATTTCTAACAACCCTAGAGTTGCATTTTTCTTATATACGGAAAACACTGCATCTTTCCAATAGTAGGCTACCAAGAATACTGTCTGAAGCAATTAACGGGTGATTTTTTTGAGGTTAGGATTTTCATGCATTAGTATTTGACAGATCACGCGAAATTTCAGACATGGTGTCAAAGAGAAAGATGCTCAGTATGCTTTGACATTTCATCATGAATAGACTTACTAACGAGCAACGCTTGCAAATCATTGAATTTTATTACCAAAATCAGTGTTCCGTTCGAAATGTGTTTCGCGCTTTACGTCCGATTTATGGTCTACATAATCGACCAAGTGAGCAAACAATTAATGCGATTGTGACCAAGTTTCGCACTGAGTTTACTTTATTGGACATTAAACCAACCACACGAATGCGTACAGTGCGTACAGAAGAGAATATTGCGTCTGTTTCTGAGAGTGTTGCTGAAGACCGTAAAATGTCGATTCGTCGCCGTTCGCAGCAATTGGGTTTGTGTTATTCGACCACATGGAAGATTTTACGCAAAGATCTTGGTGTAAAACCGTATAAAATACAGCTCGTGCAAGAACTGAAGCCGAACGATCTGCCACAACGTCGAATTTTCAGTGAATGGGCCCTAGAAAAGTTGGCAGAAAATCCGCTTTTTTATCGACAAATTTTGTTCAGCGATGAGGCTCATTTCTGGTTGAATGGCTACGTAAATAAGCAAAATTGCCGCATTTGGAGTGAAGAGCAACCAGAAGCCGTTCAAGAACTGCCCATGCATCCCGAAAAATGCACTGTTTGGTGTGGTTTGTACGCTGGTGGAATCATTGGACCGTATTTTTTCAAAGATGCTGTTGGACGCAACGTTACGGTGAATGGCGATCGCTATCGTTCGATGCTAACAAACTTTTTGTTGCCAAAAATGGAAGAACTGAACTTGGTTGACATGTGGTTTCAACAAGATGGCGCTACATGCCACACTGCTCGCGATTCTATGGCCATTTTGAGGGAAAACTTCGGAGAACAATTCATCTCAAGAAATGGACCGGTAAGTTGGCCACCAAGATCATGCGATTTGACGTCTTTAGATTATTTTTTGTGGGGCTACGTCAAGTCTAAAGTCTACAGAAATAAGCCAGCAACTATTCCAGCTTTGGAAGACAACATTTCCGAAGAAATTCGGGCTATTCCGGCCGAAATGCTCGAAAAAGTTGCCCAAAATTGGACTTTCCGAATGGACTACCTAAGATGCAGCCGCGGTCAACATTTAAATGAAATTATCTTCAAAAAGTAAATGTCATGGACCAATTTAACGTTTGAAATAAAGAACCGATGAGATTTTGCAAATTTTATGCGTTTTTTTTTTAAAAAAAGTTCTCAAGCTCTTAAAAAATCACCCGTTATTAGAAAGAAAATTTTCTGGGCTAAGGATTGGCTTGATCTTTTCCACGAAACATCAATTGATTTTGCGTTCACCATAAATTTGGAAAGGATTGCATAACATACTACTGTCAAAGCTTAAGGAAAAACATTGGGACCGATTTGTCAGTAATGCCAAGCTTACCCAATTTCACGATGAATACTGCAATGTGCTCTACTCTGAAGTTCCAAACTACTTTAATGACGCATACCCCCGTGATATGATCTGCCTTATATTAAAAACGCGATGTGGACTTCTCAATCTGAATGGTAAAGCCTTCCAAAGAAACACAAACGGTTTATGTACACTCTGCAACTTAGATGCCTCTGAGAATACTTTTCACTTCGTTGGAGTTTGCCCGATCTTTAAAAGATATAGACGAATATTCCTCGGTAATAACGAACTCTCCCGCACACAATTTTTCAATGTATTAAATGGCAGCTGCTACTCAAATCTCTATAACTTTTTGAAAGCTTCTCTTAAACATCGAAATCTCATTTTAAGCAAATATTCTTAATTTATGAACTGACCAAGCTAAATTTTTATAGTAACTTTTTTTAAATTGACAGGCAACTTTATGTTATTGTCAAAAATAATTTTATACCAGCATAAACAATGTTTTTGTTATACCTTTTAATGGAAATAAAATTATATCTATCTATCTATCTATCTACAAGAAAAATTCCAACTTTTTCGAATGAATAAAAAGGAGGGTTGGTTGAGTCCAAACCATCCAACCAACTTCAAACAGTGAAACACAAAACAATGTATCAAAAAGCAAGTCCACCAGTGGGTTGCAGTTCAAATATATCCATTTTTGAATATTATTTGTTAGTATAATACATGTTCGAAGCTCGAGAGGCAATTTTTTTTTGTTTTTTATATTGCACCTTGCTTGCTGGTTACTATACTCTTCTTATTTTTCCCTCTTTTTCCATCGACGTCGTATTCAACCCGCTGTTCGCCGCGCCGGTCCAAAATACACACCATACTTTTACACAGACATGCCTGCCTACACGATCCTTCTTAATCCTTTTTGATAAATAAAGTTTTAAGTTTGGCTGAGTATGTATATGTACATGAGACATGAACATGACTGAGGTTGTTTTTATTTTCCTATTTTTTTTGATTCTATTATTTACTCGCCTGTGGCAGTGTGGCTTTCGAAGGTTTCGGACGTATGCGGATTTATGATCGAGATTTTTATTTCCAAACGCTTTTTTTTCTAATTTTTTTTTTGTATTGCTTATGCAGAATGAATGACAAAAGGAAGTCTGGGGTGTGCTGTTCTATTTGCAAAAAATCAAAACGGAACTGTCCCAATCTGAAAATATTCGCTTGCCTTTCCAAGGGAAAAAATGATGTTTTGAGCAGTTTGTGGAGGGAAGCCTGCGGATTTGAAAGCGAGGGAAAATATTTTGTCTGTCAAAATCATTTTTGTCCGGAATTCTTAAGAAGAAGATTTCTTAAGAGGGACGCTGTGCCTAGCTTAAATTTGAGTTCTTTTGAGAACTTTGATTTAAGTTTAGAAAATCTTCCACCTTTCCCCCAAAGCGAAGAAGAATTACCGATTGCTCAAGCATTTCAGGTAATAAATGCGAGAAACTAATTATAATATGTGCAAAGGTAGAAAAAAACAATTCCACACTAAAAAAAATTATTTTAAACTATAAATCAAAAATAAGCAAATTAAAGAGAGAGCTTCATGCAAAAGCAAGGGCACATGCTGCTCTTAAAGCAAAGAAAAAAACAAAACCTCCCAAATTCAGACGCTTCAAATATCAGACCACTCAAAAAAATGTTGTCGGATATTGATGGGGTTGACAAAGTCCAGGAAATATACCGATGCTGAGAGAGAACTTTCCCAAAATATATTTTATATAGGTCGCAAAGCACATACAAATTTCTAAGAGATGGATTTGGCTTTGAACTTCCTTATGTCTCCACACTTTATCGCTGGTCCCCAGTTAAGGGTTTGCAAGCTGGTTTCCAAAACAATGCCCACAAATTATTCAAATCTTAATTTTCGTCACTAAGCGAGCGTGAACGCTTTGTAATTTAAATTTTTGACGAAATAAGAATTCGTCCAAATACAACCTACAACATAAACAAATTACTTTATTGATGGCTTTGAAGACCTGGGAACGGATCGAAAGAAATTGTATGCCAACGAAATTTGTGTTTTTATGGTAAATGGTCTATTTGATAGCTGGAAGAGCGTTTTAAATTATTTTGTGTCATCAAACGGGATCAAAGGCATTGATTTAAAAAGCATTGTTGAAAAAAAATTGGAAATCTGTCAAGAACTTGGTCTTCAGGTGTGCGGTATTGTTTGTAACCAAGGACCGAATAATTGGAAAGCTTTCCAAATGCTTGGTGTTTCTGAGAACAACCCTTTTATTATTTTCAATAACAAACAAATATTTTGCTTCTATGACTTTCCTCATTTGCTTAAATCTGTACGTAATGTTTTGCTTAAATCCAATATACCTTCTCCGGATGGTATTGTGTTTTATGTTTTTCGGGAAATCTATAATTTAGAACGAGATAATGTTGCTAAAACGTGTTTAAAATTTACAACTTCGCACATTGCACCAAATGCGTTTCAAAAAATGAGAGTTCGTTTGGCAACAGAAACTTTTAGTAGGACAAATGCTGCATCCATACAAACAGCCTATCAACTTAACTGTTTAAAAAAGAGTTCAGAACATGCCCTAGCAACGAAAGCATTTACCGTAAAAATTAATAACGCTTTCGATTGTATGGATAGTGGTTCCATGTATAATAAAAATATTTTGAAGGATGGAGTCCAGGTTGGAAGTCCAGCTTATATGGAGCTTATACTGTTTTTATCGTATATTAAAGAAATATTAAAATCTGACAATCTACCGAAAACTGTTTGTTTGAAAGGTATGGCACAGACAATAAACGCTGTTTTGTTGCTCAGTGAAGATATAAGCAATGGGCTTTACGGGGATGTTAACTATTTACTAACAAAGCATATTTTGGAAAATTTATTTTCTATTATACGCAGTAAAGGGAGTAATAACAAAAATCCTTCGGTGTACGAATTTAATGTTCTCATGTCAAAAATTATTTCCTCTCATCTAACAACATTCTCTCCTTATAGCGATTGCGACAGTGACGATGTAGACTTTTTAAATTTAATTGATATCGCAATTCAACCAAAAAATTCTACAGATGTACTTAAACCTAAAGCAAATGACGAAACAGAGGTTGATAATATTTTGTATGAAAAAGTCATAAATGATATGAAAATTGGAACCGAGATTTCATTAGAAACAACTGCAATGCGATATTTTTCGGGGTACGTAGTATTCAAAATGCTTTCCAAGAACTATTGCCCATGTTTTTCAGAAGTGTTTCTTAGAACCGATGAAAAATTAAAATGTCCATCAGAATTTTTCATTTTTGCTAAGAATTTTTCTGAAAACAGTGATTTTGGAAGTCTCTCAGCACCCAGTGATACATTTTTCAGTATATGTAAGCTCCATTTCAAGGTTTTCCATACAATTTTCAGAGATCATCCACATATCAGGAATATACTACAAGAAATGACTCTGGAATGCATCAGAATAACAAACGTCAGAGACCCAAGTTGGTTTGATGTGAAAAATCCTTGCTTTTTGCATCGCAGAGAACTTCCGTCTTTTTCTCTTCTTGTTTTGTTAAGGAAACACTGTTCATGGAACATACAAAATAGCATAACGAGTAACAACCAAAAGATTCAAATTTTGTCGGTAAACAAAAGCGCTAAACAATCCCGACTGAAAACCAAGTCCCAATGGCGCACCCAAAAGTCAAAACAGTGAGTGAGGAACTCACTGAAAATAAGCACCCTAAGAGTGAGATGCACGGGGAACTCACTAAAAAAAACACCCCAAGAGTGAGAGGCACGGGAAACTCACTAAAAACAAGCACCCCAAGAGTGAGAGGCAGCCCGGACCTAAACGGGGGGAGATATATTTCCCCCTCCGATACGATTTTTTGCTTGTTTTTGGCTCCACTATAAGAATCTGATATTTTTTTGCGCCGCCCCGGTTATCGTACTGTCAAACAAATGTTTTGATTTTTGCGATTATTCAGTTTGGTAAAAGAAAAAAATTAAAAGTAAAAAAACTGTAAGATATTCACTTGGTTCCTTCTCATTCTTGACCCTTCAATTGTTTTTTCCATTAAATTAAAGAAAATAAAAATAAATGAAATAGAAATCACGATTCTAAGGAAGTTTCACTTCAATAAGTTACACATCTTTTTTTCAAAATCGGTTTTTGGGTCGGCTTAAGATCAGTAAAAGGCGCAGTCATTAATCGATAATGAAATCATTTATGTACTGGAAGAATACATTATTGTGTACTGGGACACACTGGGAAATGCTAAGATTTCTTAGAATTTGTTGGTACCTACGTTCCTATGCTTTCTGCATTTTCAATAACTATCTATTTCAAAAACAAAAATTTGTCTTCCCACCGTTTAAAAATAAGCGAAATACGAACTTATTTCAAAAATCCAGATAGCGACAACTCTGGGCGAAAATTCTTACTTGAGCTTTTTTTTTGGATTTATTGCTATGGCATAAAAAGAAATTTCATAGAAGTCAAATCCTTTATACTCTTCTGGGCAACAAATCATTGAAACAAAATACTGCTATTTCAATTCCTACAAAATAAGAAAATTAACTCCTTACCACCAAATATAGCACAGATATCCTTGACTAAAAATTTTCAAATCGCCGGCGCGCGCACCCAGTCTATTTATTTTAAGTACATAAACCATTCAAATAAAAACACTTGATTATTTGCTATGTAAATAAAACCAACATAAGGTAGGTACATAAACGATTCCTTAAAATAATCTTTAAGAGGCACACAAAATAAAAATCTACAAAACAAAAAAATAGACAGCTTGACATCAAACTTAACACACACAAATAGCACGAGCAAGGAGCGATATCTATGTAACTCTATTATCTTTGGTACATGCCTAAAAAGCCGAAAAAATACGGCTTGAAGTTTTGGGCTTGCACCGTTGCTGAAACATCATACGTCTGGAGGATTCAACCGTACTTAGGAAAACCAGTTGGTAGTGAAGCAGAAAAAAATCAAGGTGAGCGCGTGGTTTTGGAACTAGTTGAAGGCTTGAAGGGCCACAACATTACAATGGATAAGTTTTTTTCCTCATACCAACTTGGACAAAAATTGCTTCAGAAGAATCTGACCACGGTCGGCACGGTTCGGAAAAATAAAAGATGTATACCACCAAAACTTTTGTTAGAAAAAAAGCTACCACTGTTTCAATCAACCTTTGCATTTACGGATTCCACTACACTTGTTTCGTATATAAGTAAAAAATAAATAAATGCACCGTCGTCCAAAGCACTATGCAAAAAAGTCTTGAAGTAGGACCTGAGCCCAAAATGATGTCGGAAATTATACAATTTTATAACAAAACAAAAGGTGGTGTTGATAATGCCGATAAAATGCTATCTGGCTTTAGCGCAAAACGAAAAACTAATCGTTGGCCGTTGTGAGTATTTTCGAACATTGTCGATACATCAGCATTGATTGCTTTTATCATTTTTTATGCAAATCGATCCAGAGTATCAGGCATCGCGTGGCAAGCAAAGCCGGAAGAAGTTTTTGCACGACCTAGGTGTTGAGTTGACAAAAAACTATATCCTGAACAGATCAAGACCACCTCGCGCCTCATGTTCGCTTCATGTCAACCCACTTGCTAAAAAGCAAAGATTTTCTTCTCCCCAGCCAAAAAAGCGTAGCAGATGTTCAATTTGTGTAAAAGAAAATTCAAAAAGAAAAGAAAACAAAACGGAGTTGGTTTGCTGCGGATGCGGCAAGAATATTTGTAAAAGTAAACACAATCGTAATGTGTATGTTAAATGTGTCGAAAATGTTTAAACAATAGTAATAAAATACTTCTATATTTATTTATTTTTATTAAAACTTCTTCAATAAAGTTTCCGTTTTAAGAAATATTCCGTTTTGTTTAATTCCCTTATAAAACATACGAGGGTCGAAAACGACCCGTCAACGTAAGATTAGTCGTTTTTTTAAACGTAGGTCTACGGTTAATTTATAAAAAAAAAAAACAAATCAGTTATGTGTACAGTTTTCAATTATATACTACACATAAATATATATTATTCATATTCGTCCTCAACGTCTTCATCAAAATAACAATATTGAGTATCCTCAATTCTAAGTGAATAGTAGAGATGAAGTAGTTTCTAAGATCGTTAAAATGTCAAACGGTTTCTCGGCATGGAATGAACATACGACCAACTTGAATAAAACTCTCGATTTGAGCGGGAAAGGCAGGAATTAGAAGTCTTTTTTGCTAAATTTGCCAGGTTTCGGTGCTTTATGGCGGCCATATTCCAAAAAACAGTAGGCTTTTTAATGTCTTTTTCGTAAAGCATTTTAAAAGAGTTGATTTTTTTATTGAAGCAGTCCCAATTTTCAATGCCATCACTGTTAAGATGCTTAAACAAAAACTGGCATACGATTTCGTTTTGACTGGCTTGCTTTTGTCAAAATTAGGGTTCAAATAATAGGATGAGAGGGCATATCTGTTAAGAGCCATATCAAGACGCGATTTCAGTGATGATTCATGTTGCGCCTTAAATCAATTTGGGAGTTTTAAACTCAACTTAAGATAAACCACTTCTCCAGTGAAACAATCAACCGCTTGACACCTATTTATTAAATTGCAGACTGGATCAAAAAGATTGATATAACTATTAACATCATCAATGAATTGCTCATTAACAATCAAAGAAGCCACATTTTGCTTAACTTTGTTGGTATTTGATTATGCGGCGTTTTATTTCATTAGGTCATAATTTCTGACAAAGAATTTGTACGAATCACGGTATGAACACCATCTTGTTTCACAAGGCAGTTAAATCATTGGGCAATCTCGATTAATAATCATTCTATCAAAATTTGCCAGTTTAAACTTTTTTTAAAATCAAAGCAACCCTATCATTAATATTTTTGATGTGTTTAGCAAATTAGCTTCCAAAATGATTGATGAAAATATTCAGCATTTTTTGAATGAACAGCTCTTCCAGCCGTCAATTAGAAAAACAGATTCTGAGCTGATGGATGCCTTCAGTGAAGAAACACAATTGCCATAGGCTTTGTTCAAAAGCGTTGTTGAAAGTTTTTTGAATTAACTCCACAATTCGTAATGCAATATTGCATCCAAATACCAGCTTACCAAGGCTTCGTTCAACTCCTTTTATTCTCTTTCCAACAATCGGTCAATAAATTTGGAAACAGAGTTTGATGGAGTTGAAGAAGGTTTCGATCGTTTAATGTTCTTTTCGAAAATTGCTGACGGTAAAATGGGTCGTCGTCTTTGACTTTTTCCTATATAATATTTGTCGGATTCAAATGCATAATTTTTTTTCACAAAAATACTTACAAGGTAACTCAAAACTATAACATTATTATTTTCACCATCATTGATATTTGTTTATGAGACAGGCATCTAAAAAGTGTTAATATTGCTTACCAATTTTATACAAAAACATGAGCTTCTTACCAGGTTCTCACAGTTTTGATTGCCAGAGCTTGTGCTTAAGTCATTGTCATCAATCAAAACAATCATAGAGATATCGCCAGATTCAGATGTCGCAGCTGATTGGGATGGCTTACAGGCATTCCTATCGTAAATCAATGTTAAGGGATTATTACTAGGGTATGAATAATGCATTTAATAAATTGTTATTTAATTTTGGCTGCGAAGATGGCTTTCTACAGTATTTTGTAGGTGTTTTTGTACACTGTGCAATATGCTACATATCTGCTATTGGTTTTCATTAAAAGAAAATCTAGTTCATCGAAACCTTTATTCTTGCATCTTCCAGGCATATTTAAATGAAAAGCAACTCAATTTTCAAATAAAATCTTTATCTTTTTATTCAATTCAAATAAGCCGACATTATCTTTATTGTCTACATTGTTGACACAATTGTCTACGCAGTAATGTAGACAATCAAAGTCAACGCGTAGAGGAATAACCCTTAATGCAATGCTCAGGGGGTGTGTGGCTCGGGGATGTGGGGTTTAGGGGTGTATGACTGTTAAATAAAAGTCCTGATATTTTGTATAATTATAATAAATTTGTTCACCGAAATAGTTAATTATGTCATTCTTAGGGGTGCCAGACTCGGGTGGGCCAAACTTTTGGGTGGTAGACTTTAGGGTCTCAGACTTTACGAACTTAGGTTGCGAGACTTAAAGTTGCTGGACTCCAGGGTTTAAGGTTTTAGGCTCCAGGGTTTAAGGTGCTACGCTCCAGTGTTCAGGGTGCAATGCGTCATGGTGTCGTGTGTATATGCTCAGCTGGAGCCGACAGTAGGGGCGTGACTGTAGGCTTATTAAATTAAAAAAGCAACATAAATATGGGGGATCATACATACAAAGTAACGATGTTTTTTTAAGGATAATGATATAGCACTAACAATTCGATATTCGTATGATAGCAATTATAATTTGCACACATTCAGTATGAAATGTTATGAATATTATGAATATCAAACAGAATGAGTGTGAGTAATGGAGAAGTTGAGGTCTTTATGAAGGAGGATCTTTAATATAAATCTGATATCGAATTACTTAATTGATGAAGCAAACATATCAAATGAATATTAAAAAAAATATGTACATACATTTACATTTAAGTCAATAAAGTTTTTTTTTACAAAATATTAAAACAAAAATGTGTTTTAATGACTGTGGGGAAAGCTATCGATAAGTTGTGATTTGATGAGAAGCCGAGCTATTAACAAATAATGAAACTTAACAGACGAGAGTTACAACATTCGAACAAACTTCGCAAATCACAAAGGTAAAAATAGGGATCATAATTGTAACCAAAGACAACCAAACGGTAATACCTTAACAACTTCCAGGCATAATGACTAAAGGTAATTGCCACAACTTTCCGAACCTACGGTTTTGGGAACCGACCCATCAATAAAGATGATGAAAATCTTTACAAGCAATCATATGCGCAAGCAAAAAAACAGAATCCTTTTAGACAACGAAATAATTATAATAACAATAACCAAAGCACAAATACGCCACGTTGGCAAAAAACAAGTTTCAACACATATAATAAGAATACGAGGCCTTTATTTAAAAGAGAAAGAGAAAGTGCACAGCATTCTATTCAACTACCTCCAGTAAAGACTGAAAAAGTGAATAACTTTCATGAAAACGAGAAGTTTTTTAGAACAGGAGTGCGATTTGCGATTTTAGGTTTTAATTTTCGCGGAAGATATTCATATTAGATGAAGTTTGATATTTTTGGAACTTACTGCGTTATAAGAAATATTTTCTACTTTCTTTCTACCGGACGTTTCGAAGAAGTTTCATACTTCATGGTCACTGGATGAGAATGCGATTACCCCACTTACGACAAATAATATACAAAACAAAAATTCTTATAGCTATACGTGCCAGTAGCAACTACTGCCATCAAGGTATACTGAGTGATCCAATCACTCTCCGCATACTCAAACGCGCCCGAACAATGAACGGGCTACTTGTATTTAATAAATGATACGAAACATTTATATTTCATACTTATGCACGATTTTATGTTTTAGAAAAGGAGCCAATTTATTAAGTCGGCTTAATGCCAAAATCGACTTTCATAACAATACATTCAAATACAACAACAAAGTTGAACAACATTATTTAGATGACAACGAAGCCATCACCAACAATCAGGAAGAAAACGCAGAGCAATTGAGGGTTGAAATGAAGGAAACAATTAAAAGTATCCATAATGACATCGGAGTAAACAATACCCCTATCCCCTATCTTCAAATAACTCTGTGAATATAGAAGTTCAGAAAATGTTGGAAGAAGAAATTACCAGATCTTCTTAATCACGTTATAATAACCAGTATGGGTTCTACCAAAAAAGGTACAAACGAATCTGGCACATCAAAAAATCGACTAACCGTCTACTATAAAAAACTTAATGAAAACACCATTTCTGACAAGTACCCAATTCCGGATACTAATGTCAGCCTATCAAAATTAGGAAGGTCATGTACTATAGCACTCTTGATCTAGAATCAGGATTTCATCAAATCAAAATGAAACCTGGAGATATAGAAAAAAACAAATTTTTCGTCAATAATGAAAAATGTGCATGCGTACGATTGGCCTTTGGATTGAAAAATGCACCTTCTATATTCCAAGGTGCAAAAGACGATATTCTCAGACTTTATATATGAAAAATATGTCATATTTATATAGATGACATAATTATTTATCCGCATTCACTTCAAGAACACACGAGACATGTTGAAACAATTATTCAAGTGGTGAAATTATAATGAAGGTTTCAATAGAGAAGTCTACTTTCTTCGAAGGAAAAGTAGACTTTTAGGTTATGTCATCCAGCATAACGTCATTAAAACAAATCATGCTAAGGCACAAACTATAAAGGAATATCCCGAACCTATAACCTTAAGGCACTTGAGATCATTTATAGGAATGATTGGATAGATTAGATTAGATTTTCAGATTAGATTAGATTAAAAAAAGTTCATCTAAAAGTACGTAAAAACTGCGAAACCACTGACAAAATATCTTCAGAACAAAGACAGATAGATTTTAACACATCAAGTAAAAAAGACAGTCATATCAAAATTTATCACGAAGCAAAAACAGCTTTCCAAACCTTAAAAGACCATTTATTAGCAGAATTTGAACACAACACAACCGGATTTCTCAAAAGAAATTTGTATTATCTATCATATGACGCATTTGGGGTAGTCCTATCACATGACAACAAACGCATGATATTTATATCGAAAACTATAAGCAAATTAGAAGTTATGCCGCAAATGAAAGCAATTTGCAATCGTTTACGCTTTGAAGAATTTGAGAAAATATTTATATGGTGTCACGAACTTAAAGATCCAACTGGATCACTTACCTCTTACATTTGCATTTTCGCCAAGAAATGATGATCTACCTAAGATGATCTATGAACCAGGTCATACTAACGAAGTCGTAGACGCTTTGTCAAGACAAAACTTAAATTAGATAACTGACTCAAACACATTACATTCAGCTGAAAGTAGTGAAGAAGATTGATTGATATCATAGATAGACCAGTTAATCAATATAATAAATAAAGGACAGCTGAGACAAAAATGTAGATCATGTAGTTCTCTTTAAAAAGTGTCGCATAACTTATCTTCCTAAGATTTACCATTTCTGATAAAAAAGCAATTCTAAATGAGGTATGAGGTAGTGCACTAGGCGCGATTTTTCGGAGTAGGCCTACTCCACGATCTAGTCCAGTAAAATAACAGGTTTTGCCTTACAAAAGGTCGGGAAGTTGTGAATTTTTGATATGATGTTTAGAATGCCCACTAGATACCAAAATTATATTCCACAACCAATGCAAATTTAGGAAATATAACACTACAAAAAAAGAGAAAGAAAAAGTTATTGATGAAAAACTTAAGAACGGCCGAACATATAGTAAATTCGTCCCCATTCCCCTAATGGTTGATTAGTTTATTATATATATATATATATATATATATATATATATATTAGTTTATTGCGGCCCAAAACTTGAGAAAATGTTTATAAACCATTTTCAAACACCCAAAGTTTCATGTAATCCAAATGTGCTTCCATCTAAAACTAACTGTCGCCTGAACAATAATGAGAGATAAGAACACTTCAATGAACCTAAACTTTGTTATAGTACCGGTCAAAAAACAAAAACTTGAACATTATATCGAGAGCCCCCTGTTACGGCAAAATGTACCGCAATAAAAAACTATTCTTACATTCCTTCCCTTCCGTCTTTTTATTTCCCGTTGCGGCTGCAAAGTAATGATGAAATTGAGAGCATTGAAAGATTGAAAAAATAAATACCTGGTGATGTCCATAACCCTGGACGAAACGTTGTATTGCTAAACAAATAACTGTTTTATTAAACAAGAAAATTTGAAACTTGAACTGTCGTTGTTAAATTTCTTTGTTTGGATTCTCTTTTTAAATTCCTTTGTTTCAAATTTCTGTTAGAAAAAAATTTGGGTTTTTATCCTGGGTTTTCCAAGGTTTCCCCAATAAAAACTTTTCTTTAAATATCATTGGGACATTCTTAAAAACTGTGTTTTATTTATTCCCTTTCTATATAATATATTAGAACTTTGGAATTTGTATCTAATTTATTTTCAAACTAAAAAAATTCCTGGTGACAACATTTAATTGCGAGTATTACTGTACTGGCAATAAAGAAATTAAATTGTTTTCTTATTGGATTAATTTATTAATCTAACCACCTTTTTTCTGTCACAAATTCTTCCAAACATAATTGAAATCGAACCTACACCAGCTGAGTAGTCGTGGTTGCAGCTTTTGTATCGTGGTGCTCTTTGCACTTTTATTTTTGTGTACATTGACTCAGTTGACAAATCATTAATTCGTGCCGTGTTATCTTTTTATGAGCGTGTTTCGTAGTTTATTTTTTTTTTTTAATTATTCTTCACTATAGTTGATAAGAATTAATAATAATACCCAACTTTATTACTGGAGGAAGAAAAAAGATTTACACCACAACAGATTTTTTGCGTGAGAGGGAACCAAATGAAATTGATGTTACAAACAGTTTTCCTCAAGGTGATAATGCCATCAATTATCTGCTAGCCCATAGAGGCAGCATTACCCAGTAACGGTGGGTTAAATGTACCATTTTTCTGAAAATAGACCAAGTGCAGGCAACCATTTCAAACGCATCGCATCCCAACACTCTCGATTCCCTGAGTGCAAAAATGTTTGTGACAGACATCTTGCAGGTCACCAAACCCCTGACAGATGCCTCCGAGAACGAATTTTTTGGTGTTTTTAGACTTTTTGGAAACCACTTTATCCGAAAGCTCTTGCTTCCCTGAGCACGAAAATGTTTAAGACAAAAGTCTTATAGGGCGTCAAACCCCTGAAATAAGCCGCCGTGTTGTGTGTTTTTAGACTTTTTGGAAACCACTTAAAATTATTCGCATCCGTAAGCTTTTTACGGTTTTACCGCATCCCGCATCACATCATTTTACAATTTTCAATGTAATTTAACGTAAAGTAATTTTAAAATTAGTTTAAAATGACGTAAATTAATTATGTGTAAGGTTAGGTGTTATAAAAGTTAAAAAAGATTTTGAAGTAACGCTCCTCTCTGTATCTCCGAAAATAGTTTTGGTTTATTAATTCACGCTTCGAATCCCGAGCGATAGTAGTAGAGTAGTAGGAAAAAGCTAGTTGAGACCTCTCCCCGATTTTCTTTCTTTTTCAATTTTTCTCGAAAATAGATAGTTGGGAAGAGTTCTGAACTCGTCCATTATGTTTCAGCAAGTTTTAGAAACACATCCAACAAATTGTGGAAACCGTGGTTGTGTGAAAGTAAAGTTTCGTTAGATCTCACAACGGTGGCTCTCTTGGTTAGCGTCAAGCTTCCCAGCGAGAAAAAAAAAAAAAAAGAAAATCGAGGAATTTTGGTGAAGGAAAGAAAAAAGCGCTGGAGAAATTTTTTTTTTTTGATTATTGAATTTTGGATCGGGGATTTTTAAAACTCAAAACAGGATTCGGGATGTTAAAGATTGAAAAAGGAGAAAAGAAGATAGGAGACAGATCATTACAGATACATAAGTAGTTTGTGTTTCAATTTTAAATATAAATATACATGCATTTATTATTCCAATATATATATATATATTTAACCTATCGTGTTCGAGTTTCCCACATAATTTTCGGGACGCGCGTTAATTTTGTTAAAGGCCCATTTTTTCTTTTGTTTTATTTGCTTTTAATTTTTTATCTAATTTCAATTGAATTTCAAACCATTTATTTGAAAATATATTTGGGTTTTAGTCCAGGGGTCTTCTATCCCACGGTTTCCCCAAATAAAATCACTTATCAAACTAAACTCTCGTTTCTTTTATTTCAATTATCTTCGTCGTCTTCATCGTCGTCGGTCTGGTCTCGTTACGCGGTTATTTCTTTTATTTTATTTTTCTAAATAAATTGTTCGAGATTTAAATTGCGTTTGCAATTAATTATTGATCAAAAATAGATAATCGATTTAAATCGTATTCGTGTCGCGCAAAAAAAGTGTAACAAATTGGAGCCTAACGTGTGAGGCCCATAGTGGAAGAACTTTTTTTATTGTATTGTATGGTTTTTTTTTCTTATCAATCTTTGGATTGGAATGCTAATTGTTTTTTTTTTTATTGGGGTAACTTTTCTCAGAAACCATAATAGAAAGCTTTTCTGGTGGAAAATAAATCTTGTGGAGCAAAAAGGCAGAACAAGGAAAGGGGAGGCTGAAGTGCAGCAAAGAGTTTTTTTTGGTGATATTTTTGTTTGTTTTGTTATTGTTGTAAACTTGTTTTCAATTCTGTGGTGTCTATTCTTTTATATATTTTTTTTATTATATTTCATTTATTTTAGTTTCTTTTACATTTAAGAGGGCATTTTGTTAGGAGTTTCTTTTTAATACCTTTTTTCTCGCATGGGATCCTTTTTTCGCGATTCTTATTTCGTGTTATACAAAATTAATTTCGAGTGAAAATTAAATTCAGTTGTTTTCGGTGACAGTTTTTTTTCATCGCGTGGTATATTTTGCTGAATTTATTTTGTTTTGAAGATTGAGTTGAAGTTAAATTGTGTTTTTTTATTGATATTATATTATATTATTTATTATATTATTATTATCGGAGAAGTTGGAAGATGGCGTTAAGCTTCCAGGAAGCCAGAATGCCGTATTGATGATATTGAAAACGAATGGTTGTGTTGTATCTATGTATGGTTTAATGGCTGCAATAGACGTAGGAGGACGATGGTAGTTAAAAAGGAGGTTGGATGGCACTCTTACGAGAGCCTTAAAATCGAGACCAAAAAAAAAAACAAAATCGAGGAATTTTGGTGAATTAAAGAAAATCGCGAAGGAGACATTTTTTTTTGATTATTGAATTTTGGATCGAGGATTTAAAAACTCAAATCAGGATTCGGGACGTTAAAGATTGAAAAAGGAGAAAAGAAGAAAGGAGACAGATCATTACAGACATATAAGTAGTTTGTGTTCCATTTTTAAATATATATATATATGCATTTATTATTCCAATATAACCAATCGTGTTCGAGTTTCCCACATAATTTTCAAAACGCGCATTAATTGCGTTAAGGACCCATTTTTTCTTTTGTTTTATTTGCTTTTAATTTTTTATCTTATTTCATTTGAATTTCCCCTTGAACTGTACCCACGGTTTCCCAAAATTAAATGACTAATCAAACATTTTTTTTTATTTCAATTATCGGTTCTTTATACACTATTAAGTTTTGGAATTTTCTAATTCGGTTTAAAAAAAATTCCTGGTGCCCATTTTTATCTGCACCCTACTGTGCAATAATAAATGTCCTTCTATTGATAAACTATTTTGATTCGATAAATCAATCAAGTTTATCAAAAGAAATCCAAAATTCTTCCACTGAACCCATCCCAGCTGAGCAGAAGTGGTCACATCTCTTTTAATCAAGCTGTTGTTACACTTTTTTTTTCATTCTCTTTTCGTGTTTTCGTTCGAATGAGAATATTGTGTTAATAAATAGTTATAGTTGTGTGCGTCATCGTCGTCACCGTCGTCGTCGGTCTCGTCTCGGTACGCGGTTATTTCTTTTATTTTATTTTTCTAAATAATTTTTTTTTATTATTATTATAACTTTATTGATAAAGTAAAGTAAGTAAGTAAGTAAGTAAGTAAAGTAAAGTAAGTAAATAACATTGATCAATAATAAAAACAAAGCACTAGCTACCAGGGCTTTCGGCTTGTCTAAATAAATTGTTCGAGATTTAAATTGCGTTTACAATTAATTATTAATCAAAAATAGATAATCAATTTAAATCGTATTCGTGTCGCGCGGAAAAAATGTAACAAATTGGAGCCTAACGTGTGAGGCCCATAGTGGAAGAACTTTTTTTATTGTATTGTATGTTTTTTTTTTCTTATCAATCTTTGGATTGGAATGCTGATTGTTTTTTTTTATTGGGGTAACTTTTCTCAGAAACCATAATAGAAAGCTTTTCTGGTGGAAAATAAATCTTGTGGAGGAAAAAGGCAGAACAAGGAAAGGGGAGGCTGAAGTGCAGCAAGGAGTTTTTTTTTTGGTGATATTTTTGTTTGTTTTGTTATTGTTGTAAACTTGTTTTCAATTCTGTGGTGTCTATTGTTTTATATATTTTTTTTATTATATTTCATTCATTTTAGTTTCTTTTATATTTAAGAGGGCATTTTGTTAGGAGTTTCTTTTTAATACCTTTTTTCTCGCATGGGATCCTTTTTTCGCGATTCTTATTTCGTGTTATACAAAATTAATTTCGAGTGAAAATTAAATTGAGTTGTTTTCGGTGATAGTTTTTTTTCATCGTGTGGGATATTTTGCTAAATTTATTTGTTTTTGAAGATTGAGTTGAAGTTAAATTGTGTTTTTTTATTGATAGTATATTTTAACTTTTGTTCTTTGAGGGAAACAATTGTAGGTGGTTTTTTTAATCGATGGCAATTTATTTTTTTCGCTTTATTATTGAATTTGAGAAGAAGTGAATCGTGATAGTTGTAGTTGTAGTGTAGTTTTTTTCTTTCTCTGTAAAAATTTGAATTGAGTTTTTTTATACAATAGGTATCGGGCGAGTTTGAAATTTAGTGTTTATTGTTTTTCCTAATACCTTTAGGAAACTTTGTAGTGACAATTTTTTTTTATATAAAACGGTAAGTTTTTTTTTAATTTTTAATAATTATTTTTGTGGTTTTCTTGTTTGTGTCATTAATTATTTTTTTTTTAATAAATATAAATATAGGAAGATAAGCTCAGGACGAACTGGCCTATTAGAGGTCAGGGGTTAGAAAGTAGGTTTGGTAGATGACATGAGGAAAGCATTGAGGTCATCGCGGTTGCTCGTTAAGAGAAACTCGATGGAGATTGGCAGGGTGTACCCTTTTACTCTTCATGAGGATAGATATGCCATTGAAGAGATTAAGGGCCTTTTTAAGGTACCTCCGAAGTTTGGATTCTTCGGAGTACATTAAGATTGTTACAAAGATTGAATGGTGAATAGGTAGATTAGCTAGGACCCCTTGTGAGGCAGAAGACGAAGAAGATGCGATTAGCTCTCTTCGTAACCAGGTTTTGTGTTTGTAGTAGATCTCACTTGTGATAGTGAGAATAGTGATAGGGAAAAAGAAGTTGAGAAAGAAAAGACTAGAATTAGAATGCAAACCAACTTCAGGTACAAGTTGGTCAGACACAAGGTAGTGTGCGGTCTGCGTTAGAACTGGTTGGAGGGTCATTGTCTGAAACAAGGCGTGATGGCAGTAGTCCTTCAGCCGTTGTTATTAATATTAGAGTCCCATTAGGACTTAGGGTCGATAGGGGTGACACTTTTGTTGAACAAATGGTCGTTCAAAAGAAATGCACCGAACTTGTAGGAAAATGGAGGTGAAATTTACTGGTGCCTCAAGTGGAGCACCGGTGAATTCATTCCTGGAATTGTGGAAGAACTTCGTTAAGCTAACGATGTCCAAGAATCCCAACTTTTCAAATCCGCTTCAGAGCTTTTGTCCCGCATGTGGTATAGGACGGTTAGGGGAGATTTAAGGAATTGGCAAGAACTCGTCAAAGAACTCAAAGCGGAGTTGATAAAACTTTTGGCGCGTATATTGCCACTTTGAGGACATTGTTCCGAAGATTGTCGGAACCTTTATCAGAAGGAAGGATAATTTCTATATTGAGAAAGAATGTAGACCCCTTTTATCAGGTGCAGATAGCGAGTTCCAAACCAAAGACGGTTAAGGAAGTCTGTCTTAGGTAGGGAACTAGATACCCTTAAAAGAAATGTGGATAGTTTTACTCCACCAACTAGAGGTAGACATATGTTGGAACCAGAATGTGTTTTCCAAACAGATGCGTCAGATTTTGGTATTGGGGCCCTGCTTTCGGAGAAGTTGGAAGATGGCGTTAAGCTTCCAGGAAGCCAGAATGCCGTATTGATGATATCGAAAACGAATGGTTGTGTTGTATCTATGTGTGATTTAATGGCTGCAATAGACGAAGGAGGAAGATGGTAGTTAAAAAGGAGGTTGGATGGCACCCTTACGAGAGCCTTAAAATCGAGAACAAAAAAAAAACTAAATCGAGGAATTTTGGTGAATTAAAGAAAATCGAGGAGACATTTTTTTTGATTGTTGAATTTTGGATCGAGGATTTAAAAACTCAAATCAGGATTCGGGACGTTAAAGATTGAAAAAGGAGAAAAGAAGAAAGGAGACAGATCATTACAAACACATAAGTAGCTTGTGTTTCATTTTAAAATATAAATATATATGCATTTATTATTCCAATGTAACCAATCGTGTTCGAGTTTCCCACATAATTTTCGAGACGCGCGTTAGTTGTGTTAAGGACCCATTTTTTCTTTTGTTTTATTTGCTTTTCATTTTTTATTTAATTTCAATTGAATTTCCCCTTGAACTGTACCCACGGTTTCCCAAATTAAATCACTAATCAAACAAATTTTTTTTTTATTTCAATTATCGGTTTGTAGTGCCCCGTGGCTTAGTGGTTAGTGTGTCGGACTGCTAAGCGAAAGAACCTGGGTTCAAATCCAGCTCATAGCCACCTTTTTTTATGGGGAACTGCCTCTTGCGAGGAACTGACAAAACCTCCAAGAGTAAAATTTGTCTCGAAAAAGTGCATCTCATATAGCCGTTCGGACTCGGCGGTAAACTGTAGGTCCCTTCCATTCTTGCAGAGTAACAACACACACACAGGAATGGTTGAGAGTATAAGTCACTAGGTCTTGGCTCCTTAAGGAGCTGTCGCGCCAATAAATTTATATTTATTCAATTATCGGTTCTTTATACACTATATTAAGTTTTGGAATTTTCTAATTCGGTTTAAAAAAAAATTCCTGGTGCCCATTTTTATTTGCACCCTACTGTGCAACAATAAATGTCCTTCTATTGATAAACTATTTTGATTCGATAAATCAATCAAGTTTATCAAAAGAATTCCAAAATTCTTTCACTGAACCAATCCCAGCTGAGCAGACGTGGTCACAGCTCTTTTAATCAAGCTGTTGTTACACTTTTTTTTTTTGCATTCTCTTTTCGTGTATTCGTTTGAATGAGAATATTGTGTTAATAAATAGTTATAGTTGCGTGCGTCATTATCGTCACCGTCGTCTTCTTCGCCGTCTTCATCGTCGTCGGTTTCGTCTCGGTACGCGGTTATTTCTTTTATTTTATTTTTCTAAATAATTTTTTTTTATTATTATTATTATAACTTTATTGATAAAGTAAAGTAAGTGAGTAAGTAAAGTAAAGTAAGTAAATTACATTGATCAATAATAAAAACAAAGCACTAGCTACCAGGGCTTTCGGCTAGTCTAAATAAATTGTTCGAGATTTAAATTGCGTTTGCAATTAATTAAATAGATAATCGATTTAAATCGTATTCGTTTCGTGCGGAAAAAAGTGTAACAAGCTCTAGCGTCCCTAAGTGCGAAAATGTATGTGACAAAAGTCTTACAGAACGCCAAACCCCTGACAGACGCTATTTGTTTGGCCTTGCCAAACTCAGCTTTTTACTTATAAGACATATTTAAGTTCGCGATATGCTTCTCAGTATTTTTTGTTTAGATACAGCTAAGATTTTCAAAACAATAAACAAATTGGCATAAACGTTTGAGTTTTTTGTGATAAAATCATAAATATATATGTAATTGAACTTCTAGCAATATTGATTATCAGAACTTTTGTACTCAATCCAAAGGTTACGAAGTTATCGCGTTTTAAAAGTAAAAGATAGTCAAAATTTAAAAAAGTACGCAAAGTCGGCCATTTTGGCTACTTCAAAAACTTTATACGCCAAACTTGTATTACAAGTTATCATATGGAGTCATTTTGCGTTACAAAGCAACAGAATGGAGTTAGTTATAGGCCAAAAATCATCAAAGTGTTCTTCTCAGCACTAGCACATACATGCAAAATAACACATCAAAACTCCTGTGCGCGATAACCTCAACGGAAAAAATAATTCCCAAATAACATCAAGATTACAAAGAATCCATATTGTCAATAATAGACACACGGAAGTCTCGTCCGAACCGGTCACCATTTTTTACTTTATTTCGCATCCATTCCGCACACTAAATACAATAAGGAATGCTACCCAGCACTTTATAAACCATAGTGTCGATCTTAAGCTCATAGAGGCCGGCCGTGCGGTCGAAGTGCGCGCACAAATAATTAAAACAAAAGTAAAAAAAAAA
Source organism: Platycheirus rosarum (assembly GCA_963971375.1). NCBI lineage: Eukaryota > Metazoa > Arthropoda > Insecta > Diptera > Syrphidae > Platycheirus > Platycheirus rosarum. Next base: position 189,461,154 of record OZ020507.1, on the reverse strand, counting down.
AAAAAAAATTGCGCATTGTTATCGCGAGTGTTTAAAAAAAAATAATATTACACACTCGTTTGAGAAATTGGCAAAACCCCCTCGCGTGTGCTGTAAAAAAATATATCAATATCACCTCGCGTCGTTGGAAGAAAGATAAGATGCCCATTCACGCTGAGGAAGAAAAAAAATAAAAAATAATACACACTTGCATAACCAATCAAATTATCCTCTTATCTGTCCCAAGACCTTTGTGCTTAGCTTAACTGCCTCCTTCTTATCTACTGTAGGCATCGTATAACCGTCTAATGCTTGCGGTAAATGGGTAAGGGCATCTGAGTTTGCTGAATATTTAAAATAATTTTTTGTATGCAAGCTGTCTTATGGGCATAACACCTAAGACAGTTTGTTTATTACAGAAATTAATTTGGATTTTCATTAAGTATTTTTAAAAAGTAAGTGATTTTTGTGTCGTGTATTCTAATGTTCGTGGTATAAGAAAGAATTTCTTTCACGTGTACGTCTACACTGTTCAATACAGGCCAGCTGTTTTGGCATTAAGTGAAACCCAAGTTGGAGTACATACTGATTTATCAGAATTTGTTCTACATGGGTATAGCTTGGTGCCACTACTCTTTTCCCATCATGGTCTCGTGGTCTATGTTAAGAATGATATTGCTTGCCAGAGCCTACCCCTATATGGGCTATGTTCCAACACGGACTTTAACTTCTTATGGCTCAAATTTACTGTTCGCAAGCATGTCATTCATTATTGTTTTAGTTATTCGACTTGTTACGAGTTCGATGCGCTGTCTGATTCCATCTCAAAAATTGTTTCCCTTTGTCGCACTGAAATCGTTATTGCGGGCAATTTCAATGTACACAATTCCAATTGGCTCCGCTATTCTGGTCAGACAACACCCGATGGAAGGTATGTCGAGCTCTTTGCCGGGTTACATCACCTTACCCAACTGATCGATGTGCCAACGCGTATAGCGAATGTTGCTGGCAATACGAGAAAGCCAACTGGGACGGCCTGAATATTTTTTCCGAAACTTTAACTGGTCACTATGCTTCCTCGATAGTGACATTGATGCCAGTGCTGAAATGATCACAAATGTGATTCTTCTAGGGATGCGTGCTTTTCTTTCTAACAGAGTAAAAAGCATCAAGCCTAAAGAAAAGTCTTGGTTTAATTCTGAGTGTAAAGAAGCTATCAGGCTCAAAGAAGTAAGTTTCCGATCCTACCAAACAGAGGAAAATCGGAAAAAGCACAAACAAGCAAGGAACTCATGCAACTCCGAAAGAACCAAATTTATGCATGACCAAAAATTACGAAAATTCTGCAGTGTCGCAAAGGCAGTAAAAATGTTTGGTCATTTGTAAAAAATATTAAAAACTCCTCAACATCTTCGGTTCCAACCCTCATCGACAACAACAAACCAATGGTTTACTCTTCAGAGAAGGCAAACTTGCTCGCCGCCCATTTCGCTGCCAGCTCCACGCTGCCTCACAGTAACGTTGCCCCTCCTGTACTTGAGAATGTACATTTTCCATGGGACAGATTTTTTTCCGCACTCGTGCAGTAGCAAGAGTTTTCAAAGATGTCGATATGCACAAATCCGCTGGCCCGGTGGTTTACCCCCGATTCTTTTGGAGAGGTATTCTTCCATACTGGCAAAGCCACTGCGTAAGCTTTTCCATCGCTGCTGCTCTTCTGGAATCTTTCGTAGAAAATGGAAAACAGCATTTGTCCAGGCTGTCCCCAAGAAAGGTCACCCATCCTTCCCCTCCTCCTACCGACTTATAGCACTAACATCCTTTCTTTCTAAGGTCATGGAAACACTGATTAACCGTCAGCTTAAGGAATATCTCGAAGATCGAAAGCTTTTCCATGACCGTCAGTATGGCTTCCGCAGCAACCGTTCCACTGGTGATCTGATGGCATATCTCACCGAACAGTGGAACAAATCTTTACATCGCTTTGGTGAAAGTAGGAATATTGCTCTTGATATCTTCAAGTCTAATTCTCACAAAATAAATGCTGGTGTGTCCCAGGGCTCTGTTCTGTCTCCGACTCTTTTCCTCATTTTTATAAATGATCTTCTGTCTGTTACTTCTAATCCACTTAACTGTTTTGCTGAAGACTCTACCATCAGCTTTTCATATTCGTTCGATAACTCACGTCCTTCGCCTTCGAACGTACAATTGCAACGGTACCGTATGTCAAGCTCATTAAACTCCGATTTATACAGCATTGTTAAATGGGGTAAAAGGAATAGTGTGGAGTTTAATGCTTCGAAAACTCAATGCTGTCTTTGTCGTTAAAGCTTAACATACCCCCAATGCCATTGTCCATGAATGGCTCTTACATCAAAGAAACTGAAAAGCTCTCAGTACTCGTTATGTGTGTCAAGGATGACCTCCGTTGGAACGACCATATATTTGAAATCGCTAAGAATGCTGCTAGGTGCTTAGGTTTTCTGTATCGGTGTAAGAAGTCTTTTTCCTCATCTGATCTGGCTACAATCTTTAAAGCGTTTATACGCTCGAGTATAACTCCCACCTCTGGGCAGGTACTTCGCAAACATCGCTCCACCTGCTTGAAAGAAAACAAAATCGAACGTTAATAGGAAATCGAACTGCCGCTGAAACAATTTCCCCTCCCGAACACCGACGCAATTGTTCATGTCTTTCCTTATTTTATCGTTTCTTTTATAAAAAATGTTCACTCGAAGTAGCCAGCTGCATTCCTCCCCTTAAAAGTTTCTCCCGTAATACTCGTCTCGCAAGGAATGCCAATCAGTTCACCCTTGAGGCCAATTTCGGACGTACCGTGAAATATAGGGATTCTTTTTTAGCCGAACAACACGAATTTGGAATAGTTTACCCGGCGAGATTTTCCCTTGCATTTTTGATCAGCAAACATTCAAAACCAATGTTAATCGACACCTCCTATTTCTTCCCTCCCTAGCTTCCCAATGCCCACACAGTGTGTTCTACATTAAAAGGGAAACACATAGTCCCTTGTGCGCGCGTTGATTATAAAAAAAAAGTTTACAGTCATCATCATTTTCAGTGCTTACATCATCTTTAGTTCTTTTTGATCGTTCTACAAGTGTTTTTTATAAACTAAAAATGTAATATCCCTATGTTTCTGTTGGCTCTAAACGCAAAAAGTTAATTAATGACAAAGGCCTAGCTTCAGACATTACAGAATACAAGACACAAACTATAAATTCAAACATCACGTGTGACGAGACATTAGACACCATCAAATCCTTGCCCGATTTTGACGGTACTCAAACCTCCTTGGTAAGTTGGGGGTAATGTGCCCATAATTCCATAAGATTGTATAAAAATGAAGTAAGAGATTCTTTGCAGCCTTAACAATATTCAGAAACAAAGTAACGAAAGCAGCCAATGATGATGATATGCCGATAAACGACCTATGCACATAATAGAACAAGAAAAAGGTGTCCTTAGACAAGGTTGCACCACCAAACTAGAGTTTTATAACGTAATCAACTGCAAGTTGAACCTGTTAGCAAATAGGACCATTATGACCTAAGGTTCAAACTCCCCAGTTTCAAACAAACTAAATGCTATGAATAGACGAAACGCTCTAAGAATATTCATAACTGGCCTCAACGGTGAACTACCGCCAATATTATGGTCTTTTAACCCACCAGACTTGTCCAATGTACTCGTTAAGGCTCAGGAACTAGAGAGTAACAACATTCGAACAAACTTCGCACTTCAATTCGCAAATCACAAAGGTGAAAATAGGAATCATAATAGTAACCAAAGACAACCAAACGGTAATACCTTTAAAACTTTCTGGCATAATTACTACAGGCAATTGCCACAATATTAAGAACCTATGGTTCTGTGAACCAACCCATCAATAAAGATGATGAAAATCCTTACAAGCAATAATATGCGCAAGCAAATACACAGAACCCTTTTAGACAGGGAAATAATTATAATAACAATAACCATAACACAAATACGCCGTGTTGGCGTATATAGATAGCGGTGCCAGAAGAAACTACTGCCAACCATACTGAGTCATCCAATCACTGTGTCCATATCCAAACTAACAAATTACTTATAATTAATAAATGCCACGAAACATTTATATTTCTTACTGATGCACGATTTTATGTTTTAGAAAAGTTAGAATAAGAAGCTCTAATAGGAGCCAATTTATTAAGTCGGGTTAATGCCAAAATCGACTTTGATAACAATACATTCAAATACAACAATAAAGTTGAACAAAATTTTTTGATGACAACGAAGCCATCACCAAAAATCAGGAAGAAAACGCAGAGCAATTGAAGGTTGCAATGATGGAAACAATTAAAAGTATCCATAATGACACCGGAGTAAACAATACACCTATCCGCTATCTGCAAATAACTTCAGAAAATGTTGGAAAAAGGAATTACCAGATCTTCTAAATCACCTTATAATAAATAGCCTGTACGGGTTGTACCAAAAAAAGGTACAAACGAATATGACACACCAAAAAATGAAAACACTATTTCTGACAAGTGCCCTATACTGTATACTAATGTCAGCCTATCAACCTCAGGAAAGGTCAAGTACTTTTGCACTCTAGATCTAGATTTAGGATCTTATCAAATCATAATGAAACCTGGAGATATAGAAAAAACAAGACCAGTAAATCAATATAGCGAATAAGTTATAATAAATAAAGGCCTTGAAACAATACATGACCAAATATAGTCCGGTCAAATTATGCAAACATATAGTCGTCTAATTACAAAAATTCTGACAGAACAAAATGTTGGTGGAAATATTGTGTACACCATTAGAAGTAAAGTGTCAAAAATCCCCATCGATCCCATGTGAGCTAAATTTGTTGCAGGGTCAAAAGTCACATAAAAGGTTTTTTGGATTTTTTTTTAGCAAAATAGTTAATTTTATGATTAAAACAGCTTGGACAAAAAAGGAGATCATGTAGTTCTCTATAAAAAGTGTTGCACCACTTATCTATTTAGATTCACCATTTCTGAGAAAAAAGCGATTCTAAATGAGGTATGAGGTAGTGCACTAGGCGCGAGTAGTAGTAGAGTTCGGAGTAGGCCTACTCCACGATCTAGTCCAGTAAATTAACAGGTCTTACAATACAAAAGGTCGGGAAGTTGTGAATTTTTGATATGATGTTAAGGATGCCCACTAGATACCAAAATTATATTCCACAACCAATAAAAATTTAGGAAATATAACACTACAAAAGAAGAGAAAAAAAGTTATTGATGAAAAACTTAAGAACGCCAAACATTTAGCAAAATTCCTCCCCCTTTCCCTAATCGACCATGGTTATTGAGGTCCAAAACTTGAGAAAATGTTAATAAACCATCCCTAAACACCCCAAAGTTTAATTAATTCAAATGTGTTTCTATCTAAAACTACCTGTCGACTGAACTTTAATGAGAGATAAAAACACTTCAATGGACTTAAAATTTGTTAAAGAATTTTTTTAATTTACCCTCATTCCGTTGTACCGGTCAAAAAACAAAAAGTTAAGCATTAGGATCGAGAACCCACTTTTCAATAAAATGTACCGTAATAAAAACTATTCTTACATTTCTTCCCTTCCTTCTTTTTACTTGCGATTATAGGTACTATAATACAAGTTATGCATTCGCGCAAAAAAAATTCGGATAACAATCAAACATCACATTACGATGATAGAGAAACATATTTGAGTTACTGGCAAAATTTTGTCCGTCTGTCTAACTGTCTGTCTGTACGGATGTATTTTGGACTGTAGCCTAAACGCTTGGGCCGATCGTCTTAAAATTTAGAACTTAAGGTTATTTTGACATTCTACAGAGGAGTTTTTAAAAATTTTTTTAGCTCAAAAATTAACGGTACCTGTCATATAACCGTTATGTAAAAGCTTATTTTTCTCGAAAACGGCTCCAAGAATTTTTTTTGAACAAAAATCAGTGTGCTACAACTGTAGGTAAGCATTATATATTGGTGAAAACAAAAATTAACATGGTGGGCTCAAAACGGTACCTCCCATAGCACCGGTTTTTTTTTCTTCGTCTTTCTCGAAATGATGATCCGTTTATTATCAAAATTGATATTCAAGAAGATGTAGGTAGCCCAAGTAATTTATTAATTTTGTTTCGAAAACTTTTTTTTGTATGTTTAATAATTTTTTGTATGTTTTTTTTGAAAAATCAATATTTTAAAAACGGGTAAGTATTCTTTTTAATTTTAGTTTTTATATGTATGTTATTTTTATGCTTAAGTTTGTATTCTTGAATTATTTTTTTTTAATTTTTTAAAAAAAATTTGTTAAAAAAAACCGTTTTATTTAAAAAACCTCCTACAATTTTGAAAAAAATCACACTTTTTTACATTTATTTAAGAAATAAAATGGCGTTTAAATTATTTCACTCAATATAATTTAACGTACTTTATTCGAACAATCAAAAGTCACAATAATCGAATAGATGCTTTGATGTTAAATTTAATTTTCTTAAATTGTATTCTACAATGTGACCGCAGATATGAGCAAGTAGGTGCGATCCAGTCGTGCAATTTATTATTTTCCGTTGCGGCTTCAAAGTACTGGTGAAGTTGTGGGCAACCATGGTACCATCAACCATTGGTGTACTTAAAACCAGTATATTGCAAAAGCAACAAAATCCAGGTGTTCGAGAGATTTACAACTGAAACCAGCGGTTTCCAGGCCATGCAACATGAAATATGGCAGTGGATGAGCCGAGGAGGTAACGAGTCAAGCGAAGTCTTACCTACTTCAAAGCGGCATTACATATATAACAACTAGTTGTCTAAAAGTAATTCAAAGCAACTAAACTTAAAATACCTTTATTTATTTTACTTAACTTACAATATTGTACTTCGATATACGTTAGTTTTAAGGTGAATCTTAACTCGGCCATTAAAATCGGTAAGTTTTAGAAAGACATCCAACAATTTGCTGAAATCCTCGAATGTGAGATTGAGAGTAATCTTTCGTTGTGATTCAACAACGGAGAAGCTTTCGAAGAAGCCGTGGTCATGAAAGATGATCAACGAAACGAATGGCTGAATGTGGTAATGTGTGAGTGACTAAAATGGTCGAGGGGGAATGGGTTTTGTTTAAGCTAGGAAAGTTACTCTAGACAGAGCTAACGATTTATATTATTTTGAAATATTCTTACTCCCAATACAATACCCATTATTTGTAATACGTATGTTGCTTCGATGGGAACAGCAAACGAAGTTGTTTCCCACCGACAAGAATGTAACAAAAAATAAAACAAACGCTCATTAGTTAATGCAATGCAAATATTTAAGTTATACAGAATGTAACATAAATCAAATGTAACAAAAAAACCAAACGCGCAATAGTGAATGCAATGCAAATATTTAAGTTATAAAGAATGTAACATAAATCCAATGTAACAAAAAAACCAAACGCGCATTAGTGAATGCAATGCAAATATTTAAGTTATAAAGAATGTAACATAAATCCAATGTAACAAAAAACCAAAAACGCGCACTAGCGCTTGCAATGCAAATACTTTTTTATAAAAATAAAGTTTAGTTTTAAACATTACCTCGAAGAAAACATACCTATCTGAATAAATTTATGTGATTTGAAAAAAAAAAATTATAATAACACAATTTGTTTTATTCGACGAAGAGCGAAAACACACTTACATGCATACCTATCTGAATAAATGTATGTATTGTGAACAAATTTTTTTTTAAATAGAAGCATAAAATTAGTGAACTAAAAAGAAATTGACATACCCACCTACAAACATAGAAAAAAACTAACAATGGACCAAAGACAGAGGCACCAGCTTGCAACGCAGCTCATATAGCAGGAGAATAAGTAAGGGGAAATCTAAAAAAAAAACTGCAGAGTATCCACATCCAGACGGTATTTATCATTTAAGATTTGTTTGTGTATTCTAAATAATTTTTATTTTTTTTTTATGTAAACGTCAATAGGCTAATTTTTTATATCAATAATTAAATGCTAAAAGTGAATCGATTTGAGTATTACATGTACGTACCTATGTAAACAGAAACTTTAAAATGGAAGAACGAGGTTGAAAATTCAATTTCATTCTAAAAAACGTCTTAATTATCAAACCATTCACTGGCTTGAAATCGGACTTATATAACTTCATAAATCGTATTGAATACCCTATTCCAATAATAAGTACACTCAACGTAGACTTTAAAAAAATTATATTAGGCCATACTCAAGATAAAATTATTAATAAAGCGCGTGAAACAATATTGGCTCAAGGTCAGTCATGTAGAAACATGGCCGGAGTTAAAAAATATTTTAACTCATACTCATGGTGAATCAGAACCAATTGAGTGGCTTTCTAGATGCAATATCCCTTTGTCGTTGTGACACCATTATAGAGGAATTTTATTATAAACTTAATCATTTGTTAGTGAAATTAAATAACGTATATTTAGTAGGAGGTACTATGAGCGCAGAGCAAGCCATTACAAACAACAGAATATTCGTAGATCTTTTCAAAAATATCTTACCTGAACCTATAAGAGGTGTTATTATTAACAGAAATCCTGAAATAATGCCGGCCGCGTATACTATTATAGATTCTAATAACAATCTTAAATTTAGCGGAGTGACAAATAAATATTTTTATAATACCCAATATCAACCAATTTTTTACAGAAATAATAATTATAGTAGGAATTACGTTCCTAGAAATACATCTTACAATAACGGAAATAATTTTAACAATAGTAATACAAATATAAATAATAGATTTAATAATACTTACTCTAAAAACGGAACTTTAAATTCGACTTGGTATTCACAGAACCCCTTTCGAAATCAGATTGAGCACACTCAAATTAGCCAAACTAGAAAAACCAATAGATCTCGTAACGATTCAAGCATGCAAACGCGGCAAACCATTCCACGTTACAATAATAATTACAATACGGATCCAAGTTTGCAAGCAAGTCCGAATAATTATAATATCTATAGTAATAATAACAATAATAGAAACATGCAATGCCAACAAAATAATACTCCACGTTATAATGATGCATCAGAATTAATGGATATAGCTACAATCACAGATTCTGAACATAATTCTAATCAAGAATTTGAGTTTTTTTTTATTTTCGGATCAACATACATAGTAATACAAAATAAATTGCGTAATCTAAAATTTATAATCGATAGCGGCACGGAAAGAAGTATAATAAACCCCCTGTTATATAATCCCAAATGGAAGCTAGCTCCTTCAAGTAATTTTCTAAGAGTCTAATGCCGTCAAAAAAAAACTGAAATTGAATATAGCTTTCCCCTTATTTCAAGAATTTGATGAAAAATATGATTATGTTAACATTTTAGAATATAATTTCCACGAAAATTTCGATGGGATGACTGGAAACAATATTTTACTAGGGCTGGAGGTGATAATCGACTATAAGAATCGATTACTATGCACACGTTCTGCTAAAATACCATTTTATCTCAACAAAGAAGATGAATTGTATGAAAGGATTGAGTGTTTAAACACAGAAAACTCTATTGAATTTCATAGAAGGCTTTGCAAAATATTTACACAAAAATGACATTGATAAATTAAAATAACTTTTACATCATTTAAAGACGTATTTTTTTAAATAAGGTGATATTTTCTCATTAACCAGTGAAATTCAGCATGTAATCGAAACCAAAAATAATATTCCGATTAATAGTAAATTATACCACTACCCACAAGTGCATAGATCAGAAGTCGAAAGGCAAATTCAAGATAGGTTGAGGCAAAACATAATAAAACATAGTAACAGTACATATAACTCTCCAATATGGGTTGTGCCAAAAAAAAAAACAGACAACTCTCAACAGCTGAAATGGAGAATTGTCGTAGATTGTTGTAAACTCAATGAGCAAATAGTCGATGATCAATTCCCCATGCCAAACATTGATGCCTTATTTGATAAACTCGGAAATTGCACTTATTTTTCAAGTATAGACTTAGCTAGGGGTTCTACCAAATAAAAGTAATAATAATATTTTTAAGTAAGTGTCTGAGGCACATTGCCTTTTAGAATGAAACATGACGTTGCACGACACTAGTTATTGAAAGATTTTTTTCGGCACAGTTGATCGAGAATAAGGTGACTATTTTCTCACTTAAAACTCACGGACGGCTCTAGCTTGTACTAGGAGTTAGAAAAATTTCTTCTCAACCTCAGTATCGGGCTAATGACCTCCGTGTCAGAAGCAAACATCTTATCTTCTTCACCAATGCCACCCCAAGTATTACCAAGAGATCGTCCTAAGACAGCATTCTCGACCTCAAATGGCCACTACGAATTTATTCGCATGTCATTTGGCCTGAAAAACGAGCTGGCGACTTTTCAGAGCCTCAGGAACAGCGTTCTCAAAGATTTTATCAATTAAATTTGTGTCGTCTATTAAGACGACATACTAATTTTTTCTACTAGTTTTGGTGAGTATTTAGAGAGGTGAATCTAAAAGTCAAAATTAAAGTCCAAATTGATAAATTTCATTTCGCTGAAGTATAGACAAATTTTCGTGGACAAAATATAAGCTATTCAGAAAATAAAACTTCCCACAACCGTCAAAGAAATTAAACAATTTCTTGGCATTAGCGGTTATTGTCGTAAGTTTATTAAGGACTATGCGAAAGTAGCATATCCCTTAATAAAATACTTTAAAAAAGACATGCAAATTAACAAATCTGACAAAGAATATATTAACGCTTTTAATAAATTAAAATTACTGCTAACTATTGATCCAATACTTAAAAGCCCAAACTTTGAGAAGCCATTCACCATAACGACCGGCGCTTCTAATCATGTGATCGGTGCGGTACTCAGTCAAAAAAATCATCCTATAAGTTACGCTTACGTACTTTAAATAAGCACGAAACAAGGTATAAAAAAATGGCGTGTGGAAAACAACGATGTATGTTAAAAAATGAATTATTTTATAATTGAAGTAAATCGAGAACAGGGTGTTCACGATTTGAATGGGCACCGGGAAATCTTTTATAACAAGGAAATTCCAAACCTTTTTTTTTTGACTGAAAATGAAAATGAAATGGAAATAAAACCTGTAAATAGACGACGATGAATTTGAAGTACAAAAGAAAGATTTTTTTCTTTATATGATTTTATTGTTGGGAAAACCTTGGCGAACCAGGATTAAAAACCCAAATCTCTTAGAATAATATAAAAGTGGTATAAGGAAGTTATATGAAACAAAAAGAAAAAAAATGTTAAACAAAGGTTTGTATGAAACAAAGGGGTCTGAAAGACCGTTAAAAGATTTTTAAAGTCCAAGGTACAAAGAATAAAGGGTTGGAATGTTAATGAACGTCCAAGAAAATTCCCAATTTGTGGTTGAAATTACGAGGGCGCGTGCCAGACAATCTTCTGGAATGTTTTAACGATTAAAAGGGGCCACACGGTTGAATATTTTACCAATTATATGGATGATATAGATAATGATACTACGAATTAAAAAAAAAATATGAACACTCTACTTATCTTTTTTTTTAAAAATGTCCTCCTTCTAAAATTTTCCTCACAAAATTTGCCCCGTTCTGACGATTCTTCTATCCTCCTTTCTTCTCTCTCTGAATCCAATTTTCCCAATTCGATTTTAATTTTCACAAAACCGAAAAAATCTTCTCATCAAAAAAAAATCTAAAACTTGTTTTCAATTTATTTTTCACAACGAAATCTCAAAAAAAATAAAAAAAAACCTTAACTGTTTGATAGTTAGCCAAGAAGTGTCTCGCACTACAAGCCTAGCTTTTTGTCTCGGCTCCGTCCCGTACTCATACACACACACACAGTCTACCATTGAACCACTTTGAAGAGTTCAGTATCTCGACATCAACAACCAGTGGTGTTGAGCCAACGCTGTCGACCTTCAACAAAAGTGCGCATGCTCACTCTCTCCACACATACAGAGTGACAAGTTGTTGGAGTTTCGTCCAAAACTTGCCGTTCGATGGACGAGTACAGGCACCAAATTACCTAATATCAAAACCTCCTGAGAAAACATCGAAAATTAACAATCTGAAAACAAGTTTAACTCTGAGCATTTTCTCAGCTACTCTTCTTTGCAAGAAAAGTGAATCCAGAAATACTAACGACCAATGTAAAGGGTCCGCCAAATAACTTCTTTTTTTTTGAAAATGCTTCATCAACATCGAGTGTAGCTTCGGCTGTGTGGCACGTACTGTTGAAATCAAATGTTGCGAATATCCTCCTCTTCAATTTTTGTGAACAAAAGTTTGGGGAACTGAGGATGAAGTGAGGATGAACATTTAACGTTCCAAACCTTTGATTCCTTGTTTGGATTATTATTTAGGGCGGGCTTAAGGCCATACTACATTAATGTATTTCAAAAGCAAAATTGTTGATGTTGTGTAATGTGTTTATGATGTCCTCTATGGTATGTTGTGAGTATTTATGCGTCTTGTGGATCGGTGATTTTGTGTTCAATGTAACTATGGCGTTTTGTTGTATCCATCTCGTAGTTTAGTATGTGAGTCTCCAGAGTCCTTCTGCCTCGACATACTGACATCATGCGTTCAGCTCATCCGCTGATTTGGGATACCTGCTTCTGTCATTTGCTCAAAGCGATGTAACCTTCACATTGCTAAGGGCAAACAACGGAAAATGGTGGGACGAAGAAATGATGAGGAAGGTTTCAGGATAAAGAGATGGGAAGACAAAATGAAAATAAACAATTGATAAGAATGGTTTTTGTTGCGAGAAATTTAACCGTAACAATTTTCAATAATGATACAATCAATATTAGGTCGGAAAATGACGGAGACGTTAAGTCTACTGACGCTTATTCCTTATTTAGGAATAGGAAATACAGAAAGTGTTTTCAAAAAAAATATCAAAACTATATTTTTATTGATGACAATAGTAACTTGCTTGAAATTATAAGGGGATTATTAATAGACAAAGGAATAATATGCGTTTATTGTGAAAACAATCAGTTATTTTTTTTGCAAATAATAAAAATTTAAAAGTTCTCAAATCAAGTATTAAACTTATAGACGTAACCGATAAAGGACAAATTCTCACCATTATAAAAAATGAACATCTAAGAAACAATCATCGAGGCATCCAAGAAATCTTCAATGAACTGAAGGAAACGTACTTTCACCCAAATCTGTTAAAAATGATTACACAATACATAAATAATTGTGAAACATGCATACTAGCTAAACATGACCGGCACCCGTTCAAATTTTTTTTCAGATTTAAAGAATCTGCAAACAATTTTAATGCCATAGCGCATATAGATCATATGGTTTCCATACAGAAACGTCATGTTTTTAACGACAATTGACAAATTTAGCAAATATGCTACTATACATAAATTGGCCGATAGAACATGGGTCTCAATTCTAAAAGCACTCAAAGAACGAATTCAGTTCCTAGGAAACATGAAAAAACTTATATACGATAACGAAAGATGTATTCTTCATAACTCAGTAGAATTATTTTTAAAAGAAAATGAAATAGTGTTGTGTTTGAATTAATTCTCTTTACTTTTAAAAGTGTGAGCCCAACATCTCTTCTCTTTTAATATAAGCTTTTGATGTTAGCTTTGAACAATGACTTTGAAATAAAGCAAGACAATCTGGTTTTGAATACGGAGTACACAACATAAATAAAAGAAATCAATGAAAAACCAAATCATTATTTTTTTCTCTAATATTTGAGTATTAGTGATGAGAATTTATTTGCTAAACTTAATAAAAAAGAAGAAAAATTGAAACTTAATTCAAGCGAAAAAAGTGATCAAGGTGGAGAATCAAATAAATTTGAGTCAGAATCTGTTTGTTCAGAAAAAAGTGAATCTTATTTATGCATAATGGATCATAGCAAGCCAGACACAAGATGTGATTTTAAGACCGAAAAATAAAGCATGATCCGTGATTTCATAATTTTGGGATTAGACAATAAGGAGCTTGGAGACAAGTTAATGAACACAGTCCATCTACCCGTGGATACAACCATCAACACGTGTCGAGTGGCAGAGCTAGAAGTGAAAAGGATACAAGAATTCCACGAAACATATCCAAGAGCAGTAGCAATGCTGAGAAGGACAACAAATAATCCCTCATATTAAAGTGTAAATAAATATAGTTCATTAGATTCAAAGAGAAATACTTATTCTAATTTTGTTAAAAATAATTTCAGATCAAATTATCAAAAGGTTAACTGCGATCGGTGCTTATCGGTGCATGCGCGTACTAAATGTCCTGCTTTCGGAAAAAATATGCAAAATTTTCAGGAAGCCTAATCATTTTTATATGGCCTGTTCTAAATTTGACTTTCGGAAAACAAAGTACAAGGCCAATGAAATTACAAAAAAAAAACAGGAACCAGAGGAAAGTGACAGTGGGTCGAGGGATTTTTCAGGTATTGATGAAATAAAAACATTTTATATAGATCATTTAAGTAATGCAGATGAAAAAACAAAAATCAAATCTAATTCGCAATGGTTTGAAAGTTTTGATTTTGGAAACTTTAAATTAAATGTCAAGTTGGATACGGGTTCAGAAATTAATGTTTTACTATTAAAATATTTCAAGAAAATTGATAAACCTCCGATAATCAAACCGGTAAAAATGATCATTGAGGCCTACGGGGGCAGCAAACTAAGGCCAATAGGATTGGTAAAGCTTAGCTGTCAACACAAAGACACGCTCTTAGAGCAAACTTTTATTATCATAGAAACTGATTCGTCTCTTATTTTGGGTCTTCAAGGCTGTCGTGACTATGGTTTGATAAAAAAAGTTGACCAAATAGTGGCAAAAGTAAAAGAGAACTTTATTAAACAATATTTGAATCTTTGTACGGGATTGGGCAGTTTTTCAAAGCCTTATACCATCAAAACAAAAGTTAACTTAGAACCTACTGTAAAAGCAGCACGACGTAACCACTATTCTTACAAAATCGTCTTAAGAAACATTTAAATCAACTAGAACTGCGAGGTATAATTGAATCTGTAGATCACCCAACAAGGTAAGCAATATTCTATTTATAGAGAAACCAAATGGTGAGCTTAGGTTTCGTCTTGACCCATAAGGTTTGAATAAAGCATTGATTAAAAAAAATTGTCTTATCCCGAATCTTGAAGAGCTAACCGCTGATTTAGCTGGTATGAAATTTTTTACGGTACCTAAAACAGGGATTTTGGCAAATTAAATTAAATGAGACATCTAGCAATTTGTGTACATTTAGTACACCTTTCGATTGCTGGAAATTTAAAAGAAAGCCCTTTGGGCTTAATATCTTACCATAAGAGTTTCAACAATACATTTCATTTTATTTTAAAGACTTACCTGGTACAAAACCATACACAGACGATCTTTTAGTTGATGGAAGATCGCAACAGTAACATGACATACACTTAGAATTTTTTTTTAAAAAGCTAATATTAATATTAAGTTTAACGTCGAAAAATTCCAATACAAAGTTAGTAGTGTGAAATATGTAGGTCAATTTTTTTTAGGAGAGGGCATAAAACCAGACCCGGGAACAGTTCAATCTATTACAACCTAAAAACAACCCAAAGACAAGAAAAATCTACTATCTTTCTTGCAAGGTCCCGTACGCTATGCTTCACGCAGTCTTAGTGAGACTGAACAAAACTATGCACAAATAGAGAAGGAGACGTTAGGTATTTTATTTGCATGTAAAAAAGACTTACAATTAAAAATGCTTCATTTAGAGTTCCGAAGATAGCTTTAGTAATAAATTATTGCAAAAAAGGTTGGCCCAAAGATAAAAGTAAGATCCCGGAAATAATTAATTTTTATTACAATAAATGAGACAATATTTACGTGGATAATGATATGCTATTCCTTGAAGATCGAGTAGTTGTCCCTCAAAATATGAGAAAAGAAATTCTTTCTCAACTTCATCAAGCGCATTTAAGAATAAAAAAAAAACAAAAGAAAGGGCAAAATCAACACCAACATAAATTTAGATATCGAGAATATCATTCAAAGTTGTATGGTATGTCAAAAATTTAAAAATAGGAATAGAACTGAACCAATTATATTTCATGAAATTCCACCATTTCGATTTATGAAACTTGGAACTGACATAATGTTTTTTGTGGGAGACTATTTCTCAAAATGGATTGAAATTCTAAGAATTAAAAATAAATCAATCAAAACAGTGATTAAAAAATTTAAAACATTATTTGCAACTCATGGAATCCCCAGTGAAGTTGTGTGATAACAATCCCTTCAATTCCTTTAATTTTATTGAGTTTTCTGATAGGTATGATTTTCAAAATAACATTTTCGAGTCCTTATATCCTAAATCAAATGGTTTTGCAGAAAAAAGGTAGATAAAGCTAAAAACCTTTAAAAAATATGTTCTGAAAGAAGAACTGATTTATGTCTTGCACTATTAGAGTATCTTTACACTCCCATACCAAGATTATGTAGTGTAAATAACAACTTCTCTTATACTTAACTTATATTTAAGTTGTAAGACGTGTGTTATAATTGATCGGACTAAGACGGCCTTTCTACAATAACATGGCGACCGTGACGCTAAGATTTAGCGGTCTCGATACAATACATCATAAAAATGTATTAAAACAGAAAACAACTGAAAAGAAAAAAAATACCGCGTTTTAAATAACCAATTAAACAACTGAAAAGACAAAATTACCTCATTAAAAAAAAACAATAAAAAAAATATACGGTGCCCTTATATGTATTACTGAGAACAATGAAAAATATCCATAACGTCTCATGCCTGTATGTATATAAATGTATACAACGACAACGACGACGACGACGATGACGATTACGCGACGTCCAGACCACGAGTTGATTTGATTTATATGTCAAATCGAAAAGCAACAATTAAGATAATTGTTACAGACAGCAAGAAAAGTGCTGCCACCACGGCTAGATCAATAAGAGGTGGGTTCACGATATGTTTAATATGCGAAATTATAATTTTGATCAAATAATTAATCAAGTATTGGACTTGATATTAAACAATCAGATGCCACAGGGGCGTACTTACTTTTAGTAAGTGAAAGGGCGCCAGAATTTTTTTTCTGAATACAAAAAAGGAAATTGCAAACTTTTTTTTTTTTAGTTTTAAACAACGATGGAAAAAAATTATAAACCGATTTATTTTTAATGAAAGATTGAAATATTTTTTTTTAATTATTTAAATTTATTAATATTGTTTGGGAAACCTTACTATTCGTTGGAGAAAAACCCGAAATCTTTTCAACAAATAGGGAACAAAGATTAGAATGATGTGGAAAAAGAATGTACCGTTAAAATACGGTTCCTGAATGGATAAGGACGTGAAAACGGTAAAAGTAAAAAAAAAACAATTCCGTAATTTTTCGGAATTCGAAATCCAATTATATTTTTTTGAAAACGACAAACGATTATATAAAATATGAGTCAACTCACCAGAAAAAATATGTTTAAACAAAAATCAATTCACAAATAACAAATACTTAGCTGTCCTGTCATATCTCCTTTCTTTCCTTTCCAAGTCAAAACCCTCCTTCTCGTTCCAATTCTTCTTTCTTTTTTTTATAATGGAACTCATTTTCCTTATTAACACTCCTTTTTTTAATTAACTCCTTTCCTTTTCAACAAAATTTTTCAATTCTTTAATTCCTTAAAACTTTACTTTACTCTTCTTGATTTAATTTTTTTAATGTCTTCACCACTCTAACGTCAAACCAAAAGTGAGCTTTCAGGAATCTTTTTTTTTCCTGAACAATCCCTCCTTTGTTCGAACTGTGAGTCCTTTCAGCCAATCCGGACTTGCGGACTTCGGATCATGTCATCATCAGCCATTGAACAGCAAGTTTGCTGAACAGCGCCAACATGTCAAAGTATCGCTGTCCTGCTTACTCACCTCTTTCTCCCACAAAAATGCACGTCATGGTCACGTCATGGATTTCGCCGTACGCTGGTATCACTTCCAGGTCACGGCGATTCCATGAACGCATCCAGTACGCAATCCAAGGCAAATAGTAAGAAGAAGGTAAAACAAAAATTTAAGGAAATTTCCACCCGCGTAATATGCCCCACCGAATACATAAAATGATTAGTAAGAAGAATTGGTTCGAGTTGAATTGAAACACTAAAGCCCAGAAAGGAGAAGGACAGTTTTCTCTGGATTTTCCGTCTAACCAATCGTTTGTCGATAATTAGGGATCTTAATCTCGACGTTCCATCCTTTTTCCACTTACAATAAATAAACAATAAATAAATAAATGAAATGCAACAGATTACAAAACATTGTTTTACGTTGGGCACTCGCCCATTCTCAACTAAATGAGTGACATCAGCGTCGGGGACCAAGTGTCTACGGCGATTCTCTTCTCGTCATAAGATAAAATCCAAATTCTCCGATTGGGGTTCTTCCAGACCATCCGTCTTTCACTTCGAATAATACCATATCTACTCCTCTTCACACTCCCTTGGTACAAGAGTAGAGGTGTAGCAACGATCGTGATTTAACACCAAGTCACTGAAAACGATGACCGAGGGGTGATGGAGCCTGGCTGCCCTTGTCTATTTCGCGTTTTTGTCGCGGTAAAATTTACCGTGACAAATCCCACCCTTTCCTCCTTGGAAATGAAAGTAAGACTTTTAGAAAACGAACTGAAGATAATTTACTCTAAAAGGGACTTTAGACTTAATAATTTTCCGAATATGATTTGAAAGGTTTGAGGTCTTTCGTGTGCCAAGTGCCATGATCTTTTCCACTATCGTCTTAGAGAACATAAGTACAAGGACACAATCGTTTTCTTATTTTAAATGGCCCAACAAATTTGGGAGCTACTTTTGCCGCATAATAATCAGCAGCATTTGATAAACTAAAATTGCGTCGCCACACAACATCATTTGGGAAATACTGAGTATCTCTCCTCCTGAGGTTGTATGACTCCGCAGTTTTCCTAGCCGCTACCTGAAGTTTTGTTGCTATGTCGACCCTTAATCTTTAACATCTTTCTCCTACATCTCCTTGACATTGTATATTTTCCCCATCCTCATATCTAATTGCAAGCTTATCCCTACCACTCGTGAACATCTCCTTCCCAAAATTGGCATAATAGGGTGAAACTCCTAACACTTCGTGTTGTGATGTGTGAATAGCACACGCAACTTTCACTAATTGAGAATTCCAAATCCGGTGGTTTTCAGATACATAAGCCCTGAAAGTAGTTTTAATTATTTGGTTTATTCTCTCCGCTGGGTTAGCCTGAGGATGATAATGGTGAGTAAACCTAATCATTGACGAATATTCGTCGAAAAGTGATTTTAATTCCCTACTCCTAAACTGTGGACCTTTATCACAAATGAGAAATTTAGGAACTCCAAAAAGAAGAAACACATTGTCATCAATCTCCCTACGTACTGCCCTTGCCGTGGCAGACCGAAGTGAGAAGAGCAATGGAAATTTAGTAAGATAGTCCACTACAGTCAAAATATATGTGAAGCTTCTATTGGACTTGGGTTAAGGTCCTACTAAATCTACACTTATCATCTCCCAGGGAGAGCGAAACCCTATTTTTTCAGTCATAAGACCGGCTGGTTTATCTATAATTGGTTTCAATCGTTGACATGTTTCCTAACATACTTTACTATATCCTGTTTCATCTTTGGCGAGTAATATTAAGTCACTACCCTAGAAAAAGTTTTCCTAATTTCCATATGGCCAGCTAAGGGATTATCATGACACTGTTTTAGAATGTTTAGTCTATTCTTTTTCCCTATCACCAATTTCCACTCCTCATTGTTATCATGAACGACTATATGAGTCGATTTCACGAATTTATAAAGTCGTCCGTCTTCTACTCTTCATGTTGGATATCCTTAAGGATGGAACTAACCGCCGAAATCATTTTTCCTACCCAAGGGTCTAAATCCTCATCTGAAATTTCTGCTATAACTGGAACTCCCCGAGATAGCATGTCGGGAACGACAGCCGCCCAGCGCGCAAGCTTCCCTTGCGGATCTTTCAGGTTATTTAACCAAACGAGAGAGTAATGGTCAGTGATGACCGTGAAACGAATACCTTCGAGGTACGGCCTTAATTTCTCAATTGCCCATAAGACTCCTAAACATTCTTTTTCAGTAGTGAAATAATTATAATTTTGATCAAATAATTAATCAAGTATTGGACTTGATATTAAACAATCAGATGCCACAGGGGCGTACTTACTTTTAGTAAGTGAAAGGGCGCCAGAATTTTTTTTCGGAATACGAAAAAGGAAATTGCAAACTTTTTTTTTTAGTTTTAAACAACGATGGAAAAAAATTATAAACCGATTTATTTTTAATGAAAGATTGAAATATTTTTTTTTAATTATTTAAATTTATTAATATTGTTTGGGAAACCTTACTATTCGTTGGAGAAAAACCCGAAATCTTTTCAACAAATAGGGAACAAAGATTAGAATGATGTGGAAAAAGAATGTACCGTTAAAATACGGTTCCTGAATGGATAAGGACGTGAAAACGGTAAAAGTAAAAAAAAAAACAATTCCGTAATTTTTCGGAATTCGAAATCCAATTATATTTTTTTGAAAACGACAAAGAATTATATAAAATATGAGTCAACTCACCAGAAAAAATATGTTTAAACAAAATTCAATCCACAAATAACAAATACTTAGCTGTCCTGTCATATCTCCTTTCTTTCCTTTCCAAGTCAAAACCCTCCTTCTCGTTCCAATTCTTCTTTCTTTTTTTTATAATGGAACTCATTTTCCTTATTAACACTCCTTTTTTTAATTAACTCCTTTCCTTTTCAACAAAATTTTTCAATTCTTTAATTCCTTAAAACTTTACTTTACTCTTCTTGATTTAATTTTTTTAATGTCTTCACCACTCTAACGTCAAACCAAAAATGAGCTTTCAGGAATCTTTTTTTTTCCTGAACAATCTCTCCTTTGTTCGAACTGTGAGTCCTTTCAGCCAATCCGGACTTGCGGACTTCGGATCATGTCATCATCAGCCATTGAACAGCAAGTTTGCTGAACAGCGCCAACATGTCAAAGTATCGCTGTCCTGCTTACTCACCTCTTTCTCCCACAAAAATGCACGTCATGGTCACGTCATGGATTTCGCCGTACGCTGGTATCACTTCCAGGTCACGGCGATTCCATGAACGCATCCAGTACGCAATCCAAGGCAAATAGTAAGAAGAAGGTAAAACAAAAATTTAAGGAAATTTCCACCCGCGTAATATGCCCCACCGAATACATAAAATGATTAGTAAGAAGAATTGGTTCGAGTTGAATTGAAACACTAAAGCCCAGAAAGGAGAAGGACAGTTTTCTCTGGATTTTCCGTCTAACCAATCGTTTGTCGATAATTAGGGATCTTAATCTCGACGTTCCATCCTTTTTCCACTTACAATAAATAAACAATAAATAAATAAATGAAATGCAACAGATTACAAAACATTGTTTTACGTTGGGCACTCGCCCATTCTCAACTAAATGAGTGACATCAGCGTCGGGGACCAAGTGTCTACGGCGATTCTCTTCTCGTCATAAGATAAAATCCAAATTCTCCGATTGGGGTTCTTCCAGACCATCCGTCTTTCACTTCGAATAATACCATATCTACTCCTCTTCACACTCCCTTGGTACAAGAGTAGAGGTGTAGCAACGATCGTGATTTAACACCAAGTCACTGAAAACGATGACCGAGGGGTGATGGAGCCTGGCTGCCCTTGTCTATTTCGCGTTTTTGTCGCGGTAAAATTTACCGTGACAAATCCCACCCTTTCCTCCTTGGAAATGAAAGTAAGACTTTTAGAAAACGAACTGAAGATAATTTACTCTAAAAGGGACTTTAGACTTAATCATTTTCCGAATATGATTTGAAAGGTTTGAGGTCTTTCGTGTGCCAAGTGCCATGATCTTTTCCACTATCGTCTTAGAGAACATAAGTACAAGGACACAATCGTTTTCTTATTTTAAATGGCCCAACAAATTTGGGAGCTACTTTTGCCGCATAATAATCAGCAGCATTTGGTAAACTAAAATTGCGTCGCCACACAACATCATTTGGGAAATACTGAGTATCTCTCCTCCTGAGGTTGTATGACTCCGCAGTTTTCCTAGCCGCTACCTGAAGTTTTGTTGCTATGTCGACCCTTAATCTTTTACATCTTTCTCCTACATCTCCTTGACATTGTATATTTTCCCCATCCTCATATCTAATTGCAAGCTTATCCCTACCACTCGTGAACATCTCCTTCCCAAAATTGGCATAATAGGGTGAAACTCCTAACACTTCGTGTTGTGATGTGTGAATAGCACACGCAACTTTCACTTATTGAGAATTCCAAATCCGGTGGTTTTCAGATACATAAGCCCTGAAAGTAGTTTTAATTATTTGGTTTATTCTCTCCGCTGGGTTAGCCTGAGGATGATAATGGTGAGTAAACCTAATCATTGACGAATATTCGTCGAAAAGTGATTTTAATTCCCTACTCCTAAACTGTGGACCTTTATCACAAATGAGAAATTTAGGAACTCCAAAAAGAAGAAACACATTGTCTTCAATCTCCCTACGTACTGCCCTTGCCGTGGCAGACCGAAGTGAGAAGAGCAATGGAAATTTAGTAAGATAGTCCACTACAGTCAAAATATATGTGAAGCTTCTATTGGACTTGGGTTAAGGTCCTACTAAATCTACACTTATCATCTCCCAGGGAGAGCGAAACCCTATTTTTTCAGTCATAAGACCGGCTGGTTTATCTATAATTGGTTTCAATCGTTGACATGTTTCCTAACATACTTTACTATATCCTGTTTCATCTTTGGCGAGTAATATTAAGTCACTACCCTAGAAAAAGTTTTCCTAATTTCCATATGGCCAGCTAAGGGATTATCATGACACTGTTTTAGAATGTTTAGTCTATTCTTTTTCCCTATCACCAATTTCCACTCCTCATTGTTATCATGAACGACTATATGAGTCGATTTCACGAATTTATAAAGTCGTCCGTCTTCTACTCTTCATGCTGGATATCCTTAAGGATTCGAACTAACCGCCGAAATCATTTTTCCTACCCAAGGGTCTAAATCCTCATCTGAAATTTCTGCTATAACTGGAACTCCCCGAGATAGCATGTCGGGAACGACAGCCGCCCAGCGCGCAAGCTTCCCTTGCGGATCTTTCAGGTTATTTAACCAAACGAGAGAGTAATGGTCAGTGATGACCGTGAAACGAATACCTTCGAGGTACGGCCTTAATTTCTCAATTGCCCATAAGACTCCTAAACATTCTTTTTCAGTAGTGAAATAATTATAATTTTGATCAAATAATTAATCAAGTATTGGACTTGATATTAAACAATCAGATGCCACAGGGACGTACTTACTTTTAGGAAGTGAAAGGGCGCCAGAATTTTTTTTCGGAATACGAAAAAGGAAATTGCAAACTTTTTTTTTTTTAGTTTTAAACAACGATGGAAAAAAATTATAAACCGATTTATTTTTAATGAAAGATTGAAATATTTTTTTTTAATTATTTAAATTTATTAATATTGTTTGGGAAACCTTACTATTCGTTGGAGAAAAACCCGAAATCTTTTCAACAAATAGGGAACAAAGATTAGAATGATGTGGAAAAAGAATGTACCGTTAAAATACGGTTCCTGAATAGATAAGGACGTGAAAACGGTAAAAGTAAAAAAAAAAACAATTCCGTAATTTTTCGGAATTCGCAATCCAATTATATTTTTTTGAAAACGACAAACGATTGTATAAAATATGAGTCAACTCACCAGAAAAAATATGTTTAAACAAAAATCAATTCACAAATAACAAATACTTAGCTGTCCTGTCATATCTCCTTTCTTTCCTTTCCAAGTCAAAACCCTCCTTCTCGTTCCAATTCTTCTTTCTTTTTTTTTATAATGGAACTCATTTTCCTTATTAACACTCCTTTTTTTAATTAACTCCTTTCCTTTTCAACAAAATTTTTCAATTCTTTAATTCCTTAAAACTTTACTTTACTCTTCTTGATTTAATTTTTTTAATGTCTTCACCACTCTAACGTCAAACCAAAAATGAGCTTTCAGGAATCTTTTTTTTCCTGAACAATCTCTCCTTTGTTCGAACTGTGAGTCCTTTCAGCCAATCCGGACTTGCGGACTTCGGATCATGTCATCATCAGCCATTGAACAGCAAGTTTGCTGAACAGCGCCAACATGTCAAAGTATCGCTGTCCTGCTTACTCACCTCTTTCTCCCACAAAAATGCACGTCATGGTCACGTCATGGATTTCGCCGTACGCTGGTATCACTTCCAGGTCACGGCGATTCCATGAACGCATCCAAGGCAAATAGTAAGAAGAAGGTAAAACAAAAATTTAAGGAAATTTCCACCCGCGTAATATTCCCCACCGAATACATAAAATGATTAGTAAGAAGAATTGGTTCGAGTTGAATTGAAACACTAAAGCCCAGAAAGGAGAAGGACAGTTTTCTCTGAATTTTCCGTTTAACCAATCGTTTGTCGATAATTAGGGATCTTAATCTCGACGTTCCATCCTTTTTCCACTTACAATAAATAAACAATAAATAAATAAATGAAATTCAACAGATTACAAAACATTGTTTTACGTTGGGCACTCGCCCATTCTCAACTAAATGAGTGACATCAGCGTCGGGGACCAAGTGTCTACGGCGATTCTCTTCTCGTCATAAGATAAAATCCAAATTCTCCGATTGGGGTTCTTCCAGACCATCCGTCTTTCACTTCGAATAATACCATATCTACTCCTCTTCACACTCCCTTGGTACAAGAGTAGAGGTGTAGCAACGATCGTGATTTAACACCAAGTCACTGAAAACGATGACCGAGGGGTGATGGAGCCTGGCTGCCCTTGTCTATTTCGCGTTTTTGTCGCGGTAAAATTTACCGTGACAAATCCCACCCTTTCCTCCTTGGAAATGAAAGTAAGACTTTTAGAAAACGAACTGAAGATAATTTACTCTAAAAGGGACTTTAGACTTAATCATTTTCCGAATATGATTTGAAAGGTTTGAGGTCTTTCGTGTGCCAAGTGCCATGATCTTTTCCACTATCGTCTTAGAGAACATAAGTACAAGGACACAATCGTTTTCTTATTTTAAATGGCCCAACAAATTTGGGAGCTACTTTTGCCGCATAATAATCAGCAGCATTTGATAAACTAAAATTGCGTCGCCACACAACATCATTTGGGAAATACTGAGTATCTCTCCTCCTGAGGTTGTATGACTTCGCAGTTTTCCTAGCCGCTACCTGAAGTTTTGTTGCTATGTCGACCCTTAATCTTTAACATCTTTCTCCTACATCTCCTTGACATTGTATATTTTCCCCATCCTCATATCTAATTGCAAGCTTATCCCTACCACTCGTGAACATCTCCTTCCCAAAATTGGCATAATAGGGTGAAACTCCTAACACTTCGTGTTGTGATGTGTGAATAGCACACGCAACTTTCACTAATTGAGAATTCCAAATCCGGTGGTTTTCAGATACATAAGCCCTGAAAGTAGTTTTAATTATTTGGTTTATTCTCTCCGCTGGGTTAGCCTGAGGATGATAATGGTGAGTAAACCTAATCATTGACGAATATTCGTCGAAAAGTGATTTTAATTCCCTACTCCTAAACTGTGGACCTTTATCACAAATGAGAAATTTAGGAACTCCAAAAAGAAGAAACACATTGTCTTCAATCTCCCTACGTACTGCCCTTGCCGTGGCAGACCGAAGTGAGAAGAGCAATGGAAATTTAGTAAGATAGTCCACTACAGTCAAAATATATGTGAAGCTTCTATTGGACTTGGGTTAAGGTCCTACTAAATCTACACTTATCATCTCCCAGGGAGAGCGAAACCCTATTTTTTCAGTCATAAGACCGGCTGGTTTATCTATAATTGGTTTCAATCGTTGACATGTTTCCTAACATACTTTACTATATCCTGTTTCATCTTTGGCGAGTAATATTAAGTCACTACCCTAGAAAAAGTTTTCCTAATTTCCATATGGCCAGCTAAGGGATTATCATGACACTGTTTTAGAATGTTTAGTCTATTCTTTTTCCCTATCACCAATTTCCACTCCTCATTGTTATCATGAACGACTATATGAGTCGATTTCACGAATTTATAAAGTCGTCCGTCTTCTACTCTTCATGCTGGATATCCTTAAGGATTCGAACTAACCGCCGAAATCATTTTTCCTACCCAAGGGTCTAAATCCTCATCTGAAATTTCAGCTATAACTGGAACTCCCCGAGATAGCATGTCGGGAACGACAGCCGCCCAGCGCGCAAGCTTCCCTTGCGGATCTTTCAGGTTATTTAACCAAACGAGAGAGTAATGGTCAGTGATGACCGTGAAACGAATACCTTCGAGGTACGGCCTTAATTTCTCAATTGCCCATAAGACTCCTAAACATTCTTTTTCAGTAGTGAAATAATTATAATTTTGATCAAATAATTAATCAAGTATTGGACTTGATATTAAACAATCAGATGCCACAGGGACGTACTTACTTTTAGGAAGTGAAAGGGCGCCAGAATTTTTTTTCGGAATACGAAAAAGGAAGTTGCAAACTTTTTTTTTTTTAGTTTTAAACAACGATGGAAAAAAATTATAAACCGATTTATTTTTAATGAAAGATTGAAATATTTTTTTTTAATTATTTAAATTTATTAATATTGTTTGGGAAACCTTACTATTCGTTGGAGAAAAACCCGAAATCTTTTCAACAAATAGGGAACAAAGATTAGAATGATGTGGAAAAAGAATGTACCGTTAAAATACGGTTCCTGAATGGATAAGGACGTGAAAACGGTAAAAGTAAAAAAAAAACAATTCCGTAATTTTTCGGAATTCGAAATCCAATTATATTTTTTTGAAAACGACAAAGAATTATATAAAATATGAGTCAACTCACCAGAAAAAATATGTTTAAACAAAATTCAATCCACAAATAACAAATACTTAGCTGTCCTGTCATATCTCCTTTCTTTCCTTTCCAAGTCAAAACCCTCCTTCTCGTTCCAATTCTTCTTTCTTTTTTTTATAATGGAACTCATTTTCCTTATTAACACTCCTTTTTTTAATTAACTCCTTTCCTTTTCAACAAAATTTTCAATTCTTTAATTCCTTAAAACTTTACTTTACTCTTCTTGATTTAATTTTTTTAATGTCTTCACCACTCTAACGTCAAACCAAAAGTGAGCTTTCAGGAATCTTTTTTTTCCTGAACAATCTCTCCTTTGTTCGAACTGTGAGTCCTTTCAGCCAATCCGGACTAGCGGACTTCGGATCATGTCATCATCAGCCATTGAACAGCAAGTTTGCTGAACAGCGCCAACATGTCAAAGTATCGCTGTCCTGCTTACTCACCTCTTTCTCCCACAAAAATGCACGTCATGGTCACGTCATGGATTTCGCCGTACGCTGGTATCACTTCCAGGTCACGGCGATTCCATGAACGCATCCAGTACGCAATCCAAGGCAAATAGTAAGAAGAAGGTAAAACAAAAATTTAAGGAAACTTCCACCCGCGTAATATTCCCCACCGAATACATAAAATGATTAGTAAGAAGAATTGGTTCGAGTTGAATTGAAACACTAAAGCCCAGAAAGGAGAAGGACAGTTTTCTCTGGATTTTCCGTCTAACCAATCGTTTGTCGATAATTAGGGATCTTAATCTCGACGTTCCATCCTTTTTCCACTTACAATAAATAAACAATAAATAAATAAATGAAATGCAACAGATTAAAAAACATTGTTTTACGTTGGGCACTCGCCCATTCTCAACTAAATGAGTGACATCAGCGTCGGGGACCAAGTGTCTACGGCGATTCTCTTCTCATCATAAGATAAAATCCAAATTCTCCGATTGGGGTTCTTCCAGACCATCCGTCTTTCACTTCGAATAATACCATATCTACTCCTCTTCACACTCCCTTGGTACAAGAGTAGAGGTGTAGCAACGATCGTGATTTAACACCAAGTCACTGAAAATGATGACCGAGGGGTGATGGAGCCTGGCTGCCCTTGTCTATTTCGCGTTTTTGTCGCGGTAAAATTTACCGTGACAAATCCCACCCTTTCCTCCTTGGAAATGAAAGTAAGACTTTTAGAAAACGAACTGAAGATAATTTACTCTAAAAGGGACTTTAGACTTAATCATTTTCCGAATATGATTTGAAAGGTTTGAGGTCTTTCGTGTGCCAAGTGCCATGATCTTTTCCACTATCGTCTTAGAGAACATAAGTACAAGGACACAATCGTTTTCTTATTTTAAATGGCCCAACAAATTTGGGAGCTACTTTTGCCGCATAATAATCAGCAGCATTTGGTAAACTAAAATTGCGTCGCCACACAACATCATTTGGGAAATACTGAGTATCTCTCCTCCTGAGGTTGTATGACTCCGCAGTTTTCCTAGCCGCTACCTGAAGTTTTGTTGCTATGTCGACCCTTAATCTTTAACATCTTTGTCCTACATCTCCTTGACATTGTATATTTTCCCCATCCTCATATCTAATTGCAAGCTTATCCCTACCACTCGTGAACATCTCCTTCCCAAAATTGGCATAATAGGGTGAAACTCCTAACACTTCGTGTTGTGATGTGTGAATAGCACACGCAACTTTCACTAATTGAGAATTCCAAATCCGGTGGTTTTCAGATACATAAGCCCTGAAAGTAGTTTTAATTATTTGGTTTATTCTCTCCGCTGGGTTAGCCTGAGGATGATAATGGTGAGTAAACCTAATCATTGACGAATATTCGTCGAAAAGTGATTTTAATTCCCTACTCCTAAACTGTGGACCTTTATCACAAATGAGAAATTTAGGAACTCCAAAAAGAAGAAACACATTGTCTTCAATCTCCCTACGTACTGCCCTTGCCGTGGCAGACCGAAGTGAGAAGAGCAATGGAAATTTAGTAAGATAGTCCACTACAGTCAAAATATATGTGAAGCTTCTATTGGACTTGGGTTAAGGTCCTACTAAATCTACACTTATCATCTCCCAGGGAGAGCGAAACCCTATTTTTTCAGTCATAAGACCGGCTGGTTTATCTATAATTGGTTTCAATCGTTGACATGTTTCCTAACATACTTTACTATATCCTGTTTCATCTTTGGCGAGTAATATTAAGTCACTACCCTAGAAAAAGTTTTCCTAATTTCCATATGGCCAGCTAAGGGATTATCATGACACTGTTTTAGAATGTTTAGTCTATTCTTTTTCCCTATCACCAATTTCCACTTCTCATTGTTATCATGAACGACTATATGAGTCGATTTCACGAATTTATAAAGTCGTCCGTCTTCTACTCTTCATGCTGGATATCCTTAAGGATTCGAACTAACCGCCGAAATCATTTTTCCTACCCAAGGGTCTAAATCCTCATCTGAAATTTCTGCTATAACTGGAACTCCCCGAGATAGCATGTCGGGAACGACAGCCGCCCAGCGCGCAAGCTTCCCTTGCGGATCTTTCAGGTTATTTAACCAAACGAGAGAGTAATGGTCAGTGATGACCGTGAAACGAATACCTTCGAGGTACGGCCTTAATTTCTCAATTGCCCATAAGACTCCTAAACATTCTTTTTCAGTAGTGAAATAATTATAATTTTGATCAAATAATTAATCAAGTATTGGACTTGATATTAAACAATCAGATGCCACAGGGGCGTACTTACTTTTAGTAAGTGAAAGGGCGCCAGAATTTTTTTTTCGGAATACGAAAAAGGAAATTGCAAACTTTTTTTTTTTTTAGTTTTAAACAACGATGGAAAAAAATTATAAACCGATTTATTTTTAATGAAAGATTGAAATATTTTTTTTTAATTATTTAAATTTATTAATATTGTTTGGGAAACCTTACTATTCGTTGGAGAAAAACCCGAAATCTTTTCAACAAATAGGGAACAAAGATTAGAATGATGTGGAAAAAGAATGTACCGTTAAAATACGGTTCCTGAATGGATAAGGACGTGAAAACGGTAAAAGTAAAAAAAAAACAATTCCGTAATTTTTCGGAATTCGAAATCCAATTATATTTTTTTGAAAACGACAAACGATTATATAAAATATGAGTCAACTCACCAGAAAAAATATGTTTAAACAAAAATCAATTCACAAATAACAAATACTTAGCTGTCCTGTCATATCTCCTTTCTTTCCTTTCCAAGTCAAAACCCTCCTTCTCGTTCCAATTCTTCTTTCTTTTTTTTATAATGGAACTCATTTTCCTTATTAACACTCCTTTTTTTAATTAACTCCTTTCCTTTTCAACAAAATTTTTCAATTCTTTAATTCCTTAAAACTTTACTTTACTCTTCTTGATTTAACTTTTTTAATGTCTTCACCACTCTAACGTCAAACCAAAAATGAGCTTTCAGGAATCTTTTTTTTTCCTGAACAATCTCTCCTTTGTTCGAACTGTGAGTCCTTTCAGCCAATCCGGACTTGCGGACTTCGGATCATGTCATCATCAGCCATTGAACAGCAAGTTTGCTGAACAGCGCCAACATGTCAAAGTATCGCTGTCCTGCTTACTCACCTCTTTCTCCCACAAAAATGCACGTCATGGTCACGTCATGGATTTCACCGTACGCTGGTATCACTTCCAGGTCACGGCGATTCCATGAACGCATCCAGTACGCAATCCAAGGCAAATAGTAAGAAGAAGGTAAAACAAAAATTTAAGGAAATTTCCACCCGCGTAATATTCCCCACCGAATACATAAAATGATTAGTAAGAAGAATTGGTTCGAGTTGAATTGAAACACTAAAGCCCAGAAAGGAGAAGGACAGTTTTCTCTGAATTTTCCGTTTAACCAATCGTTTGTCGATAATTAGGGATCTTAATCTCGACGTTCCATCCTTTTTCCACTTACAATAAATAAACAATAAATAAATAAATGAAATGCAACAGATTACAAAACATTGTTTTACGTTGGGCACTCGCCCATTCTCAACTAAATGAGTGACATCAGCGTCGGGGACCAAGTGTCTACGGCGATTCTCTTCTCGTCATAAGATAAAATCCAAATTCTCCGATTGGGGTTCTTCCAGACCATCCGTCTTTCACTTCGAATAATACCATATCTACTCCTCTTCACACTCCCTTGGTACAAGAGTAGAGGTGTAGCAACGATCGTGATTTAACACCAAGTCACTGAAAACGATGACCGAGGGGTGATGGAGCCTGGCTGCCCTTGTCTCTTTCGCGTTTTTGTCGCGGTAAAATTTACCGTGACAAATCCCACCCTTTCCTCCTTGGAAATGAAAGTAAGATTTTTAGAAAACGAACTGAAGATAATTTACTCTAAAAGGGACTTTAGACTTAATCATTTTCCGAATATGATTTGAAAGGTTTGAGGTCTTTCGTGTGCCAAGTGCCATGATCTTTTCCACTATCGTCTTAGAGAACATAAGTACAAGGACACAATCGTTTTCTTATTTTAAATGGCCCAACAAATTTGGGAGCTACTTTTGCCGCATAATAATCAGCAGCATTTGGTAAACTAAAATTGCGTCGCCACACAACATCATTTGGGAAATACTGAGTATCTCTCCTCCTGAGGTTGTATGACTCCGCAGTTTTCCTAGCCGCTACCTGAAGTTTTGTTGCTATGTCGACCCTTAATCTTTTACATCTTTCTCCTACATCTCCTTGACATTGTATATTTTCCCCATCCTCATATCTAATTGCAAGCTTATCCCTACCACTCGTGAACATCTCCTTCCCAAAATTGGCATAATAGGGTGAAACTCCTAACACTTCGTGTTGTGATGTGTGAATAGCACACGCAACTTTCACTAATTGAGAATTCCAAATCCGGTGGTTTTCAGATACATAAGCCCTCAAAGTAGTTTTAATTATTTGGTTTATTCTCTCCGCTGTGTTAGCCTGAGGATGATAATGGTGAGTAAACCTAATCATTGACGAATATTCGTCGCAAAGTGATTTTAATTCCCTACTCCTAAACTGTGGACTTTTATCACAAATGAGAAATTTAGGAACTCCAAAAAGAAGAAACACATTGTCTTCAATCTCCCTACGTACTGCCCTTGCCGTGGCAGACCGAAGTGAGAAGAGCAATAGAAATTTAGTAAGATAGTCCACTACAGTCAAAATATATGTGAAGCTTCTATTGGACTTGGGTTAAGGTCCTACTAAATCTACACTTATCATCTCCCAGGGAGAGCGAAACCCTATTTTTTCAGTCATAAGACCGGCTGGTTTATCTATATTTGGTTTCAATCGTTGACATGTTTCCTAACATACTTTACTATATCCTGTTTCATCTTTGGCGAGTAATATTAAGTCACTACCCTAGAAAAAGTTTTCCTAATTTCCATATGGCCAGCTAAGGGATTATCATGACACTGTTTTAGAATGTTTAGTCTATTCTTTTTCCCTATCACCAATTTCCACTCCTCATTGTTATCATGAATGACTATATGAGTCGATTTCACGAATTTATAAAGTCGTCCGTCTTCTACTCTTCATGCTGGATATCCTTAAGGATTCGAACTAACCGCCGAAATCATTTTTCCTACCCAAGGGTCTAAATCCTCATCTGAAATTTCAGCTATAACTGGAACTCCCCGAGATAGCATGTCGGGAACGACAACCGCCCAGCGCGCAAGCTTCCCTTGCGGATCTTTCAGGTTATTTAACCAAACGAGAGAGTAATGGTCAGTGATGACCGTGAAACGAATACCTTCGAGGTACGGCCTTAATTTCTCAATTGCCCATAAGACTCCTAAACATTCTTTTTCAGTAGTGAAATAATTATAATTTTGATCAAATAATTAATCAAGTATTGGACTTGATATTAAACAATCAGATGCCACAGGGGCGTACTTACTTTTAGTAAGTGAAAGGGCGCCAGAATTTTTTTTTCGGAATACGAAAAAGGAAATTGTAAACTTTTTTTTTTTTTAGTTTTAAACAACGATGGAAAAAAATTATAAACCGATTTATTTTTAATGAAAGATTGAAATATTTTTTTTTAATTATTTAAATTTATTAATATTGTTTGGGAAACCTTACTATTCGTTGGAGAAAAACCCGAAATCTTTTCAACAAATAGGGAACAAAGATTAGAATGATGTGGAAAAAGAATGTACCGTTAAAATACGGTTCCTGAATGGATAAGGACGTGAAAACGGTAAAAGTAAAAAAAAAACAATTCCGTAATTTTTCGGAATTCGAAATCCAATTATATTTTTTTGAAAACGACAAACGATTATATAAAATATGAGTCAACTCACCAGAAAAAATATGTTTAAACAAAAATCAATTCACAAATAACAAATACTTAGCTGTCCTGTCATATCTCCTTTCTTTCCTTTCCAAGTCAAAACCCTCCTTCTCGTTCCAATTCTTCTTTCTTTTTTTTATAATGGAACTCATTTTCCTTATTAACACTCCTTTTTTTAATTAACTCCTTTCCTTTTCAACAAAATTTTTCAATTCTTTAATTCCTTAAAACTTTACTTTACTCTTCTTGATTTAACTTTTTTAATGTCTTCACCACTCTAACGTCAAACCAAAAATGAGCTTTCAGGAATCTTTTTTTTTCCTGAACAATCTCTCCTTTGTTCGAACTGTGAGTCCTTTCAGCCAATCCGGACTTGCGGACTTCGGATCATGTCATCATCAGCCATTGAACAGCAAGTTTGCTGAACAGCGCCAACATGTCATAGTATCGCTGTCCTGCTTACTCACCTCTTTCTCCCACAAAAATGCACGTCATGGTCACGTCATGGATTTCGCCGTACGCTGGTATCACTTCCAGGTCACGGCGATTCCATGAACGCATCCAGTATGCAATCCAAGGCAAATAGTAAGAAGAAGGTAAAACAAAAATTTAAGGAAATTTCCACCCGCGTAATATTCCCCACCGAATACATAAAATGATTAGTAAGAAGAATTGGTTCGAGTTGAATTGAAACACTAAAGCCCAGAAAGGAGAAGGACAGTTTTCTCTGAATTTTCCGTTTAACCAATCGTTTGTCGATAATTAGGGATCTTAATCTCGACGTTCCATCCTTTTTCCACTTACAATAAATAAACAATAAATAAATAAATGAAATTCAACAGATTACAAAACATGGTTTTACGTTGGGCACTCGCCCATTCTCAACTAAATGAGTGACATCAGCGTCGGGGACCAAGTGTCTACGGCGATTCTCTTCTCGTCATAAGATAAAATCCAAATTCTCCGATTGGGGTTCTTCCAGACCATCCGTCTTTCACTTCGAATAATACCATATCTACTCCTCTTCACACTCCCTTGGTACAAGAGTAGAGGTGTAGCAACGATCGTGATTTAACACCAAGTCACTGAAAACGATGACCGAGGGGTGATGGAGCCTGGCTGCCCTTGTCTCTTTCGCGTTTTTGTCGCGGTAAAATTTACCCACCCTTTCCTCCTTGGATATGAAAGTAAGATTTTTAGAAAACGAACTGAAGATAATTTACTCTAAAAGGGACTTTAGACTTAATCATTTTCCGAATATGATTTGAAAGGTTTGAGGTCTTTCGTGTGCCAAGTGCCATGATCTTTTCCACTATCGTCTTAGAGAACATAAGTACAAGGACACAATCGTTTTCTTATTTTAAATGGCCCAACAAATTTGGGAGCTACTTTTGCCGCATAATAATCAGCAGCATTTGGTAAACTAAAATTGCGTCGCCACACAACATCATTTGGGAAATACTGAGTATCTCTCCTCCTGAGGTTGTATGACTCCGCAGTTTTCCTAGCCGCTACCTGAAGTTTTGTTGCTATGTCGACCCTTAATCTTTTACATCTTTCTCCTACATCTCCTTGACATTGTATATTTTCCCCATCCTCATATCTAATTGCAAGCTTATCCCTACCACTCGTGAACATCTCCTTCCCAAAATTGGCATAATAGGGTGAAACTCCTAACACTTCGTGTTGTGATGTGTGAATAGCACACGCAACTTTCACTAATTGAGAATTCCAAATCCGGTGGTTTTCAGATACATAAGCCCTCAAAGTAGTTTTAATTATTTGGTTTATTCTCTCCGCTGGGTTAGCCTGAGGATGATAATGGTGAGTAAACCTAATCATTGACGAATATTCGTCGCAAAGTGATTTTAATTCCCTACTCCTAAACTGTGGACTTTTATCACAAATGAGAAATTTAGGAACTCCAAAAAGAAGAAACACATTGTCTTCAATCTCCCTACGTACTGCCCTTGCCGTGGCAGACCGAAGTGAGAAGAGCAATAGAAATTTAGTAAGATAGTCCACTACAGTCAAAATATATGTGAAGCTTCTATTGGACTTGGGTTAAGGTCCTACTAAATCTACACTTATCATCTCCCAGGGAGAGCGAAACCCTATTTTTTCAGTCATAAGACCGGCTGGTTTATCTATATTTGGTTTCAATCGTTGACATGTTTCCTAACATACTTTACTATATCCTGTTTCATCTTTGGCGAGTAATATTAAGTCACTACCCTAGAAAAAGTTTTCCTAATTTCCATATGGCCAGCTAAGGGATTATCATGACACTGTTTTAGAATGTTTAGTCTATTCTTTTTCCCTATCACCAATTTCCACTCCTCATTGTTATCATGAATGACTATATGAGTCGATTTCACGAATTTATAAAGTCGTCCGTCTTCTACTCTTCATGCTGGATATCCTTAAGGATTCGAACTAACCGCCGAAATCATTTTTCCTACCCAAGGGTCTAAATCCTCATCTGAAATTTCAGCTATAACTGGAACTCCCCGAGATAGCATGTCGGGAACGACAACCGCCCAGCGCGCAAGCTTCCCTTGCGGATCTTTCAGGTTATTTAACCAAACGAGAGAGTAATGGTCAGTGATGACCGTGAAACGAATACCTTCGAGGTACGGCCTTAATTTCTCAATTGCCCATAAGACTCCTAAACATTCTTTTTCAGTAGTGAAATAATTATAATTTTGATCAAATAATTAATCAAGTATTGGACTTGATATTAAACAATCAGATGCCACTGGGGCGTACTAACTTTTAGTAAGTGAAAGGGCGCCAGAATTTTTTTTCTGAATACGAAAAAGGAAATTGCAAACTTTTTTTTTTTAGTTTTAAACAACGATGGAAGAAAATTATAAACCGATTTATTTTTAATGAAAGATTGAAATATTTTTTTTAATTATTTAAATTTATTTATATTGTTTGGGAAACCTTACTATTCGTTGGAGAAAAACCCGAAATCTTTTCAACAAATAGGGAACAAAGATTAGAATGATGTGGAAAAAGAATGTACCGTTAAAATACGGTTCCTGAATGGATAAGGACGTGAAAACGGTAAAAGTAAAAAAAAAACAATTCCGTAATTTTTCGGAATTCGAAATCCAATTATATTTTTTTGAAAACGACAAACGATTATATAAAATATGAGTCAACTCACCAGAAAAAATATGTTTAAACAAAAATCAATTCACAAATAACAAATACTTAGCTGTCCTGTCATATCTCCTTTCTTTCCTTTCCAAGTCAAAACCCTCCTTCTCGTTCCAATTCTTCTTTCTTTTTTTTATAATGGAACTCATTTTCCTTATTAACACTCCTTTTTTTAATTAACTCCTTTCCTTTTCAACAAAATTTTTCAATTCTTTAATTCCTTAAAACTTTACTTTACTCTTCTTGATTTAATTTTTTTAATGTCTTCACCACTCTAACGTCAAACCAAAAGTGAGCTTTCAGGAATCTTTTTTTTTCCTGAACAATCCCTCCTTTGTTCGAACTGTGAGTCCTTTCAGCCAATCCGGACTTGCGGACTTCGGATCATGTCATCATCAGCCATTGAACAGCAAGTTTGCTGAACAGCGCCAACATGTCAAAGTATCGCTGTCCTGCTTACTCACCTCTTTCTCCCACAAAAATGCACGTCATGGTCACGTCATGGATTTCGCCGTACGCTGGTATCACTTCCAGGTCACGGCGATTCCATGAACGCATCCAGTACGCAATCCAAGGCAAATAGTAAGAAGAAGGTAAAACAAAAATTTAAGGAAATTTCCACCCGCGTAATATTCCCCACCGAATACATAAAATGATTAGTAAGAAGAATTGGTTCGAGTTGAATTGAAACACTAAAGCCCAGAAAGGAGAAGGACAGTTTTCTCTGGATTTTCCGTCTAACCAATCGTTTGTCGATAATTAGGGATCTTAATCTCGACGTTCCATCCTTTTTCCACTTACAATAAATAAACAATAAATAAATAAATGAAATGCAACAGATTACAAAACATTGTTTTACGTTGGGCACTCGCCCATTCTCAACTAAATGAGTGACATCAGCGTCGGGGACCAAGTGTCTACGGCGATTCTCTTCTCGTCATAAGATAAAATCCAAATTCTCCGATTGGGGTTCTTCCAGACCATCCGTCTTTCGCTTCGAATAATACCATATCTACTTCTCTTCACACTCCCTTGGTACTAGAGTAGAGGTGTAGCAACGATCGTGATTTAACACCAAGTCACTGAAAAAGATGACCGAGGGGTGATGGAGCCTGGCTGCCCTTGTCTCTTTCGCGTTTTTGTCGCGGTAAAATTTACCGTGACAAATACCACCCTTTCCTCCTTGGAAAATCGCTGTTTTTTTTTTTGAAAAACAGATAACTAGGCCAACAATACATTACATGGAGGTAATCCATCACACCAAATATGGTAGTCTATATAAAAAAAATAAAAAATTAGAAAACGAACTGAAGATAATTTACTCTAAAAGGGACTTTAGACTTAATCATTTTCCGAATATGATTTGAAAGGTTTGAGGTCTTTCGTGTGCCAAGTGCCATGATCTTTTCCACTATCGTCTTAGAGAACATAAGTACAAGGACACAATCGTTTTCTTATTTTAAATGGCCCAACAAATTTGGGAGCTACTTTTGCCGCATAATAATCAGCAGCATTTGATAAACTAAAATTGCGTCGCCACACAACATCATTTGGGAAATACTGAGTATCTCTCCTCCTGAGGTTGTATGACTCCGCAGTTTTCCTAGCCGCTACCTGAAGTTTTGTTGCTATGTCGACCCTTAATCTTTTACATCTTTCTCCTACATCTCCTTGAAATTGTATATTTTCCCCATCCTCATATCTAATTGCAAGCTTATCCCTACCACTCGTGAACATCTCCTTCCCAAAATTGGCATAATAGGGTGAAACTCCTAACACTTCGTGTTGTGATGTGTGAATAGCACACGCAACTTTCACTAATTGAGAATTCCAAATCCGGTGGTTTTCAGATACATAAGCCCTCAAAGTAGTTTTAATTATTTGGTTTATTCTCTCCGCTGGGTTAGCCTGAGGATGATAATGGTGAGTAAACCTAATCATTGACGAATATTCGTCGCAAAGTGATTTTAATTCCCTACTCCTTAACTGTGGACTTTTATCACAAATGAGAAATTTAGGAACTCCAAAAAGAAGAAACACATTGTCTTCAATCTCCCTACGTACTGCCCTTACCGTGGCAGACCGAAGTGCGAAGAGCAATGGAAATTTAGTAAGATAGTCCACTACAGTCAAAATATATGTGAAGCTTCTATTGGACTTGGGTTAAGGTCCTACTAAATCTACACTTATCATCTCCCAGGGAGAGCGAAACCCTATTTTTTCAGTCATAAGACCGGCTGGTTTATCTATAATTGGTTTCAATCGTTGACATGTTTCCTAACATACTTTACTATATCCTGTTTCATCTTTGGCGAGTAATATTAAGTCACTACCCTAGAAAAAGTTTTCCTAATTTCCATATGGCCAGCTAAAGGATTATCATGACACTGTTTTAGAATGTTTAGTCTATTCTTTTTCCCTATCACCAATTTCCACTCCTCATTGTTATCATGAACGACTATATGAGTCGATTTCACGAATTTATAAAGTCGTCCGTCTTCTACTCTTCATGCTGGATATCCTTAAGGATTCGAACTAACCGCCGAAATCATTTTTCCTACCCAAGGGTCTAAATCCTCATCTGAAATTTCAGCTATAACTGGAACTCCCCGAGATAGCATGTCGGGAACGACAACCGCCCAGCGCGCAAGCTTCCCTTGCGGATCTTTCAGGTTATTTAACCAAACGAGAGAGTAATGGTCAGTGATGACCGTGAAACGAATACCTTCGAGGTACGGCCTTAATTTATCAATTGCCCATAAGACTCCTAAACATTCTTTTTCAGTAGTGAAATAATTTCTTTCGCTGCGATTTAGCGACCTACTAAGATAGCATATAACCTTTTCCCCTTCTTCAAATTGTTGAGTAAGTACGGCCCCGATACCGTAATCTGAAGCATCTGTTTGGACCACGAATGGATTTGATTTCCTTAACGCGTCTTAACATTCCTGTGTCCAAAACGAACTTTTTACTCTTTTTAAGCAAATCCGTTAACGGCCTTACTACTGTTGAGAAATTCGGTGCGAAACGTCTGTACTATGAGACTTTACCTACAAAGCTCCTAACCTCTTTAACATTTTTCGGTGCAGGTATCCTAACCATACTTTCGACCTTTTTCGGATCGACGTGTAATCCGTTTCGGTCTCCAACGTAACCTTCAAATTTAAGGGATGGTCTACATTTGTCCCTTCCTACTTTTAACCCTGCTTCATGTAATCTGGAAAACTTCCTTTAAAATTTCGAGATGTTTCTCGAAGCTATTTATCTGTGACGATAATAATGTCGTCCAGATAAACGAAAGCAAAAGGCTCCAACTCAAGGTCCTAACACGCTATCAGTAAACCTCTGCCAAGTGGCAGGAGCATTGTGAAGCCCAAAAGGCATTCTTTTAAAATGGAAAAGTCCCATACCCGTTACCGTAAAGGCAGTAAATTTACGAGATTCTTCAGCCATCGGAATCTGCCAATAAGCTGACTTAATGTCCAGCGATGTCAAGAACCTAGCATTCCTAAATTAAATTAAAGCTTATCCAATATTGCCGAAATTATTGGCAATGGATAAGCGTCCCTTTCTGTGACCTGGTAAAGTTTCCTATAATCGACGCAGAATCTAAAGGTATTATCCTTCTTTCTAAATAAAACTATCGGAGATGCCAAGGGCTATTTGATTTTTTAATCACTCCCTGATCTTACATTTCCTGAAGAGACTTATCTATATGTACCTGCATCGCAGGTGAAACAGGATAATTTCTTTGTTTAACGTGTTCTGCTGACGTCCAAGTTACATTTTCTACCAATGTTGTCGGACCTAACCCCTCTGGCATATCTTTGAACAAATGTTCAGTTAAAACTCTTAAGTTTTGCTTTTGAGCTTCATCCAATTCAGACTTCTCTGTGATGGACGAATTTTCTATCGAAGCCACCCTATCCTGGCTTGAAAAATTCCAAATGCGAGATCGAAGATCCGGGACAATGCCCGACTGCTCCCAAAAATCCTCACCAAGAATCATCGCATATGGTAAACTAGGAATTACAAGACATTCCATCAAAACTGTTTTATCTTCGATAACAATCGGTAGATTTATAACTCCTAACACTCCCACACCTGCATTATCTGCTAACTGATTTAGCCCGAGCCCTAGTGATTCGGAAGTGTTTGCAATAATTCCCTGATTTCTAATATTTTTGCCCAAACTGCTTTCGAATCATCAGCGAACGAAAACCGATAATGTGGACAATCCGAACTAATCGACCCTAAACGGTCCAGATTTCGAGAAACTCTGAGAGTCATTATCATTTCATCTACTTTTGAACCCTCTTTTAACCCGGGGGCTCTTAACTCATAAATGAGTGAAAGTTTAAATTAAATTAAATCCAAAATCCAACGGCGTTCAAAACTTCTAATTAAATCAACAGACAAGAATCAAAACTTAAAATCATAAACCAAATTAAAATCAAAATCAAGATTGAATGACAAATCCTAATGAAATAATAAAAGGATCATCAATCAAAACAAAAAGAATAGAGTTCAACTCCAAAACGAAACCCAATAAATCAAAAAAAGATTGAACGCGATCAAGCAAAAATGGGCACGACTGTGTCGCACGTACTTGCTCCTATATGCCTGATTACATTGGAAACCAAGATCTTTGACAGGAACAAGTAACATTTACGTTGAAAATAGCCCAGTTTGAACTTATAAAAAGTATCAAACAACAGTACTTAACGGTTTTTAGTAAAAATGAAGTATGCCATCACACGTGTTAAATAACAAAGAATTTATGAAAAAATTATTTTGAAAATTGTAGGACCGGTTTTGATAAAATCCTGTTTTTATTTCTAGTTTTTTTTATTTTGATTTTTAATTTTGGTATGCAGGTTTTTAGAGTTTATTAATATAAATGTGGATATAAAATTGAAAATAATTTTTTTTGATTACTTTTAAATATATTGATTTAAAAAAAAAAAAATTATTTTTATTAGAAGAAAAAAGTTATTAAAAATTAATAAGGCTAATATGTCTTTTCAAATATAAAATTTGACAGAAATCCAAATAGCCGTTACCGAGAAAACCCAAAATTAAAAAAAAAAAACCTTATATAAAAGGTCCCCTTAAGAGACTTTTCCCGTATATGTTGTTCTAACCAAATGATAGCCAATGCCAACAACAAAATTCTCAAAAAATTTCATAAAAATCGTTGCAGCCGTTTTCGAGAAAAATAAGCTTTTCCTAAATGGTCATATGGCAGGTACCGTTATTTTTGGGCCTAAAAAATTAAATTTCAATTTCCCCTCCGAGGAATGCCAAAATAATCCTATACACTAAATTTTAAGATAATCGCTTTAGCCGTTTAGGCTGCAGCTCGTTATACATACTGACAGACAGACAGACAGACATTTTTTCTTAATTGTTATCTCAATTTTTTTAATATTCACGAATCCAAAACTTGCCTTATAGTCCCTATAATCGCAAGTAAACAGAGTCAACAATTAAGAAAATATAAACTCGGTATAGGTATATATCAAATAAAAATAAACAATTTGCCAACAGATCCAAAACAGTATCTCTATAGATACACAAAGCAAAATCTGTATGATAAAAAAAAACAATAATAAGAAGTCACCCAACAAAAAAAATTATAGATTATGAATTAAAAAAAAAATAAGGACAGACAAAATTGAATATATATTGTGGCAATCCTGGACAGGTCTATTCTGCAAACATCTTATATATGCCACCAAAATGTAAATAATTCCCCATACCTCAAAAGTTAAAATGCAGTTCTTTTTATTGTTTATAGGTGCCGTATGGGAATATTTGCAAGAATGAATATATGTATAACGATAAGAAATACAAAAAAAAAAAACTTACATGGATCGCAGGTTTATGTACCTACGTAGGTTTATGTTTGTATCTTAATTCCGCTATGCACCAATGACTGCTTCCTTTTGTCAAAGTTATATCTATAAAGGGATGTTTTTTTTCTTTGTTGCACTGATTATAGTTATTTATCTTAAAAGGGGAAACAAAATAAAACAGTAAAAAAATAACGACAACAAATATGAACAAAAACCTCCCTAAAAAAAATAAACTCTAACACAGCACAGTAGGGATTCTTCAAATATAAAAAAAATGTTTCCACCGTAATAATTTGATGTGATGAATAAACTAAAAAGCCCCACGTTTTGGGTGCCAATTTGTAACAATTTTCTTAACGCGAACCGAACGATTTCCAATAAATTCTTTATCCAAAAAATATAAACAACACGGCAACGACGACGATGACGCGACGTCCAGACCACGAGTGGATTTGATTTATAAGTATGTCAAATCTAAAATCAAGAGCGAATAAGCGAATTGAGATAAGTGTTACAGACAGCGAGAAAAGTGTTATAATTTTGATCAAATAATTAATCAAGTATTGGACTTGATATTAAACGATAAGATGCCACAGGAGCGTTCTTACTTTTAGTAAGTGAAGGGGCGCCAGCAACTTTTTCCTGAATACGAAAATAGGAAATTGCAAACCTTTTTTTTAGTTTTAAACAACGATGGAAGACAATTATAAACCGATTTTTGTTTTATGAAATATTGAAAAAAAAATTTTTTATTTGAATTTATTAATATTGTTTGGGAAACCTTACCATTTGTAGGAGAAAAACCCAAAATCTTTTCAACAAATATGGAAAGGAGATTAGAATGATGTGGAAAAAGAATGGACCGTTTAAATACGGTTCCTGAATGGACAAAGACGTGAAAACGGGAGAAGTAAAAAAAAAACAAT
This sequence comes from Platycheirus rosarum, assembly GCA_963971375.1. NCBI lineage: Eukaryota > Metazoa > Arthropoda > Insecta > Diptera > Syrphidae > Platycheirus > Platycheirus rosarum. Next base: position 189,417,829 of record OZ020507.1, on the reverse strand, counting down.
TCCGTAATTTTTTCGGAATCCAATAATATTTTTTTGAATACGACAAACGATTATATAAAATATGAGTCAACTCACCAGAGAAAACATGTTTAAACAAAAATCAATCGACAAGTAATAAATACTTAGCTGTCCTGTCCTATCTCCTTTCTTTCCTTTCCAAGTCAAAACCATCCTTCTCGTTCCAATTCGCCTTTCTTTTTTTATAATGAAACTCCTTTTCCTTATTTACACTCCTTTTTACTTGCGATTATAGGGACTATAAGGCAAGTTTAGGATTCGTGAATATTAAAACAATTGAGATAACAATGAAACATGACATTACGATCATAGAGAAGTCTTAAAAAGTGATGGAGAAAAAATGTCTGTCTCTCTATCTGTCAGTATGTATAACGAGCTACAGCCTAAAGGGCTTAAGCGATTATCTTCAAACTTGGTGACTGTGATTATTTTGGCATTCCCCAGAGGGAAAATTGAAATTTTATGTTTAGGCCGAAAAATAACGGTACCTGCCATATGACCGTTTAAGAATATCTTATTTTTCTCAAGCATTTTTTTTTCAAAAATCAATATTTTGAAAACTAATCAAAAAAATTATTTTGAATTTTATAATCACATGTATTTTAATAAATTCTAAAAAAGTGCATACCAAAATTTAAAAAAATAATTTTTTTTTCAAAAAACTAAAAATAAAAAAAACAGGATTTTGTCAAAACCGGTCCTACAATTTTCCAAATATTTTTTTCATAAATTCCTTGTTATTTAGGACGTGTGATTGCATACTTCATTTTTACTAAAAACCGTTAAGTATTGTGGTTTTAATACTTTTTATAAGTTCAAACTGTGTTATTTTCAACGCAAGTGTTACTTGTTTCTGTCAAAGATCTTGCTTTCCAATCTAATTATGCACATAAGAGCAAGTACGTGCGACCCAGTCGAGCCCATTTTTTTTAGTTAACTCCTTTCCTTTTCAACAATTTTTTTCAATTCTCTAATTACTTAAAATTTTATTTTGCTCTTCCTCGATTTAATTTTTTTTATGTTTTCACCACTCTAACTTCAAACCAAAAGTGAGCTTTCAATAATCTATTTTTTTTTTCCTGAACAATCTCTCCTTTGTTCGATCTGTCAGTACTTTCAGCCAACCCGGACTTACGGACTTCGGATCATGTCATCATCAGCCATTCAACAGCAAGTTCGCTAGAGCGCCAATATGTCGAAGTATCGCTGTCCTGCTTACTCATGACATTCTCCCAAAAAATGCACGTCATGGTTACGTCATAGATTTCGCCGTACGCTGGTATCACTTCCAGGTCATGGCGAATCCATGAACGCATCCAGTACCCAATCCAAGGCAAATAGTAAGAAGAAGGTAAAACAACCGCGTAATATTCCCCGCCGAATACCTAAGAAGAATTGGTTCGAGTTGAATTTAAACAATAAGGCCCAGAAAGGAGAAGGACAGTTTTCCCTGGATTTTCCGTCTACCCAATCGTTTGTCGTTAATTAGGGAACTCAATCTCGCCGTTTCATCCTTTTTCCACTTACCATAAATAAATAATAAATAAATACATGGAATGCAACAGATTTCAAAGCATTGTTTTACGTTGGGCACTCGGTCATTCTCAACGTCTGTCTGTCACTACGAATAAAACCATACCCACTCCTCTTCACACTCCCTTGGTACAATAGTAGAGTGTAGCAACGATCGTGATTTAACACCAAGTCACGGAAAGAGATGACCGAGGGTGAAGGACCCTGGCTGCCCTTGTCTCTTTCAGCAACCTGAACAAGGCAACTGAGGGAAGGGAATTATAAGGAAGGTCGAGAATAGAAAAAGACCGGTTTTTGTCGCGGTAAATTTTACCGTGACATTGCTATATGCTATCTGCCATCGTATGCTTCTTTATATAAGAATGAAGGAAACGAAAACGAACCAACAACCAAAAGCCAGTTTTCATAGAGAACGCGACGCGTTAAGTCCATACGTCGTCGCCTCGTGCAATTAAAAAAAGTTAAAAGTTAAATAGCTAGTGAACAGAAGAATTTTTTTTACCTACAAAAACTAAAAAGTGTAAATACTTTAAGTAACAGAAAAAAATATTTCGTGTTAATATTATTCGCCTAAAATCAAATGAAAGAAAAAATTTGCTAACGGTTTGTGATATTATTTTCGTACCTACTATAATGAAATGCAATAATAATAAAAACAATATCAATTTGTTAATGTTTCGTGATAATGATAATATTATACGCCTTAAATTAAAATTCAAAAAAATGAGAAAAAAAACCGAAAGAACGAAAGAAATATTTCTGGAAAGTTCTGGAAATCACGACCACGTCATTCGTCGTTCTTCTTGCTTGATCGCGTCATTCGTCGTTCTTCTTGCTCCTCGGTTATTCCTTGTCGTGAAGTATATAAATAATTCAAACTCATGTGTATGCTAAACTATGTACAATATCCCCGCTTTAAGTATTTCAAAAAATATTAAATAAAAGAGTAATGCAGTATGTAAAGGAAAATATAACGCTATTGATTCTCTTTGCATTTTACATCGTACTTTGTATGCAGTTGTGAAAGACAATTACCAAACTAAAAATAAAAAAGCCGTTTTAAAAAAAAGCAAATATAAAATATATGAAATGTGGTGAAAAAAAGGCAACACGAAAATAAGCTTAAATTACAAATACTAAATGAATCGGAATATAATTCTTAATAAATAAGACATGAAGTGAAAAAAAGCAAGGCAACAAAAAAAAATTAATTTAAACTACAAATACTAAGTGATTAAAAATCTAATCCTAAATCAACATGAAATGAACTGAAAAAAAATATACAAAATTATAAAAGTTAAAAGAATGTGTTTTGAAAAAAAATTTACGCGAAAAACAAGAAAAAAAACAAACAATGAAAAATCAAATAAGACAACAAAAAATAATAATAACTACTTGCAAGTAAAAATTGAAAAAAAACGACAATTAAAAATAACGTTTTTAAAGAAACTACAAATATTTTTTTAAGCAACTTAAAAGAATTAAAATGAGAAATATTTCACAACACAACTCTAAGGATATGAAAAATGTATATCTGTAGCTATGAAGACATCTTTAACGGAAGGCATCAGCGACAGTTATAAACAACAACCAAACAACTATGACAAAATATTCGTAAGCGAATTTTAGAAAATTATTGTATCATAAATATCAATTTAAGAACTCAATTTTGAAAGAAATAATAAAATAACAAAGTAGTCTTTAATTTAAATATATTAACATTCAAACCAGTATTTTATAATTATAATTTTAAGGATCTAAATTAATATGTAATTAATATTTTTTTTTATTTGGAAAGAGAATCTTTTATTTTCCGTCATTGGCTGAAGGTATTTTTTTTTTACTTTTAAATAGATTCAGATTCCCAATCAGGAAAACTATTATTTTGAGCTGAAATACAAAACAAAATAATATATATATATATATAAATTAATATTTTCGACTTGTATTTGTTTTTAAAAAAAAACTTTATTCAAATTTTAAACAATATTATACAAGATTATACAAAAATACTTGACTTATTCTTCAAACTAAATAGTAGTGTTACTGGGTAAAGTAGGATAAGAACAGCGGTGCTGGTCCTGGGTTGTTGTGGCTTATATAGGCTGTGGTTGACACTGGAGTAAGTGCTGAATGGATGATTACATGTTATTCTGTTGCTTTAAACAAAGGAAGTCTTTATCGCTTTCTTTATCGAGTGACCAAATGTTTATTTCAGAGTAATGTGCGGTTCGTGTGCAAAATTGATATGTTTATCAATGGGACATTCTCAGTGTGGATTCGGGTAAGTTGATAACCTTAACTCTCCCCCTGTTTAAGTATTGAGCTCCCGATCAATTTAATCTGTGCGTTTCGGGCCTCTTCCGTTGACGTATGCTATGTCTGCCAGTAGCATTTCTTGAGTGTAAACATTTTTCTTAGTACCTCTGTATTTGATATACAAGTTAATGGCTGCATATATTAAAGCGATCGTTCCGATGAGGATGAAGGTATTTCGTATGTAATGGTCTTCATAATCCTGTTGTATGAGCAATATGACATCATTGTTGGTTATTTTCAACAGTTCGTTGCTTGATTCTACGTAGTTCTCGATAAGCGTATCCGATTCTTTATAACCTTTAATAAATTCTCTAATTTCATTAGTAGGGTTATAATATGTTTCATTATTAATGACAATAGTTTGATTAAATAGTATTACATTTATACCAGTTATGGTAGTATTTTGTACGTTATGCGTACCGGTTAACAGTAAACTTCCTTCTGATATTTTTTCTATTGGGAGGTTTTTTTTCTTTTAGTATAGTGCAATTGGATTGTACATGATTTAATAGATTAGTTAAACAATCGTTTCCTTGTTTAATTTTACAAAATTGGTTATTTAATTCTTGTTTACAAATTTCTATCGGAAAGTATTTATCTTTACATTTTAAAGTGTCTTTTGGAATTACAAGTTTTCCGTATTTACTGCTTATGGCTTTGGTTACATAATAATTACATTTTTGCGTGATAATTGGATATTTTATCAAAATGACAATAATATCTCTGATTTGAACAATTTTTATAGTGGAAGTGTCTATCAGATCTGTTATCGAAAATTGTGTGTTTTCGTCTTTTAATATCTTATTAATTTCTTTAATGTTTAGGATATTTGGATTTATAATGTTATTTTTAGCAAGAGTAATAGTGTTTACAATATTGGTTAATTCTATAGTTAATGCTCTGGTTTGTCTAAAGATTGCGTCTCTAGTGTTTATATTTGAATTTAATTGAACTGACAATCTTGAGTTTATAACATGTTGTTTATTATTACTTATAACTAGTTCGTTTATTTTATTTTCAATTGCTACTTTATCATAATAATCTGGTGATCCAGTTATCCATTTCCAAGCTACTCCTATAAATTCTAGAGCTCTTTTTTCTCTATTTATCTTCAATTCTTTAATTAATAGTTCAATGTGTGTAAAGTCCGTTTCGTACAATGAGTTATTGTCAAAGACTCGCATTACTTTTTGTGCTTGGTTTAGTAATTCTTCGTATCTGGTTAGATTGGTGATGTGGAATAGATTTCCAAATTTTTCGTATATTAGCGCATCGTTTTCTTGATGTAGTACATAATCATCTTTGCTGTGGTTGACTATGGTGTATGATGATATCATCATGAATATGTTTAGTAGGGTTAGTATTCTGATCATTTCTGCAATGAAGAGATTTTTATATTATCTTTATGAATAGCTTTATTCTTGCGTTTAATAATGATTTTGTTCCCTAAATCTTCTTTTATAGTTTCTTTTCTGAACTTGGGTTGGAGTTTCCCTTGTTTTTCATTTAGTCTTTTAATGTATACTACTGTGTTCTGTTTGAGTTTCACGTCTTCGTGCCTATTCTTATTGTTGTATTTTAGTGTTTTCTCTTGTGCTGAGAGTATTTTCGCTGATACATCAGTATGTGTTATTTTATTGAAAAGTACCTGTGTCGGTTGCTTTTGTGTGACTGAATGTATAGTTTTATTGTATTCAATAGCTGCTTTGAGTGTTAGCTCTGTTATTGAAAGTAGTTCATAAGATTTCTTTATACAACGGGCGATTTCTTGTATGGTTGAGTGGGTTTTCTCTATTTGACCATTTGATTTTGAGTGTTGTATGGGTACATAGAATATGTCTATACTTTGGCGTTTAGCCATATTTTTAAATATGTGTGATGTGAACGCTACATCGTTATCGCATACAATGTTTTTACAGTATGGGAAAGATTGTAGGATCTCTAGGAATTTTTCTTCCATGTTCAATTTGTTATCTATAGGTTTGATTACTAAATATTTAGAATATTTATCAATTGCTGTTAGAAATTTTATATTTGAGATAGTTAAAATATCTATGTGAATAGACTCTCCCTCCTGTTTTGGAATAGGTGTCTCACGTATTCTTTCCTTATGTGGATGTCTATCATATTTATTTTGTTGGCATGTATCACATAAGTGTGTGAGTTCTTTGAAATCTTTAGCCATTGTTGGCCAAAAGTATGTATTTCTTATCTGAGATACATTTTCTTTGTAGTTGCGGTGAGCGTGATTATGGGTTTGCCAAATTGTTTCTATTTGGTCTTCTCTATTTTCCATATCTTGCGCCATTTTGGGGCAGAAGATGAATTTAAAGTTAAAATTCTTTATAATAGGTTTAATATTGTAAAGTGTTTCAGGTGAACAGTGTATTCCTGTGTTCAGTGGTTTAAGTTTTCTTAATGTATCCATTAAGTTTTCTGGATTTTTATATGAAATCAGGTGTCTTGTGTAACCCTTGAATGGTTCAAGTATCTCGTGTTTGATTTCTTCATCATTATTTCTAGTAATGAGTATTTGTTGTTTGAACGAGTTAACTGGTTGTTCCACTGTCTGTGTTAATGATTTTGATGATTCTGCTGAGTGTACTGAGCATTCATCGTCAGATTTATCTGAAATATGGTTTAGATTTTGCCTGCTTAAAGCATCTGCTACGACGTTGTCTTTACCTGGTTTGTATGTGAATTTGGGTGCAAATTCTTCTATTTGAGTCAACCATCTTTTTAATTTGGGGTTTGGATTTCGGGGTGAAATCGCGAAAGTAAGTGGTTGATGATCTGTGCAGATCTCTAAATTTGTAGTACCGTAGAGGTAATTTCTTAAGTTTTTGAGAGCGTAAACTATTGCATAGAGTTCTTTCTCGTTGGTTGCGTAGTTACTTTCAGTTTTATTTAGCGTTTTGCTAATAAATGTAATGGGTTTGCCTTTTTGTGTGAGAACAGCTCCAATTGCGTCATTTGATGCGTCAGTTGTGAGTGTAAAAGGTTCTCTGTAATTAGGTTGGTTTAGCTCGATTTCGGCTATAATATGTTGTTTTAAGCTAATAAATGCTTGTATTGCTTCTTCATCTAAGTCTATGAAGGTTTTCTTTGCCATATTTGATGATATGGGACCATTTTCGCTTTGTAGGTACTTAGTCAATGGTTTCGCTATTTTTGCGTAATTTTCAATGAATTTTCGATAGTATCCTATCATTCCTAAGAAACTTCTAAGTTGTCTTATAGTTTTAGGTAGAGGGTATTCATTTATTGTTTTTACCTTTTCGGGGTTTGTTTTAATAACATTGTGAGATATAATATATCCCAAGAATTCTACTTGTTTCTCGAAAAGTTTCGTCTTTTCTATAGAAATCTTCATGTTTGCATCGTGTAGTACTTTAGTTACTGTATTGATGTCTTTTATATGTTCCTCGATAGTGTTCGAGAATATGATTACGTCATCTATGTATACATGACATATCTTTCCTATGTGTTCTCTAAGTATATTGTCCATGGCTCTTTGAAATATGCTTGGAGCATTTTTGAGACCGAATGGAAGCCTTAGGTATTCATATTTCCCATTATTTATGGAAAATGCAGTTTTTTCTACATCTTGTTCTGACATTAGGATTTGGTGGAATCCTGATTCAAGATCAATTGTGGAAAAGTACTTGGCCTTTCCTAAGTTTGAGAGTATTATACTCGTTTCGGGTATCGGGTATTTATCCGATATTGTATTTGCGTTTAGTTTTTTATAGTCTATCACCAAACGATTCTTCTGGGTACCATCTGAGTTTGTTCCTTTTTTTGGAACTATCCATACTGGCGAATTGTATGGACTCTTAGAGGGTCTAATGATATCTTTAGATAGCATGTCTTGAATTTCTTTATTTACGAAGTCATTGACAGAGAAGGGGTATGGATATTGTTAAGTCCAGATAGCATTGTTATCAGAAGTTCTGATTTCTGCTTTAATATCTGTTCTGAAAGGTAGGGAGGTGTCTACTTGAGCGTGGATACTTTTTATTTTCTCCAATGTAGATTTCCTTAAATCATCCATTTCCTTTGTTTCTGATACATTGTTAATGATTTCATGATCTTCATTAAATGAAAATTTTTCAATTTTATTATTATATTTAAGTTCTTGCGAACCTAAGTCGATTTGTGCTTTCGCCAATTTAAGTAGATTAGTGCCTATTAGAGCATCTAGGTCTAAAGTTTCAATAACATAAAAACGTGTAGTATGGTCGAATAATAACACTTCGTGATACGTTTTAATAATAATTTCTCCATTCGGAGTTCTTGCTTTTTTGTATATATCTAGATGAATGGGGTCTGTGAAAACATTAGGTCGGCAATAATTACTATTTGCGCCTGTATCTAGCAAGAGTTTGATTCGTTTTCCCCGTATTCGTCTGTGTATATAGGGTAATCCGATACTTCTTCTAAAAAAGTATTTTCATTCTCGTTAATGTTATTTACTCTTTCTGTCTTTACTGCAGGTCTATAAGATTGTTGAGAGTCTTCTCTCTGTCTTTTGAATGGTTCCCGTGCAGGTGTAGGTGGAGTGAAGTGTCGTTGTATTGGTCGAGTATTATCTCGAAATTGTGGTTTGTGAGCAGTTTGTTCACGATATCTATTTATGGATGAGTCAGTTTCCATTTTTTCTGGCTTTTGTTGGGACTGTACTCTCGTTGCTATATGTGGTGTGTGAGTTATTTCTTTCTTTGGAAATCTCAAGTTATTTGTGCCTTTTTGAGTAAAAGCATGGAACTGGTTTGCGAAAGAAGACCTCTCGTTGTTCGATTGTAGTTCTTGCGCTTTGGCGAGAGCTGAAGGTAGATCTGGAGGGTTAATTGAGAACAATATGTTTGAAAGTCCTCCATTCAGACCTGAAATAAATATTCTTAAGGCCTTTTGCCTGTTTAAGTCATTTAATTCGTTAGTTAATACGGTATTGCCGTGTGTCATTTTTGTCTTGTTAATCAAAGCGGTTAGTTTTTCATTAACATTATTATAATATTCAATTAAGCTATTATTGTTTTGTTTGAGTATACTCATTTCTTGTTCAATAATATGTGCAGGTCGCTTGTCTGCATATGCGAAGTCTAATCGTGCAATAATTGCGTCGTAATTTAGAACTGTGCCGTGGTTCGTTAGAACATTGTTGGCTTTTCCAATAATTTTGTTTCTTAGTATTGTTAATGCGGCAAAGTAACGTCTACTGCCTTTTGCATATAAACACATGCTATTTTCGGAGTTTTCTCTCCATGAAATGTAGCTATAATGCGAGCCATTGAATTCTGGTAAGCTTTTTACCATATCTAGAGGTTCGTTATCTACTATAGTTACGTCAATTGTCTGTTTTGTGTAGTTTGTAGGTGTGTTTGGTTCATATTTAAGTCTTAGTTTAGCTAATTCGTGCTCGAAACTGAGCTTTAGCTCTTGTGCGTTAGATCTAATTAATTCCAGTACTTGTTGCTGGTTCATTTTGACACTTTTACACTTTTTACTTAATAATATGAACTTATAATACCTTAATATGTTGATTGATGATTTTCTCGAGTTCTGGATTCGATACTATCTTCTTGTTGCACTTTCTCGGAGTCTTGGCTTCGATACTTTGGCTTGTGTTGTGTTTGGCTGGATACCTTTGGTGTTTCTTACTTATTATTTTCAGAAATTTTCCTTGTTAATTTTCGTATAAGCAACTTCGGCTGGTCCTACTGTCAGTTCGGAGTTTTATAGCACTTGTTTCACTTTATACTACTTTATTTTTAACGTTAGGATGTGAGGTATCCCGGTTGAGCCCCCAATTAATATTTTCGACTTGTATTTGTTTTTAAAAAAAAACTTTATTCAAATTTTAAACAATATTATACAAGATTATACAAAAATACTTGACTTATTCTTCAAACTAAATAGTAGTGTTACTGGGTAAAGTAGGATAAGAACAGCGGTGCTGGTCCTGGGTTGTTGTGGCTTATATAGGCTGTGGTTGACACTGGAGTACGTGCTGAATGGATGATTACATGTTATTCTGTTGCTTTAAACAAAGGAAGTCTTTATCGCTTTCTTTATCGAGTGACCAAATGTTTATTTCAGAGTAATGTGCGGTTCGTGTGCAAAATTGATATGTTTATCAATGGGACATTCTCAGTGTGGATTCGGGTAAGTTGATAACCTTAACTTATATATACATGTAGTGAAAAAGCAAAATGAAATCAGGTACTACTGAGGAAATTATAGCCGCAACTGGAAAACAGGCAATAATAGCAATTATAACCCTCAAAGAGTCCGTGGTCGAGGTCAAGAAAGATACGACAATCGCGGTCGTGGTCATAGTCAATACAGAGCAGTACATAATCAAAGATACAACAACCAACAAAGAGGAATAAATTATAATAGACGATACGACAATATACCGGAAAGGAATGGTGACAGAAATTTAAACGGCAGAGCGCAAACACAAAGACAAGTGCGCGTGGTCGGTGAACAGGATCAGGAAACGGCAAGGAACCCCAAGATACTAAACAGTAAAGAACTGTAATCTCAATTTAAACCTTAGTAGCTTTGTTTCAATCAGAACAAACATAAACAAGAAATATGTTTTGTTTATGGTTGATAGAGGCGCAGATGTATCAATACTCAAATAAACTTATATTCAGAAACAACCCATTAATAGAGCGGAAACAATATAGCTTACAGTTATAGGTCAAGGTGTAACAAACTCGTTAGGTAATATCGATAAAGATCTCATAGCGGATGAAATATTCATTCCACATTCCAATACCATGCGATGGTATTTTAGGTATCGACTTTATATGAAAATATAATTGCGTTTAAACTACCTAAACAGAAGGGATTTATTTATATTACGTCCAAACAACTTCCCTGACGACATAGTCTTTTACATGCGATGTGCCCCTTACATTAATTTTATAACCGTATAAGCAAGGTCTGAAGTCATAAGAAAAATAAGTGTAACAGCGTCTGAAACAGACATTTTAGTTCCTAATCAGCAAATTGAAACAGGAATATTTATAGCGAATACTATAATTTCTAAGGAAAGTCCGTATGTCCAACTGACAACGGCATACCATTATCAAACCGTTGGTACCATTGAACGTAGTCATAGAACATTTAACGAGTATGTTCGCTCTTATATTTCTGTTCAAAGGGATGATTGGGATGACTGAATTATGTTTTTCACGTATTGTTTTAATACAACACCATCAACCGTCCATGGTTGTTGTCCTTTTGAGTTGATCTTTGGGAAAACTCCAAATAGTTTAGAGTGTTTAGAAGAAAATAACATAGACCCGATTTATAATTTGATTTTGTACGAAAAAATTCAGGCTACAATCAGCTAATTCAAGAGCGCAAAATATTATAAATAGCGCAAAAGCGAAACAACAAGTACCGTACAATAAAAGTACAAATGAATTAAATATTAAATTAGAAAATCTAGTTTTGATTGAAAATACAACTGGACATAAGTTAGACACTGCTTTTTAGGGACCATACAAAGACAAAAAAGGTTTACGGTACACAAGAATAGACTAAAAAAGTACACATTACATTTGATGTAATTACATTCAAGGCCTTGAATAATAATATTAACAGGGAATTTTTATTTGTTTTGAAATAAATATATAAATAACAGACAAATATTTAAACATAATGTAATATAATAATTATTATAAGTTTTTTTATTATAACATAAACTTAATTTTAACTCTTAGTATTGTTCAAATTATAAAAATGAAGTTGATATTAAACATAGTTTGTAAAAGAATAATCTAAACATTTAACAAAATTTAGATCATTCTTCTTTTCGAAAGGGTGATGTAGTGTAAATTACAACTTCTCTTATACTTAATTAATATTTAACAAATACTCTTATGCTTAACTCATACCATATTTTCAATATAAACCTAAACCTACATACTTCTACAGTTATAAACTTAAATTCAAACTTGTAAGACTTGTGTTTTAATTGATCGGACTAAGACGGCTTTTCTACACATTACAATTAAATGCATCGCCGTCACAAATATTATGCAGTAGGCTGTGTCGAACTTTGCTACCTGTGCATGAAAAAGAACTACAACCGCATATCGTTCAAGACATATCAGAAAAAATTGAAAACAATAAGAAACAATCTAAAGACCACCCAAATTTGGCAAGAGGTGAGAAAATTATATATCGAAAACCAAGCGGTTTATGGTATTCAGGCAAGGTTTTGAAGAACTGTAATAGTCCTAGATCATACATCATTGAAGGAACAAAGGGAAAGACTTATCAGAAAAATAAAAGTGTGATTAACAAGCGCCACACACTTAACAGTAGTATGATACCGGAATCAATTTTAAATGTTAAAAATCCTGAATCCAACTTGAACTCGAAAAAAAGCCAATCCTCACATCCAAAACCAGAGCTAGCAATTAATGATAACATCAATATTGAAAAGTCCTAAGGAACACACTATGTTACAAAAGTCGGTCGCGTTGTAAAACCCGTAATAAAATTTACACCAAGATAAGAACCGAGGAGCAGCCATTTGATTTGTTTTATATAATTTTTACTTTCGTTATATTACATATGTGTATGAATTCTTACTTTTTTGTTTTTTTGTTTTGAATTAACTTCGCTTTATATTTCTAACTTATGAATTTTATTTTTGTATTGTATACCAAAAAATAGAGGGGAGATGTTGTGATTGAATTAAAGCTCTTTACTTTTAATCGTGTGAGCCCAACATCTCTTCTCTTTAAATATAAGCTTTTGAATCATACTTTGTAAGCTTTTAACAATGACTTTGAAATAAAGCAAGTCAGTCTGGTTTTGAATACTGAGTACACAACAAATACAATCACATGTTACCACACCAGAAAACAAAACTGGTAACGCTGATATAAAGCCGTTGCATGGTACCTTGAACGAACATTAACGCATTATGAGCTTAGATAGTAATCATGATGATGATATCGACATGAACATTTTTAAGGCAAATACATTTTATAACAATACAATCCACACCACAACAAAATTAAGTCCAATAGATTTTATAAACAAAAATTATGATAGAAATGAAATCAAAGTTCTAGCAACAAAGTAAGAAAGGGAAAAAGTAGACCAATTAAACAAAAATCGTACATTTGAATACAAACTTAATGAAAACGTAGTAGCAAATAGAAATATTGCAAAAAATAGTGCAAAATATAAAAGGCTAGTTAATTACCAAAAGCAAGGCAACTACATATTCGATACCAACAATAAACGTAAAGTTAAATATAACACCTTTCAACAAAAAAGAAAATTTAAATACCAAAAAAAACAAAAAAAAATGAAACAAAAATCTATATTGCAGATGTATTCAATAATATTCCTCTTCAATTCGCAAACATTCTGGGACAGTCAATAGAAATTTCAAATATAAACAGTGAAAATGGTTTTTTTCTATTCAAAATGGAACCAAAACTAATTGTGGATAATTACCCCAAAACTCTCCACATAGTAAATCTACATGATTACGAAGAGGCAATGAACACTATTGATCAAAATTTAAAAAAAGCTCAATTTAGAGTCAAATAGCAACGAATATCAAAGACTGGATAAAGAATTTAGTCTGGCAAAAAATGATCTTAGTGTTCTTATCCCCAACATCTACAAAAATTCTAAACGACAGAAACGCGGATTGATCAACATGCTAGGTTCCGGCCTAAAATTAATTGCAGGATAGTGAAGATGGCAAAGAAATTGACGATCATCTGAAAAATCTTAAAAATAATACTGAGTAAATAACCAAAAAAATGAGCAAACAGGTAATAATTAATAAAAAATTAATTAAAAACTACAAAATAATCATAGAACATGTATACACACAACAAATTAAACTAAATACATTTTTAACCGAACTAAATAAGAAATCCAATTCTACATTGTTAACATTTAAAAAGTTAAAGTTAAGTTTTAAAGTTATTATATAAATATTATTATGTACCAATATTGTTTCTTTTTCTCAGTTAATAGCAAAAAATAGTTCATTCACTTATTGATGCTCTAAAAGATTTAAAATCTTAATATATCATTGCTGATTATTTTTTTTAATGAATGAAAATGAAAAAGCGAAAAAATATTTTTGGTGAGGAAAAGAAAAAGTCCAGAAATTTATATAGAAAATAAATCGAGAAAGTGATGGATTTTTTTTAATGGGGAAAAAAGAAAAAAGCTGTTAAAAAAGAGACTCGAGTCTCAATAAGGAGCGGAGAAAAAAAGAAGATACGTAGAGATAGAGAGGGAGAAACATATAAGATAAGTATCTACATTTCTTTTTGTCCAATAATTGAGTTGTTTACCCGATTCGATAATTCTTTTTTTTGTTTCTAAAAAACTTCGTTTTTCTTCCTTTTTATTTTTTTTGTGGAATAGGATATAATTTCTATCCTTTTAGCGTTAACGGCCCATACCATTGCTTGACTTTCTTTGTTAAATTTCTTAGTTTGGATTCTCTTTTTTAATTCCATTGTTTCAAATTTCTTTAGAAAAAATTTTGGGTTTTTATCCTGAGTTTTCCAAGGTTTCCCAAATAAAACCATTTCTTTAAATCTCATTGGAACATTCTTAAAAACTTTTTTTTATTTATTCTGTTTCTATATCTACTTCATAAATTTGAACTTTGGAATTTGTATCTAATTTATTTTCAAACAAAAAAATTCCTGGCGACCAAGTATCACTGTACTTGCAAAAAAGAAATTCAATTGTTTTCTTGTTAGATTAATTAATTAATACAACCACCTTTTTTGTGTCACAAATTCTTCCAAACATAATTAAAATCGAACCTACACCAGCTGAGTATTCGTGGTTGCAGCTTTTGTATCGTGGTGCTCGTTGCACTTTTTTTTTGTGTAAATTCTCGTTCTTCGTATTCTTGATCCAGTTGATTTGACTCAGTTGTCAAATCATTAGGTCGTGGCATGTTATCTTTTTGGTTGAGTGTTTCGTAGTTAATTTTTTGTTTAATTATTGTTCACTATAGTTAATAAAAATATTAATAATAATACCCAACTCTATTACTGAGGAGGAAAAAAAAGAGTAACACCACAACAGATTTTTTGCGTGAGAGGAAACCAAATGATACTGATGTTGCAAACAGTTTTCCTCAAGGTGATAATGCCATCAATCATCTACTTGCCCATAGTAGCAGCATTACCCAGTAACGGTGGGTTAAAAGTACCATTTTTCTGAAAATAGGCCTAGTGAATGAAGGCATTTCAAATGCATCGCACGCCAATGCAAAAATGTTTGTGACAGATGTCTTACAAGCCACCAAACTCCTGACAGACGCCTCCGAGAACGAATTTTTGTTGGTGTTTTTAGATTTTCGTAAACTACTTACAATTATTCGCATCCGAAAGCTCTTGCTTCCCGGAGCACGAAAATGTATGTGGCAAACGTCTTGCCGATCTGGTGATCCCCCTGACAGATGCTATTTGTTTGGCCTTGTAAAACTCAGCTTTTTATTCATAAGACATTTTTAAGTTCGTGAAAGGTTTCTCATTCAGCCAAATGTTCAAAACAATAAACAAATTGGTGTAAACGTTTCAGTTTTCTGTGATAAAAAACATAAATATATATGTAATTGAAATTCTAGCAAGATTGATTATGAGAACTTATGCACTAAATCCAAAGGTTACGAAGTTATCGCGCTTTAAAAGTAAAAGGAAGTCAAAATTTATAAAAGTACCTTAGTCATCGGCTGACCTTCCAACCGCAAAGACCTATCTATTGAGTTAAATTATAATTCTGTACCGTCAAATAAAATTAAAGAAAGTTTCCCTTAACGAATTATAAACATTTAATCGGGATGAGCCCGAAGTATAATCGCTCATCGGGAAACCGATTCGATATTCTTGATGCATGTGCGCTATCCAATCCCCCTGATCCTATTCCCCCCCATAAAAAAATAAAAACCTCAAGTAATATTTTCAGTGAATTCCCAAACCTACCAACAAAATCCATATATAAAAATCCACGTTTTGTGCATATTTCATCAAAATACGAATCCAAGCCCTTAACTTCAATCAGTGTGTTCATTTTGAAAAAAACAATCGACGCAATTAGCACTCAGTATGAGAAAATCTCGCAACTAAGAGACGGTTCAATTTTGATTTTAGCGATAGATCAAAATATAGCCGATAAATTTATCAAGTCGAAAGCCCTTGATAATATTTGCCCGGTCAATATTAAGCTTCATAATAACCTTAACCTCTCTAAAGGCATAGCATATGCGCCTTGCTTGATTAATGTCCCTGAGGCAGAAATCATTTCGGAACTCAAAAGCCAAAATATAACAGACGTATACAAATTTACCAAACTTCAAGACAATAAAGAAAGAAAACCTACCGGCCTCATGATATTTACTTTTGACTTGTTTCAAGTTCCCAACACAATCGAAATTGGTTGGTACAAAACAAAAATTTCGGAATATGTTCCAAACCCGATGCGTTGTAGACAATGTCAACTACTTGGTCACACAATGAAATGGTGCAAACGTGCTGCTTCTTGTGTAATATGTAATTTCCCCCTCACGATGATAAAAACTGTACTCGCACTCTCTGTGCCAATTGTTCAGAACCTCACCCCGCCTCCTCAAAAACCTGTCCAAAGTCAAAAACATCAAACTTTACTTCAAAAATAACTGAAAATACAGATAAACAAGATCTCATCCAAATTACAAATGACGATTACTCTTCTCTGACTCAAAGACAAAATCCTCAAAAAAACTCAAACGCTACCATTGGTAGCATAATAACTCAAACCCATAACGCTCACTCAAGAGCACATATGCAAAACATTCCGATCGACGACGGCAACATCAATTTAACTGAACACACTCAAACAGCATCCACATCTAATTTCAACAACAAAAACCACATCAATTCCCTTTCCAATTCTTCCTCTTTAACTCAAACAGATTTTTCTATGAACATTGATAATGAATATGATACCTCTTAATAAGAACATTGACCACCCAACACCCCGCGCCTCCACCGGTGATGGAAGCCCTCTCCAAGATGGAGGTGGCTCCCGTCGTCGATGGGGGCGCGGGAATTCTTTAACATCAGGTGGAAACCTGGCTTCTGTCTGCACATTAAATTGTGCAGACCATAAGACAGACTCCACCGCCTACAATGATCTCAAACTTCTGCAATGGAACATGAATGGTTATTTTAACAACTATCATGCACTCCAATTGCTCATAAAAGACGTAAATCCATCTATAATATCCATTCAAGAAACGCATATAAAACACAACCAACAACCATTTCCACCAAAAACATATTCATCTTTGTTTCATAAATTAGATTGTAATGCAACTTCGAAACAAGGTACATGTCTCCTTGTGCACAAAGCAATTCCGCATAAGTTCATCAACATTAATTCCAACATATCTGCAGTTGCAGTTGAAATCGATCTGAAATTTAAGTTAACTATCGTTTCACTTTACATCCCACCGGAACAAAAATTCGAAGCCAGTGATCTCGAAAACATTTTGCGAAATATCTCAACAGGTGATTTTAATGCTTGGAGTCCCTCTTGGGGTTCTCCCACTATAAATAGTCGTGGTAAAATAGTCGAAAACTTCATAACTAATACTGGGCTAATAATTTCAAATGACGGACGGCCCACACACTTTTCCACGCATGGCACATTTTCTCATGTCGATCTTACTCTCGTTTCACCACACCTCAGCCCAAAAGCTACTTGGAAGGTCTCCGATGACTTGTTTGGTAGCGACCACTTCCCTATCCTCACCACAATAGTAACAGACAATAGCCTTAAACTCCCAAAAACTCAACCTTAATTTCTGACAGACTTAGCTAAATGGGAATTATTCCAGAACGAAGTCGCAAAACAAATATCGCTTAGGCCAAGCTCGAATAACATTAATAGAGAAGCTGCTTGTGTTGTCAAGTCAATTCGTTCTGTGAAAACACACAGTAAAACTGTCGCCTGGTGGAACCCGAACCTAAATAATTTGCGCCAAAAAAAACAAAAAGCATTTAAACTCTTCAGAAAATCACCTTCCGAAACAAACCTTATATGTTACCGTTAGGCAAACGACCAGTTCCGAAAAGCTGCGAAGATCGAAAAAGCTGCCTGTTTTAGTAAATTTACTTCTGAAATTAACAAAAACTCGACTCCCAAAAAAATGTGGGCCGATATTAAATGCCTCACTGGCAATTACATTCCCCACACAATTAAAGTTATAAAAACAGAAACAACTTATTTAACCTGCCCAATAGAAATTAACAAATATTTTGCAGTGTTGGGAAAAATCCCAAGATGATTCTAATTTTCATCCAAATTATTTAAGAGAAAAGTATGAATCCCTTAACAATAACCTACCGTCTCACACCGTTTCACCTTCAGCAAAATTGATCGAGTTTCCTATACATGTGTTCTGCAAGAGGTAAAACTCCAGGATTTGATAGAATCTCATAAGCAATGCTTAAAAACTGTCCATTTGATCTCAAAACAAAGTTGTTATCCTTGTACAACAGCATTTTCGATAAAGGAATAATCCCCCAAACATGGAAAGTTGCAACTATCGTTCCCATACCAAAACCAAATAAAGACCACTCTAAACTATCAGGATACTGTCAATATCCCTTCTCCCTTGTACCTCAAAGATTCTTGAAAAAAATATTTCTAAACGTATATTTTGGTTCCTAGAAAAAAACAACCTAATTGAAAAAAAACAATTAGCTTTCAAAAAGGTAAGAAGTACGATAGATTCACTTCTACATCTGGATACTTTCGTATCATCGGCTCTTTCTGAAAAAAATCACGCTTCAATCTTTTCAATTGACTTTGAACAAGCTTTCGATAGAATCGGCCCACATGTTATCTTAAAGCAACTAATACAATGGAAAATTGGGCCAAAAATATTAAGCTATGTTAAGGCTTTTCTAACAAACCGTTAATTTCGATTAAAAATTAACAACATTAACTCTTCTATTTACAATTTAAAGAACGGCATTCCTCAAGGATCGCCACTATCAGTAACTTTATTTATAATTGCTTTTAACGAAATAAGTAAAATTATTAATAATAGCTCACAAATATCTCACGTTATTTACGCAAACGATCTAATTTTGTTTTCAAAATGTAAAGACCTAAGAGTCCTAGCAACAACTTTTTCAGAAATAACTAATGAATTGTCAGAATGGAGTGAGATATCCGGCCCAAAGATATCAACCTCAAAATGTGAGCTTTTACATATATGTAAGAAATATAGTTGCCAAAAATGTATCGAAGGAGTAAGCCTGAATAATATTGATATTAAAAATGTAAATTGTTCAAAAATATTAGGCATCATGTTTGATTCAAAATATAGTTTTTAGAACCACTGTATATACCTAAAAAAAAGTCTTACTACCAGGCTAAATTTGATAAAGTACTTGTCTTCAAAAAAAAGTAATTGCAGTGTTAATACTATCGGTAATGTTGTCAGGTCTATAATACTCTCAAAAATCGACTACGGCCAACCAATTTACGGAAAATGCTCTAAAACATCTATGCAGGTTATTTCAACACCATACCATTCAGCCCTAAGGACTAGTCTAAAAGCTTTTCGTACAACTCCCATCAAAAATACTATAACTGAAACTGGACTTCCACTTTAAATGATAGACTCGAGTTTCTTACATGGCAGATAATTAAAAAAATTAGCTCTCCATACGCAACTCCTGTTCACGATGATGTCAAAAAATTGCTCAAAAGAAAAAAAATACCGAAATATCCTTCAGCTCTACAAAAGGCTCTTAAAGCAACTGTTGACCTTAACATCCCAATCGGCACAGATAACAAACTAAAAATAAATCTTCCTCCATGGAATTTAACCAACCACTCTATAATTTCTCAACTCACAGCATATCCAAAAGCATCTAAACAAGATAATCTACAAAACTATCTTTCTAGAAATAAAAGAAAATTACCAAAAGCTAGGGTGGCAATTTTGGTTTTCTGATGCATCGAAAACAAATGATAGAACTTCCTTCGCTGTTGTAAATGAAAACGGCTCTATTACACTTTTACGGCTGAGGCTTTTGCCATACTACAAGCAATCCAAGCTGCAAAAATGAAAAAACAATTATCTTTACCGACAGCTTGTCATCAATTAACGCCATCAAAAACATTAACAACTCTTCTAACATTGTTGCAGAAATCCGTGACAAACTTATAGCCAAAAAAAACACCCTCAAATTGGCCTGGGTACCTGGACATACAGACATTATTGGCAACGAAAATGCAGATAGAGAAGCCAAACAAGCGCTCATGGAACCCCTTGTCGAATTCTACCAATTCAACCAAAAAGATCTGAAAAAACACTTCTCAAAGACAACGAAAAACAAAACTATAGATACTTGGTCTGAATATTAACACCATTATTCAATGCTCAATCCATCCGGCGAAAAAGCCTTATATCCACTTGATTTAACTGTCTCGATGATTAAGCCCTATATAAGGCTCAGATTGGGACATACCAACATAAACCACAAACATTTAATCACCAAAGAACCTGCCCCACTTTGCGATTACTGTGACAAAAAACCAACCTTCACCGTATCTCATATGCTGCAATGCACTAACATCGATCGAATATGCAAAAACATCTCTGGTAAACACCTTCAACAACTCTTGACAAACATAACAGATAGTAACATAAGATCAGTTTATGAAATTATTTTAGAACTTAAGCTAGAACACTTAATTTAATCATATTTTAAATATCAAATAGCGAAAAGTCCTGGTAGCTATCGCTTTATCTGTCAATTATTGAAAATGCAATTTATTTTATATTTCAATAAAGTTATAATAAAAATAATAATAATAATAAAAGTACCTAAAGTCGGCCATTTTTGGCTACTTCAAAAAACTTTACACACCAAACTTTTAGAAAATTTTATTTACTACAAGTTGCCATATGGAGTCATTTTGCGTTACAAAGCACCAGAAAGGAGTTAGTTATAAGCAAAAAAGTAAAACAAATTTCCGATTTTCAGTAATTTTTACCTGATGGTGTGTGTGTTCATTTTGAAAAAAAAACAATCGACGCAATTAGCACTCAGTATGAGAAAATCTCGCAACTAAGAGACGGTTCAATTTTGATTTTAGCGAAAGATCAAAATATAGCCGAAAAATTTACCAAGTCAAAAGCCCTTGATAATATTTGCCCGGTCAATATTAAGCTTCATAATAACCTTAACCTCTCTAAAGGCATAGCATATGCGCCTTGCTTGATTAATGTCCCTGAGGCAGAAATCATTTCGGAACTCAAAAGCCAAAATATAACAGACGTATACAAATTTATCAAAATTCAAGACAATAAAGAAAGAAAACCTACCGGCCTCATGATATTTACTTTTGACTTGTTTCAAGTTCCCAACACAATCGAAATTGGTTGGTACAGAACAAAAATTTCGGAATATGTTCCAAACCCGATGCGTTGTAGACAATGTCAACTACTTGGTCACACAATGAAATGGTGCAAACGTGCTGCTTTTTGAGTAATATGTAATTTCCCCCCTCACGATGATAAAAACTGTACTCGCACTCTCTGTGCCAATTGTTCAGGACCTCACTCGCCTCCTCAAAAACCTGTCCAAAGTATGTCCAAAGTAAAGAAACACTTGAAATTAAAACAAAAAGCAAGTGCACCCTAGCTGAAGCTAGACGCATCCAAAAAGAACGGAAACCAATTCGTTCCACTTTCTCTTCAGATCTCTATTCAGAGAAACTTAAACAAACTTCTCATGAAACAAACGCCACTAAACTTTCCACCTCCTTATCTTTTAACGAAAAAAATAGTACAACAAAAGAAAAACCAACACACCAAAATTCTTTCAACAACCAAACCACATCAAACTTTAACTCAAAAATAACTCAAAATACAGATAAACAAGATCTCATCCAAATTTCAAATGACGATTACTCTTCTCTGACTCAAAGACAAAATCCTCAAAAAAACTCAAACGCTACCATTGGTAGCATAATAACTCAAACCCATAACGCTCACTCAAGAGCACATATGCAAAACATTCCGATCGACGACGGCAACATCAATTTAACTGAACACACTTAAACAGCATCCACATCTAATTTCAACAACAAAAACCACATCAATTCTCTTTCCAATTCTTCCTCTTTAACTCAAACAGATTTTTCTATGATAAGAACATTGACCACCCAACACCCCGCGCCTCCACCGGTGATGGAAGCCCTCTCCAAGATGGAGGTGGCTCCCGTCGTCGATAGGGGCGCGGGAATTCTTTAACATCAGGTGGAAACCTGGCTTCTGTCTGCACATTAAATTGTGCAGACCATAAGACAGACTCCACCGCCTACAATGATCTCAAAATTCTGCAATGGAACATGAATGGTTATTTTAACAACTATCATGCACTCCAATTGCTCATAAAAGACGTAAATCCATCTATCATATCCATTCAAGAAACGCATATAAAACACAACCAACAACCATTTCCACCAAAAACATATTCATCATAATTTAGATTGTAATGCAACTTCGAAACAAGGCACATGTCTCCTTGTGCACAAAGCAATTCCGCATAAGTTCATCAACATTAATTCCAACATATCTGCAGTTGCAGTTGAAATCGATCTGAAATTTAAGTTAACTATCGTTTCACTTTACATCCCACCGGAACAAAAATTCGAAGCCAGTGATCTCGAAAACATTTTGCGAAATATCTCAACCCCAATCATCTTAACAGGTGATTTTAATGCTTTGAGTCCCTCTTGGAGTTCTCCCACTATAAATAGTCGTGGTAAAATAGTCGAAAACTTCATAACTAATACTGGGCTAACAATTTCAAATGACGGACGGCCCACACACTTTTCCACGCATGGCAGATCGAAAAAGCTGCCTGTTTTAGTAAATTTACTTCTGAAATTAACAAAAACTCGACTCCCAAAAAAATGTGGGCCGATATTAAATGCCTCACTGGCAATTACATTCCCCACACAATTAAAGTTATAAAAACAGAAACAACTTATTTAACCTGCCCAATAGAAATTAACAAATATTTTGCAGTGTTGGGAAAAATCCCAAGATGATTCTAATTTTCATCCAAATTATTTAAGAGAAAACTATGAATCACTTAACAATAACCTACCGTCTCACACCGTTTCACCTTCAGCAAAATTGATCGAGTTTCCTATAAATGTGTTCTGCAAGAGGTAAAACTCCAGGATTTGATAGAATCTCGTAAGCAATGCTTAAAAACTGTCCATTTGATCTCAAAACAAAGTTGTTATCCTTGTACAACAGCATTTTCGATAAAGGAATAATCCCCCAAACATGGAAAGTTGCAACTATCGTTCCCATACCAAAACCAAATAAAGACCACTCTAAACTATCAGGATACTGTCAATATCCCTTCTCCCTTGTACCTCAAAGATTCTTGAAAAAAATATTTCTAAACGTATATTTTGGTTCCTAGAAAAAAACAACCTAATTGAAAAAAATCAACTAGCTTTCAAAAAGGTAAGAAGTACGATAGATTCACTTCTACATCTGAATACTTTCGTATCATCGGCTCTTTCTGAAAAAAATCACGCTTCAATCTTTTTAATTGACTTTGAACAAGCTTTCGATAGAATCGGCCCACATGTTATCTTAAAGCAACTAATACAATGGAAAATTGGGCCAAAAATATTAAGCTATGTTAAGGCTTTTCTAACAAACCGTAAATTTCGATTAAAAATTAACAACATTAACTCTTCTATTTACAATTTAAAGAACGGCATTCCTCAAGGATCGCCACTATCAGTAACTTTATTTATAATTGCTTTTAACGAAATAAGTAAAATTATTAATAATAGCTCACAAATATCTCACGTTATTTACGCAAACGATCTAATTTTGTTTTCAAAATGTAAAGACCTAAGAGTCCTAGCAACAACTTTTTCAGAAATAATTAATGACTTGTCAGAATGGGGTGAGATATCCGGCCCAAAGATATCAACCTCAAAATGTGAGCTTTTACATATATGTAAGAAATATAGTTGCCAAAAATGTATCGAAGGAGTAAGCCTGAATAATATTGATATTAAAAATGTAAATTGTTCAAAAATATTAGGCATCATGTTTGATTCAAAATATAGTTTTAAGAACCACTGTATATACCTAAAAAAAGTCTTACTACCAGGCTAAATTTGATAAAGTACTTGTCTTCAAAAAAAAAGTAATTGCAGTGTTAATACTATCGGTAATGTTGTCAGGTCTATAATACTCTCAAAAATCGACTACGGCCTACGAATTAACGGAAAATGCTCTAAAACATCTATGCAGGTTATTTCAACACCATACCATTCAGCCCTAAGGACTAGTCTCAAAGCTTTTCGTACAACTCCCATCAAAAATATTATAACTGAAACTGGACGTCCACATTTGAATGATAGACTCGAGTTTCTTACATGGCAGATAATTAAAAAAATTAGCTCTCCATACGCAACTCCTGTTCACGATGATGTCAAAAAATTGCTCAAAAGAAAAAAAATACCGAAATATCCTTCAGCTCTACAAAAGGCTCTTAAAGCAACTGTTGACCTTAACATCCCAATAGGCACAGATAACAAACTAAAAATAAATCTTCTTCCATGGAATTTAACCAACCACTCTATAATTTCTCAACTCACAGCATATCCAAAAGCATCTACAAACAAGATAATCTAAAAAACTATCTTTCTAGAAATAAAGGAAAATTACCAAAAGCTAGGGTGGCAATTTTGGTTTTCTGATGCATCGAAAACAAATGATAGAACTTCCTTCGCTGTTGTAAATGAAAACGGCTCTATTATTAGTAAGGGCTTGCTGCATGCTACCACATCCACTTTTACGGCTGAGGCTTTTGCCATACTACAAGCAATCCAAGCTGCAAAAATGAAAAAACAATTATCTTTACCGACAGCTTGTCATCAATTAACGCCATCAAAAACATTAACAACTCTTCTAACATTGTTGCAGAAATCCGTGACAAACTTATAGCCAAAAAAAACACCCTCAAATTGGCCTGGGTACCTGGACATACAGACATTATTGGGAACGAAAATGCAGATAGAGAAGCCAAACAAGCGCTCATGGAACCCCTTGTCGAATTCTACCAATTCAACCAAAAAGATCTGAAAAAACACTTCTCAAAGACAATGAAAAACAAAACTATAGATACTTGGTCTGAATATCAACACCATTATTCAATGCTCAATCCATCCGGCGAAAAAGCCTTATATCCACTTGATTTAACTGTCTCGATGATTAAGCCCTATATAAGGCTCAGATTGGGACATACCAACATAAACCACAAACATTTAATCACCAAAGAACCTGCCCCACTTTGCGATTACTGTGACAAAAAACCAACCTTCACCGTATCTCATATGCTGCAATGCACTAACACCGATCGAATATGCAAAAACATATCTGGTAAACACCTTCAACAACTCTTGACAAACATAACAGATAGTAACATAAGATCAGTCTATGAAATTATTTTAGAACTTCAGCTAGAACACTTAATTTAATCTTATTTTAAATATCAAATAGCGAAAAGTCCTGGTAGCTATCGCTTTATCTGTTAATTATTGAAAATGCAATTTATTTTATATTTCAATAAAGTTATAATTAATTTTGTATTATAATAAAAATAATAATAATAATAAAAGTACCTAAAGTCGGCCATTTTTGGCTACTTCAAAAAACTTTACACACCAAACTTTTAGAAAATTTTATTTACTACAAGTTGCCATATGGAGTCATTTTGCGTTACAAAGCACCAGAAAGGAGTTAGTTATAAGCAAAAAAGTAAAACAAATTTCCGATTTTCAGTAATTTTTACCTGATGGTGTGTGTGTTCATTTTGAAAAAAAAACAATCGACGCAATTAGCACTCAGTATGAGAAAATCTCGCAACTAAGAGACGGTTCAATTTTGATTTTAGCGAAAGATCAAAATATAGCCGAAAAATTTATCAAGTCGAAAGCCCTTGATAATATTTGCCCGGTCAATATTAAGCTTCATAATAACCTTAACCTCTCTAAAGGCATAGCATATGCGCCTTGCTTGATTAATGTCCCTAAGGCAGAAATCAAATTTACCAAACTTCAAGACAATAAAGAAAGAAAACCTACCGGCCTCATGATATTTACTTTTGACTTGTTTCAAGTTCCCAACACAATCGAAATTGGTTGGTACAAAACAAAAATTTCGGAATATGTTCCAAACCCGATGCGTTGTAGACAATGTCAACTACTTGGTCACACAATGAAATGGTGCAAACGTGCTGCTTCTTGTGTAATATGTAATTTCCCCCCTCACGATGATAAAAACTGTACTCGCACTCTCTGTGCCAATTGTTCAGGGCCTCACCCCGCCTCCTCAAAAACCTGTCCAAAGTATGTCCAAAGTAAAGAAACACTTGAAATTAAAACAAAAAGCAAGTGCACCCTAGCTGAAGCTAGACGCATCCAAAAAGAACGGAAACCAATTCGTTCCACTTTCTCTTCAGATCTCTATTCAGAGAAACTTAAACAAACTTCTCATGAAACAAACGCCACTAAACTTTCCACCTCCTTATCTTTTAACGAAAAAAATAGTACAACAAAAGAAAAACCAACACACCAAAATTCTTTCAACAACCAAACCACATCAAACTTTAACTCAAAAAAAACTCAAAATACAGATAAACAAGATCTCATCCAAATTACAAATGACGATTACTCTTCTCTGACTCAAAGACAAAATCCTCAAAAAAACTCAAACGCTACCATTGGTAGCATAATAACTCAAACCCATAACGCTCACTCAAGAGCACATATGCAAAACATTCCGATCGACGACGGCAACATCAATTTAACTGAACACACTCAAACAGCATCCACATCTAATTTCAACAACAAAAACCACATCAATTCTCTTTCCAAATCTTCCTCTTTAACTCAAACAGATTTTTCTATGAACATTGATAATGAATATGATACCTCTTAATAATTGTCTGACTCAAAGACAAAATCCTCAAAAAAACTCAAACGCTACCATTGGTAGCATAATAACTCAAACCCATAACGCTCACTCAAGAGCACATATGCAAAACATTCCGATCGACGACGGCAACATCAATTTAACTGAACACACTCAAACAGCATCCACATCTAATTTCAACAACAAAAACCACATCAATTCTCTTTCCAATTCTTCCTCTTTAACTCAAACAGATTTTTCTATGAACATTGATAATGAATATGATACCTCTTAATAAGAACATTGACCACCCAACACCCCGCGCCTCCACCGGTGATGGAAGCCCTCTCCAAGATGGAGGTGGCTCCCGTCGTCGATGGGGGCGCGGGAATTCTTTAACATCAGGTGGAAACCTGGCTTCTGTCTGCACATTAAATTGTGCAGACCATAAGACAGACTCCACCGCCTACAATGATCTCAAAATTCTGCAATGGAACATGAATGGTTATTTTAACAACTATCATGCACTCCAACTGCTCATAAAAGACGTAAATCCATCTATAATATCCATTCAAGAAACGCATATAAAACACAACCAACAACCATTTCCACCAAAAACATATTCAACTTTGTTTCATAATTTAGATTGTAATGCAACTTCGAAACAAGGTACATGTCTCCTTGTGCACAAAGCAATTCCGCATAAGTTCATCAACATTAATTCCAACATATCTGCAGTTGCATTTGAAATCGATCTGAAATTTAAGTTAACTATCGTTTCACTTTACATCCCACCGGAACAAAAATTCGAAGCCAGGGATCTCGAAAACATTTTGCGAAATATCTCAACCCCAATCATCTTAACAGGTGATTTTAATGCTTGAAGTCCCTCTTGGGGTTCTCCCACTATAAATAGTCGTGGTAAAATAGTCGAAAACTTCATAACTAATACTGGGCTAACAATTTCAAATGACGGACGGCCCACACACTTTTCCACGCATGGCACATTTTCTTATGTCGATCTTACTCTCGTTTCACCACACCTCAGCCCAAAAACTACTTGGGAAGGTCTCCGATGACTTGTTTGGTAGTGACCAATTCCCTATCCTCACCACAATAGTAGCAGACAATAGCCTTAAACTCCCAAAAACTCAACCTTAATTTCTGACAGACTTAGCTAAATGGGAATTATTGCAGAACGAAGTCGCAAAACAAATATCGCTTAGGCCAAGCTCGAATAACATTAATAGAGAAGCTGCTTGTGTTGTCAAGTCAATTCGTTCTGCGGCTAACTTATCGATTCCTCAAACAACACTGAAAACACACAGTAAAACTGTCGCCTGGTGGAACCCGAACCTAAATAATTTGCGCCAAAAAAAAACAAAAAGCATTTAAACTCTTCAGAAAATCACCTTCCGAAACAAACCTTATCTGTTACCGTTAGGCAAACGACCAGTTCCGAAAAGCTGCGAAGATCGAAAAAGCTGCCTGTTTTAGTAAATTTACTTCTGAAATTAACAAAAACTTGACTCCCAAAAAAATGTGGGCCGATATTAAATGCCTCACTGGCAATTACATTCCCCAGACAATTAAAGTTATAAAAACAGAAACAACCTATTTAACCTGCCCAATAGAAATTAACAAATATTTTGCAGTGTTGGGAAAAATCCCAAGATGATTCTAATTTTCATACAAATTATTTAAGAGAAAAGTATGAATCCCTTAACAATAACCTACCGTCTCACACCGTTTCACCTTCAGCAAAATTGATCGAGTTTCCTATAAATGTGTTCTGCAAGAGGTAAAACTCCAGGATTTGATAGAATCTCGTAAGCAATGCTTAAAAACTGTCCATTTGATCTCAAAACAAAGTTGTTATCCTTGTACAACAGCATTTTCGATAAAGGAATAATCCCCCAAACATGGAAAGTTGCAACTATCGTTCCCATACCAAAACCAAATAAAGACCACTCTAAACTATCAGGATACTGTCAATATCCCTTCTCCCTTGTACCTCAAAGATTCTTGAAAAAAATATTTCTAAACGTATATTTTGGTTCCTAGAAAAAAACAACCTAATTGAAAAAAATCAACTAGCTTTCAAAAAGGTAAGAAGTACGATAGATTCACTTCTACATCTGAATACTTTCGTATCATCGGCTCTTTCTGAAAAAAATCACGCTTCAATCTTTTCAATTGACTTTGAACAAGCTTTCGATAGAATCGGCCCACATGTTATCTTAAAGCAACTAATACAATGGAAAATTGGGCCAAAAATATTAAGCTATGTTAAGGCTTTTCTAACAAACCGTAAATTTCGATTAAAAATTAACAACATTAACTCTTCTATTTACAATTTAAAGAACGGCATTCCTTAAGGATCGCCACTATCAGTAACTTTATTTATAATTGCTTTTAACGAAATAAGTAAAATTATTAATAATAGCTCACAAATATCTCACGTTATTTACGCAAACGATCTAATTTTGTTTTCAAAATGTAAAGACCTAAGAGTCCTAGCAACAACTTTTTCAGAAATAATTAATGAATTGTCAGAATGGAGTGAGATATCCGGCCCAAAGATATCAACCTCAAAATGTGAGCTTTTACATATATGTAAGAAATATAGTTGCCAAAAATGTATCGAAGGAGTAAGCCTGAATAATATTGATATTAAAAATGTAAATTGTTCAAAAATATTAGGCATCATGTTTGATTCAAAATATAGTTTTAAGAACCACTGTATATACCTAAAAAAAGTCTTACTACCAGGCTAAATTTGATAAAGTACTTGTCTTCAAAAAAAAAGTAATTGCAGTGTTAATACTATCGGTAATGTTGTCAGGTCTATAATACTCTCAAAAATCGACTACGGCCTACGAATTAACGGAAAATGCTCTAAAACATCTATGCAGGTTATTTCAACACCATACCATTCAGCCCTAAGGACTAGTCTCAAAGCTTTTCGTACAACTCCCATCAAAAATATTATAACTGAAACTGGACGTCCACATTTAAATGATAGACTCGAGTTTCTTACATGGCAGATAATTAAAAAAATTAGCTCTCCATACGCAACTCCTGTTCACGATGATGTCAAAAAATTGCTCAAAAGAAAAAAAATACCGAAATATCCTTCAGCTCTACAAAAGGCTCTTAAAGCAACTGTTGACCTTAACATCCCAATCGGCACAGATAACAAACTAAAAATAAATCTTCCTCCATGGAATTTAACCAACCACTCTATAATTTCTCAACTCACAGCATATCCAAAAGCATCTACAAACAAGATAATCTACAAAACTATCTTTCTAGAAATAAAGGAAAATTACCAAAAGCTAGGGTGGGTCTGATGCATCGAAAACAAATGATAGAACTTCCTTCGCTGTTGTAAATGAAAACGGCTCTATTACACTTTTACGGCTGAGGCTTTTGCCATACTACAAGCAATCCAAGCTGCAAAAATGAAAAAACAATTATCTTTACCGACAGCTTGTCATCAATTAACGCCATCAAAAACATTAACAACTCTTCTAACATTGTTGCAGAAATCCGTGACAAACTTATAGCCAAAAAAAACACCCTCAAATTGGCCTGGGTACCTGGACATACAGACATTATTGGCAACGAAAATGCAGATAGAGAAGCCAAACAAGCGCTCATGGAACCCCTTGTCGAATTCTACCAATTCAACCAAAAAGATCTGAAAAAACACTTCTCAAAGACAATGAAAAACAAAACTATAGATACTTGGTCTGAATATCAACACCATTATTCAATGCTCAATCCATCCGGCGAAAAAGCCTTATATCCACTTGATTTAACTGTCTCGATGATTAAGCCCTATATAAGGCTCAGATTGGGACATACCAACATAAACCACAAACATTTAATCACCAAAGAACCTGCCCCACTTTGCGATTACTGTGACAAAAAACCAACCTTCACCGTATCTCATATGCTGCAATGCACTAACACCGATCGAATATGCAAAAACATATCTGGTAAACACCTTCAACAACTCTTGACAAACATAACAGATAGTAACATAAGATCAGTTTATGAAATTATTTTAGAACTTCAGCTAGAACACTTAATTTAATCATATTTTAAATATCAAATAGCGAAAAGTCCTGGTAGCTATCGCTTTATCTGTTAATTATTGAAAATGCAATTTATTTTATATTTCAATAAAGTTATAATTAATTTTTTATTATAATAAAAATAATAATAATAATAAAAGTACCTAAAGTCGGCCATTTTTGGCTACTTCAAAAAACTTTACACACCAAACTTTTAGAAAATTTTATTTACTACAAGTTGCCATTTTGCGTTACAAAGCACCAGAAAGGAGTTAGTTATAAGCAAAAAAGTAAAACAAATTTCCGATTTTCAGTAATTTTTACCTGATGGTGTGTGTGTTCATTTTGAAAAAAAAAACAATCGACGCAATTAGCACTCAGTATGAGAAAATCTCGCAACTAAGAGACGGTTCAATTTTGATTTTAGCGAAAGATCAAAATATAGCCGAAAAATTTATCAAGTCGAAAGCCTTGATAATATTTGCCCGGTCAATATTAAGCTTCATAATAACCTTAACCTCTCTAAAGGCATAGCATATGCGCCTTGCTTGATTAATGTCCCTAAGGCAGAAATCAAATTTACCAAACTTCAAGACAATAAAGAAAAAAAACCTACCGGCCTCATGATATTTACTTTTGACTTGTTTCAAGTTCCCAACACAATCGAAATTGGTTGGTACAAAACAAAAATTTCGGAATATGTTCCAAACCCGATGCGTTGTAGACAATGTCAACTACTTGGTCACACAATGAAATGGTGCAAACGTGCTGCTTCTTGTGTAATATGTAATTTCCCCCCTCACGATGATAAAAACTGTACTCGCACTCTCTGTGCCAATTGTTCAGGGCCTCACCCCGCCTCCTCAAAAACCTGTCCAAAGTATGTCCAAAGTAAAGAAACACTTGAAATTAAAACAAAAAGCAAGTGCACCCTAGCTGATGCTAGACGCATCCAAAAAGAACGGAAACCAATTCGTTCCACTTTCTCTTCAGATCTCTATTCAGAGAAACTTAAACGAACTTCTCATGAAACAAACGCCACTAAACTTTCCACCTCCTTATCTTTTAACGAAAAAAATAGTACAACAAAAGAAAAACCAACACACCAAAATTCTTTCAACAACCAAACCACATCAAACTTTAACTCAAAAATAACTCAAAATACAGATAAACAAGATCTCATCCAAATTACAAATGACGATTACTCTTCTCTGACTCAAAGACAAAATCCTCAAAAAAACTCAAACGCTACCATTGGTAGCATAATAACTCAAACCCATAACGCTCACTCAAGAGCACATATGCAAAACATTCCGATCGACGACGGCAACATCAATTTAACTGAACACACTCAAACAGCATCCACATCTAATTTCAACAACAAAAACCACATCAATTCTCTTTCCAATTCTTCCTCTTTAACTCAAACAGATTTTTCTATGAACATTGATAATGAATATGATACCTCTTAATAAGAACATTGACCACCCAACACCCCGCGCCTCCTCCGGTGATGGAAGCCCTCTCCAAGATGGAGGTGGCTCCCGTCGTCGATGGGGGCGCGGGAATTCTTTAACATCAGGTGGAAACCTGGCTTCTGTCTGCACATTAAATTGTGCAGACCATAAGACAGACTCCACCACCTACAATGATCTCAAAATTCTGCAATGGAACATGAATGGTTATTTTAACAACTATCATGCACTCCAACTGCTCATAAAAGACGTAAATCCATCTATAATATCCATTCAAGAAACGCATATAAAACACAACCAACAACCATTTCCACCAAAAACATATTCAACTTTGTTTCATAATTTAGATTGCAATGCAACTTCGAAACAAGGTACATGTCTCCTTGTGCACAAAGCAATTCCGCATAAGTTCATCAACATTAATTCCAACATATCTGCAGTTGCATTTGAAATCGATCGGAAATTTAAGTTAACTATCGTTTCACTTTACATCCCACCGGAACAAAAATTCGAAGCCAGGGATCTCGAAAACATTTTGCGAAATATCTCAACCCCAATCATCTCAACAGGTGATTTTAATGCTTGAAGTCCCTCTTGGGGTTCTCCCACTATAAATAGTCGTGGTTAAATAGTCGAAAACTTCATAACTAATACTGGGCTAACAATTTCAAATGACGGACGGCCCACACACTTTTCCACGCATGGCACATTTTCTTATGTCGATCTTACTCTCGTTTCACCACACCTCAGCCCAAAAACTACTTGGAAGGTCTCCGATGACTTGTTTGGTAGTGACCAATTCCCTATCCTCACCACAATAGTAGCAGACAATAGCCTTAAACTCCCAAAAACTCAACCTTAATTTCTGACAGACTTAGCTAAATGGGAATTATTGCAGAACGAAGTCGCAAAACAAATATCGCTTAGGCCAAGCTCGAATAACATTAATAGAGAAGCTGCTTGTGTTGTCAAGTCAATTCGTTCTGCGGCTAACTTATCGATTCCTCAAACAACACTGAAAACACACAGTAAAACTGTCGCCTGGTGGAACCCGAACCTAAATAATTTGCGCCAAAAAAAACAAAAAGCATTTAAACTCTTCAGAAAATCACCTTCCGAAACAAACCTTATATGTTACCGTTAGGCAAACGACCAGTTCCCAAAAGCTGCGAAGATCGAAAAAGCTGCCTGTTTTAGTAAATTTACTTCTGAAATTAACAAAAACTCGACTCCCAAAAAAATGTGGGCCGATATTAAATGCCTCACTGGCAATTACATTCCCCAGACAATTAAAGTTATAAAAACAGAAACAACTTATTTAACCTGCCCAATAGAAATTAACAAATATTTTGCAGTGTTGGGAAAAATCCCAAGATGATTCTAATTTTCATACAAATTATTTAAGAGAAAAGTATGAATCCCTTAACAATAACCTACCGTCTCACACCGTTTCACCTTCAGCAAAATTGATCGAGTTTCCTATAAATGTGTTCTGCAAGAGGTAAAACTCCAGGATTTGATAGAATCTCGTAAGCAATGCTTAAAAACTGTCCATTTGATCTCAAAACAAAGTTGTTATCCTTGTACAACAGCATTTTCGATAAAGGAATAATCCCCCAAACATGGAAAGTTGCAACTATCGTTCCCATACCAAAACCAAATAAAGACCACTCTAAACTATCAGGATACTGTCAATATCCCTTCTCCCTTGTACCTCAAAGATTCTTGAAAAAAATATTTCTAAACGTATATTTTGGTTCCTAGAAAAAAACAACCTAATTGAAAAAAATCAACTAGCTTTCAAAAAGGTAAGAAGTACGATAGATTCACTTCTACATCTGGATACTTTCGTATCATCGGCTCTTTCTGAAAAAAAATCACGCTTCAATCTTTTCAATTGACTTTGAACAAGCTTTCGATAGAATCGGCCCACATGTTATCTTAAAGCAACTAATACAATGGAAAATTGGGCCAAAAATATTAAGCTATGTTAAGGCTTTTCTAACAAACCGTAAATTTCGATTAAAAATTAACAACATTAACTCTTCTATTTACAATTTAAAGAACGGCATTCCTCAAGGATCGCCACTATCAGTAACTTTATTTATAATTGCTTTTAACGAAATAAGTAAAATTATTAATAATAGCTCACAAATATCTCACGTTATTTACGCAAACGATCTAATTTTGTTTTCAAAATGTAAAGACCTAAGAGTCCTAGCAACAACTTTTTCAGAAATAATTAATGACTTGTCAGAATGGGGTGAGATATCCGGCCCAAAGATATCAACCTCAAAATGTGAGCTTTTACATATATGTAAGAAATATAGTTGCCAAAAATGTATCGAAGGAGTAAGCCTGAATAATATTGATATTAAAAATGTAAATTGTTCAAAAATATTAGGCATCATGTTTGATTCAAAATATAGTTTTAAGAACCACTGTATATACCTAAAAAAAGTCTTACTACCAGGCTAAATTTGATAAAGTACTTGTCTTCAAAAAAAAAGTAATTGCAGTGTTAATACTATCGGTAATGTTGTCAGGTCTATAATACTCTCAAAAATCGACTACGGCCTACGAATTAACGGAAAATGCTCTAAAACATCTATGCAGGTTATTTCAACACCATACCATTCAGCCCTAAGGACTAGTCTCAAAGCTTTTCGTACAACTCCCATCAAAAATATTATAACTGAAACTGGACGTCCACATTTAAATGATAGACTCGAGTTTCTTACATGGCAGATAATTAAAAAAATTAGCTCTCCATACGCAACTCCTGTTCACGATGATGTCAAAAAATTGCTCAAAAGAAAAAAAATACCGAAATATCCTTCAGCTCTACAAAAGGCTCTTAAAGCAACTGTTGACCTTAACATCCCAATCGGCACAGATAACAAACTAAAAATAAATCTTCCTCCATGGAATTTAACCAACCACTCTATAATTTCTCAACTCACAGCATATCCAAAAGCATCTACAAACAAGATAATCTACAAAACTATCTTTCTAGAAATAAAGGAAAATTACCAAAAGCTAGGGTGGCAATTTTGGTTTTCTGATGCATCGAAAACAAATGATAGAACTTCCTTCGCTGTTGTAAATGAAAACGGCTCTATTACACTTTTACGGCTGAGGCTTTTGCCATACTACAAGCAATCCAAGCTGCAAAAATGAAAAAACAATTATCTTTACCGACAGCTTGTCATCAATTAACGCCATCAAAAACATTAACAACTCTTCTAACATTGTTGCAGAAATCCGTGACAAACTTATAGCCAAAAAAAACACCCTCAAATTGGCCTGGGTACCTGGACATACAGACATTATTGGCAACGAAAATGCAGATAGAGAAGCCAAACAAGCGCTCATGGAACCCCTTGTCGAATTCTACCAATTCAACCAAAAAGATCTGAAAAAACACTTCTCAAAGACAATGAAAAACAAAACTATAGATACTTGGTCTGAATATCAACACCATTATTCAATGCTCAATCCATCCGGCGAAAAAGCCTTATATCCACTTGATTTAACTGTCTCGATGATTAAGCCCTATATAAGGCTCAGATTGGGACATACCAACATAAACCACAAACATTTAATCACCAAAGAACCTGCCCTACTTTGCGATTACTGTGACAAAAAACCAACCTTCACCGTATCTCATATGCTGCAATGCACTAACACCGATCGAATATGCAAAAACATATCTGGTAAACACCTTCAACAACTCTTGACAAACATAACAGATAGTAACATAAGATCAGTTTATGAAATTATTTTAGAACTTCAGCCAGAACACTTAATTTAATCATATTTTAAATATCAAATAGCGAAAAGTCCTGGTAGCTATCGCTTTATCTGTTAATTATTGAAAATGCAATTTATTTTATATTTCAATAAAGTTATAATTAATTTTTTATTATAATAAAAATAATAATAATAATAAAAGTACCTAAAGTCGGCCATTTTTGGCTACTTCAAAAAACTTTACACACCAAACTTTTAGAAAATTTTATTTACTACAAGTTGCCATATGGAGTCATTTTGCGTTACAAAGCACCAGAAAGGAGTTAGTTATAAGCAAAAAAGTAAAACAAATTTCCGATTTTCAGTAATTTTTACCTGATGGTGTGTGTGTTCATTTTGAAAAAAAAAAACAATCGACGCAATTAGCACTCAGTATGAGAAAATCTCGCAACTAAGAGACGGTTCAATTTTGATTTTAGCGAAAGATCAAAATATAGCCGAAAAATTTATCAAGTCGAAAGCCTTGATAATATTTGCCCGGTCAATATTAAGCTTCATAATAACCTTAACCTCTCTAAAGGCATAGCATATGCGCCTTGCTTGATTAATGTCCCTAAGGCAGAAATCAAATTTACCAAACTTCAAGACAATAAAGAAAAAAAACCTACCGGCCTCATGATATTTACTTTTGACTTGTTTCAAGTTCCCAACACAATCGAAATTGGTTGGTACAAAACAAAAATTTCGGAATATGTTCCAAACCCGATGCGTTGTAGACAATGTCAACTACTTGGTCACACAATGAAATGGTGCAAACGTGCTGCTTCT
This sequence comes from Platycheirus rosarum, assembly GCA_963971375.1. Lineage (NCBI taxonomy): Eukaryota > Metazoa > Arthropoda > Insecta > Diptera > Syrphidae > Platycheirus > Platycheirus rosarum. The sequence continues at coordinate 189,380,777 of OZ020507.1, read as the reverse complement.
TGTGTAATATGTAATTTCCCCCCTCACGATGATAAAAACTGTACTCGCACTCTCTGTGCCAATTGTTCAGGGCCTCACCCCGCCTCCTCAAAAACCTGTCCAAAGTATGTCCAAAGTAAAGAAACACTTGAAATTAAAACAAAAAGCAAGTGCACCCTAGCTGAAGCTAGACGCATCCAAAAAGAACGGAAACCAATTCGTTCCACTTTCTCTTCAGATCTCTATTCAGAGAAACTTAAACGAACTTCTCATGAAACAAACGCCACTAAACTTTCCACCTCCTTATCTTTTAACGAAAAAAATAGTACAACAAAAGAAAAACCAACACACCAAAATTCTTTCAACAACCAAACCACATCAAACTTTAACTCAAAAATAACTCAAAATACAGATAAACAAGATCTCATCCAAATTACAAATGACGATTACTCTTCTCTGACTCAAAGACAAAATCCTCAAAAAAACTCAAACGCTACCATTGGTAGCATAATAACTCAAACCCATAACGCTCACTCAAGAGCACATATGCAAAACATTCCGATCGACGACGGCAACATCAATTTAACTGAACACACTCAAACAGCATCCACATCTAATTTCAACAACAAAAACCACATCAATTCTCTTTCCAATTCTTCCTCTTTAACTCAAACAGATTTTTCTATGAACATTGATAATGAATATGATACCTCTTAATAAGAACATTGACCACCCAACACCCCGCGCCTCCTCCGGTGATGGAAGCCCTCTCCAAGATGGAGGTGGCTCCCGTCGTCGATGGGGGCGCGGGAATTCTTTAACATCAGGTGGAAACCTGGCTTCTGTCTGCACATTAAATTGTGCAGACCATAAGACAGACTCCACCACCTACAATGATCTCAAAATTCTGCAATGGAACATGAATGGTTATTTTAACAACTATCATGCACTCCAACTGCTCATAAAAGACGTAAATCCATCTATAATATCCATTCAAGAAACGCATATAAAACACAACCAACAACCATTTCCACCAAAAACATATTCAACTTTGTTTCATAATTTAGATTGCAATGCAACTTCGAAACAAGGTACATGTCTCCTTGTGCACAAAGCAATTCCGCATAAGTTCATCAACATTAATTCCAACATATCTGCAGTTGCATTTGAAATCGATCGGAAATTTAAGTTAACTATCGTTTCACTTTACATCCCACCGGAACAAAAATTCGAAGCCAGGGATCTCGAAAACATTTTGCGAAATATCTCAACCCCAATCATCTCAACAGGTGATTTTAATGCTTGAAGTCCCTCTTGGGGTTCTCCCACTATAAATAGTCGTGGTTAAATAGTCGAAAATTTCATAACTAATACTGGGCTAACAATTTCAAATGACGGACGGCCCACACACTTTTCCACGCATGGCACATTTTCTTATGTCGATCTTACTCTCGTTTCACCACACCTCAGCCCAAAAACTACTTGGAAGGTCTCCGATGACTTGTTTGGTAGTGACCAATTCCCTATCCTCACCACAATAGTAGCAGACAATAGCCTTAAACTCCCAAAAACTCAACCTTAATTTCTGACAGACTTAGCTAAATGGGAATTATTGCAGAACGAAGTCGCAAAACAAATATCGCTTAGGCCAAGCTCGAATAACATTAATAGAGAAGCTGCTTGTGTTGTCAAGTCAATTCGTTCTGCGGTTAACTTATCGATTCCTCAAACAACACTGAAAACACACAGTAAAACTGTCGCCTGGTGGAACCCGAACCTAAATAATTTGCGCCAAAAAAAACAAAAAGCATTTAAACTCTTCAGAAAATCACCTTCCGAAACAAACCTTATATGTTACCGTTAGGCAAACGACCAGTTCCCAAAAGCTGCGAAGATCGAAAAAGCTGCCTGTTTTAGTAAATTTACTTCTGAAATTAACAAAAACTCGACTCCCAAAAAAATGTGGGCCGATATTAAATGCCTCACTGGCAATTACATTCCCCAGACAATTAAAGTTATAAAAACAGAAACAACTTATTTAACCTGCCCAATAGAAATTAACAAATATTTTGCAGTGTTGGGAAAAATCCCAAGATGATTCTAATTTTCATACAAATTATTTAAGAGAAAAGTATGAATCCCTTAACAATAACCTACCGTCTCACACCGTTTCACCTTCAGCAAAATTGATCGAGTTTCCTATAAATGTGTTCTGCAAGAGGTAAAACTCCAGGATTTGATAGAATCTCGTAAGCAATGCTTAAAAACTGTCCATTTGATCTCAAAACAAAGTTGTTATCCTTGTACAACAGCATTTTCGATAAAGGAATAATCCCCCAAACATGGAAAGTTGCAACTATCGTTCCCATACCAAAACCAAATAAAGACCACTCTAAACTATCAGGATACTGTCAATATCCCTTCTCCCTTGTACCTCAAAGATTCTTGAAAAAAATATTTCTAAACGTATATTTTGGTTCCTAGAAAAAAACAACCTAATTGAAAAAAATCAACTAGCTTTCAAAAAGGTAAGAAGTACGATAGATTCACTTCTACATCTGGATACTTTCGTATCATCGGCTCTTTCTGAAAAAAAATCACGCTTCAATCTTTTCAATTGACTTTGAACAAGCTTTCGATAGAATCGGCCCACATGTTATCTTAAAGCAACTAATACAATGGAAAATTGGGCCAAAAATATTAAGCTATGTTAAGGCTTTTCTAACAAACCGTAAATTTCGATTAAAAATTAACAACATTAACTCTTCTATTTACAATTTAAAGAACGGCATTCCTCAAGGATCGCCACTATCAGTAACTTTATTTATAATTGCTTTTAACGAAATAAGTAAAATTATTAATAATAGCTCACAAATATCTCACGTTATTTACGCAAACGATCTAATTTTGTTTTCAAAATGTAAAGACCTAAGAGTCCTAGCAACAACTTTTTCAGAAATAATTAATGACTTGTCAGAATGGGGTGAGATATCCGGCCCAAAGATATCAACCTCAAAATGTGAGCTTTTACATATATGTAAGAAATATAGTTGCCAAAAATGTATCGAAGGAGTAAGCCTGAATAATATTGATATTAAAAATGTAAATTGTTCAAAAATATTAGGCATCATGTTTGATTCAAAATATAGTTTTAAGAACCACTGTATATACCTAAAAAAAGTCTTACTACCAGGCTAAATTTGATAAAGTACTTGTCTTCAAAAAAAAAGTAATTGCAGTGTTAATACTATCGGTAATGTTGTCAGGTCTATAATACTCTCAAAAATCGACTACGGCCTACGAATTAACGGAAAATGCTCTAAAACATCTATGCAGGTTATTTCAACACCATACCATTCAGCCCTAAGGACTAGTCTCAAAGCTTTTCGTACAACTCCCATCAAAAATATTATAACTGAAACTGGACGTCCACATTTAAATGATAGACTCGAGTTTCTTACATGGCAGATAATTAAAAAAATTAGCTCTCCATACGCAACTCCTGTTCACGATGATGTCAAAAAATTGCTCAAAAGAAAAAAAATACCGAAATATCCTTCAGCTCTACAAAAGGCTCTTAAAGCAACTGTTGACCTTAACATCCCAATCGGCACAGATAACAAACTAAAAATAAATCTTCCTCCATGGAATTTAACCAACCACTCTATAATTTCTCAACTCACAGCATATCCAAAAGCATCTACAAACAAGATAATCTACAAAACTATCTTTCTAGAAATAAAGGAAAATTACCAAAAGCTAGGGTGGGTCTGATGCATCGAAAACAAATGATAGAACTTCCTTCGCTGTTGTAAATGAAAACGGCTCTATTACACTTTTACGGCTGAGGCTTTTGCCATACTACAAGCAATCCAAGCTGCAAAAATGAAAAAACAATTATCTTTACCGACAGCTTGTCATTAATTAACGCCATCAAAAACATTAACAACTCTTCTAACATTGTTGCAGAAATCCATGACAAACTTATAGCCAAAAAAAAACACCCTCAAATTGGCCTGGGTACCTAGACATACAGACATTATTGGCAACGAAAATGCAGATAGAGAAGCCAAACAAGCGCTCATGGAACCCCTTGTCGAATTCTACCAATTCAACCAAAAAGATCTGAAAAAACACCTCTCAAAGACAATGAAAAACAAAACTATAGATACTTGGTCTGAATATCAACACCATTATTCAATGCTCAATCCATCCGCCGAAAAAGCCTTATATCCACTTGATTTAACTGTCTCGATGATTAAGCCCTATATAAGGCTCAGATTGGGACATACCAACATAACCCACAAACATTTAATCACCAAAGAACCTGCCCCACTTTGCGATTACTGTGACGAAAAACCAACCTTCACCGTATCTCATATGCTGCAATGCACTAACATCGATCGAATATGCAAAAACATTTCTGGTAAACACCTTCAACAACTCTTGACAAACATAACAGATAGTAACATAAGATCAGTTTATGAAATTATTTTAGAACTTAAGCTAGAACACTTAATTTAATCATATTTTAAATATCAAATAGCGAAAAGTCCTGGTAGCTATCGCTTTATCTGTTAATTATTGAAAATGGAATTTATTTTATATTTCAATAAAGTTATAATAAAAATAATAATAATAATAAAAGTACCTAAAGTCGGCCATTTTTGGCTACTTCAAAAAACTTTACACACCAAACTTTTAGAAAATTTTATTTACTACAAGTTGCCATATGGAGTCATTTTGCGTTACAAAGCACCAGAAAGGAGTTAGTTATAAGCAAAAAAGTAAAACAAATTTCCGATTTTCAGTAATTTTTACCTGATGGTGAAAGGGGCGGAGCGGCGTGTAATTGTAGAATATTATTTTGGTATCTACCGGGCATCCCTAACATCATATCAAAAATTCACAACCTTTTGACCTTTTGTAGGGTAAAACCTATTAAATAACTGGACTAGATCGTGGAGTAGGCCTATTCCGAAAAATTGCGCCTTGTGCACTACTTCATACCTTATTTAGAATCGCTTTTTTCTCAGAAATGGTAAATATTAGGAAGAAAAGTGTTGCGACACTTTTTATTGAAAATTACATGATTTACATTTTTGTCATTTCCGTTTTGGTAAAAATAAAAAAAATTTTTTTTGTGACCTTTGACTCCGAATAACTTTTTTAGCACACACGGCATCGATGGGGACTTTTGACACTGTATTTCTAATGATGTATCTAAGGTCTCCACCAAAATTTAGCTCTATCGGAATATTTGCAATTTAAAATGTCTATTTTGCTGGGCTATCAACCCCATTTCCTACTAGGAAACGACACCTCATAATATAGTTATAAGGATCTAAAGGACATAATCTCTATATTCAAAAAATACTTAAGAGAAGGTATAGTAGCTTTTTATACAACCCTTTAGGTTGTTTACGAATTAAAAAAATATTTTAAAGGAAAACTTTAAGAACAAGTTCGTATAACAAAGTATTTCGCTAATAACTTAACGAATAACGATGATCCAACAGAAATCATAAAACAAACTCATAACTGAGCATATAGAAATTTCAGAGAGAACGTTGAACATATAATAGAACAATATTTTTGGCGTAAAATGCAAAATTAATTATTGCAATACATCAAACATTGTGAGGTATGTAACATTAATAAATATAATAGACACCATAGCCATTGGTGAGGCACAAATCCCGGAAAAAAAGAGGAAGAATATATTCACATTAACATATTGATAACCGACAAGAAATGTCAAAAAAGGTTTTGGAACTATTGCAAATATTTCCAGCATGCAAATATATAACATGTGACCAAGACCTAGCATTCGCATAAGCAGTGACTCTTATGGAAAGATCCAAAATAACACCATACTATGTAACGATAAACCACAGTACGTCCAACTGACAAGTCGAACGAGTACACAGTTCTCTACAAGAAATAGCGAAATGCATAAGAACAGATCACTTATAACTTGAACCTGTGAAAATATTTATTAGAGTGGTAAGGAAATACAATAATTTAACAATTCATTTTGTAGCTCAGAAGAAACCTTAAGACATTCAACAAAACGTTTCATGAGAACACTCCTCTCAAATTAACTATCGCCTAACACAATATAATAGAATATAATAACAGGAATAGGAAAATCAAAAATATAAAACCCAAAGAGGTAGTAAACTAAAAGGACGCTACAGTAAGGAAAAAGTTGCAACCTATGTTGTGAAAGAAGATTTAGGAAATAAAGTAAAACTTAACTACGATAAAATAGTCCATAAGGAACATAACAAAACATAAAATTTTAACTTCCAGAAAATGGACATCTTATTATTAATTTTATCATTAACATATTATCTCTGCATCCCAAGCGGAATAAATTAACTATATTCGATACAACTACATATATTCGAATAGAAGAAGACGACGTGCTACTTTACGAGAATACATCAACTATATTTCACATGACAAACCTCACGTATATACTATATTTAGTCGACACAATAAGTGAGAATTTAGAAATAGATCATGACACTACCAGTTATGCTGAGACTCCCAGAGAAACAAAAAAGATAGTAATTTGAACATCATACAAACGTTCCTTGACCAGTTATCAATTTCAAGACCAAAAATAGCAATATAAACTATTGGTAAGATTTGGAAATGGATCACCGGGTCACCAGATCACTATGATGGATTAATCAAAGTAAAAATAAGATAAATGATTTAATAATCAACAACAGCAAACAATTCATTACAAACTCCAAAACATTTGACTCATAAACTTTTAAAGCATTAAAATTAAAAGAGACATCAATATGATCTCATGACTGAAAAATGTAAAGTAATTATTTTAGAATTACAAAATATCATAACTACTCTTACCTTGGCAAAGCTTAGAATACTTAATTAAACATTCTAATCAATATCCTAAATAGTAAATTAATGAATAAAATTATTGAGAGAGAACAGACAAAACTAACCATTAATTAATTAATCAATATATCTTAATTTAAAATAGTCTTAAAAAATAATGTCATTGCTATCATGATTTAATATCCAATTTTATAGAAGAAATGTAAACTTTATGAAACAAGAGAATTAAGCCGGCCTGACAGTAAATAAATAATTAACAAGGAAATAGCTAAATATGGTTTTACCTACCAAATTATTAAAGAATGTTAATTTGAATTAAGATTTAATTATTGTAAAACACGAAAAGATAATAATACTTGTTTAATAGACTTATTACACGATGAACGAGTTTTATGCAAAAAACCCAAAGAAAAAGACCAAAGCTTAAAGGTGATCAAGGATGGATCAATTATTTTCGCTGAAAGTCATCAAGTAGAAAACCAAACTATTATTACGGTAGTGCCCCGTGGCTTAGTGGTTAGTGTGTCGGACTGCTAAGCGAAAGAACCTGGGTTCAAATCCAGCTCATAGCCACCTTTTTTTCTGGGGTACTGCCTCTTGTGAGGAACTGACAAAACCTCCAAGAGTAAAATTTGTCTCGAAAAAGTGCATCTCATGTAGCCGTTCGGACTCGGCGGTAAACTGTAGGTCCTTCCATTCTTGCAGAGTAACAAGACACACACAGGAATGGTTGAGGGTATAAGTCACTAGGCCTTGGCTCCTTAAGGAGCTGTCGCGCCAATAAATTTATTTAATTTATTTATGAGAAAATACTTAGTCTTCTTCTTCTGTTCTTGTTGGTTGTTCATGAAGTGTTTTTTTTTTATAAACTAAAATTATAATATCCTTAAGTTTGTATATTTTTAATAAAGTTTTTTAATAACCAAATTTGCTTAATGTTAATTTGCATAAGCAGCATCACTGCAAACTGCAACCACTTTATTTTATCCGAAGCAATTATTGCTGTAAAACACGATATGTTCAGTGACTTGTGATTAAACTGATATTGAATTAAAAAACCCTTAACAGGGAAGATGTACCCTCATTGCCACACCGTCATGCCACATGTAGCAATTTGGGTTTCCTTCGGCACAATCATGTACTATAAGATTGAACGTTTATATATGTCTTCAATGAAATGATATTGATGATTGCAAAAATGGAGTAGGAAGGAATCCACTGAAGATCAAAGGCAAAACTTTCGTAGTTTGCAAATTGTTTGCAGTCTTAATATCCCTATTCTTTTTATTGTATGATAAATTTTATTATTGATACGTGAAATAGTGTAGTTGGTATAGTACAGTTGGTATAAACTAAGGTATTTTTGAAATAAGTTTTTACGAATGTAATGGCTCTTGTATGCTGGAATACTATTGATGTGTTCTAGAACCTCATTCTTTTTCATCGCTGATATTTTGTTTTTCGGAATTGACTTAACTCGCATATCCTGCATCACAACTGTTTCTGGGGATTGCAATTTCTTTGAGATCACAGTTTTTAAAAAAAAGCAAGTTTCACCAAAATTCATTTTAGAACACCTCTGGCAAACTTGTGCTTTGACTCCTATGTAAATGAAAACTGGCGGTTTCGAGGGGTCTGAGCAATTTTTTTTTGATCTGGTTGTTTTTTTTATCTTCTACACAAGAGAGTCCAGATACCAATGCCAACTTTAGGAGTTTAGAAGTTTAAAGTCGGTTAGTGCTTTCATAGTTTGTTCGAGGACATATTTAGCGGTTTTTGTATTTGTGAACTACATCGACACTTTCTTCTTCTACATATTCTGAAATAATATTTTGTTCAACTCCCATGGCCATTTCTTCAATTTCAAAATCAGAACGTAGCTTAGGGGTGAATTTTCTGGCAAACGAAAATCCATGTCTTTAATGCTGCCATCGTTTTCTTCCTATGATTAGTCAGACATAATTCCCTATTCAGCTGCACTTTTTAAATTGGAAGCGTTTATATCGGAAAACCCAAGATGTTTCGTTAGCAACAACTGGTTATAATACATCATTCTCTGCATTTATAACAATAAAATTTCTTATAGTAACTACATATTTAAATGAACTAATGTAATATTACCATTAAATATCTTGGCTTTCTCTCGTAGAGCAAGTTGGAGTTGTAATAATTTCACTTTATGGGATAACACTCTTGTTAGAGTTCCACGTTCTGGATATTTCTAGGGCATTTGATAGAGTTTGGCATCAAGCTCTGTTATCGAAAATGCATGCATTTGGATTCGATGATTTTTTTATTTGTTGGATTAGTAATTAACTTTCGAACCGCTCAAAACAAATTGTGTTGGACGGATTCAAGTCTGATATTCATAAAATGTATGCTTGTGTGCCAAAGGGCTCTGTTTTGTTTCCGACCCTTTTCCTTATATTTATCAACGACTTATTATCTGAAATAACTAATCCAATTAATTACTTCGCTGACGACAGTTTTCTCAGCTTTTCATATTCGTTTCCAGATTTATATTAAGTTCTTGATAAAATCATTAAATTCTGATCTTGGCAGCATTGTAGAGTAAGGAGTAAGGAATCGTGTATAATTTAACTCGTCCGAAACTCAATGTTGTCTTTTTCGTTAAGGCGGAATATACCCCCAATGCCACTACCCATGAGTGGCACTTGCCTTGAAGACAGACAGGTGTTTAGGTTTCCTTTGAAGCTGCAAGAAGTTTTTCAACCCGTCTAATCTGGCTACAGTTTATAAAGCATATATTCGACAAGAACTCGAGTATAATTAACATATTTGGACAAGTGCCTCCATAACCCACTTGAGTCTTATTAATAGAATTCAAAAGAGAGCTTTGAAAATGATGGCCGACCGAACAATAACAGAATCATTTACTTCTCTTGAAAACAGACATAATGTTTCTTGCCTTTCGTTATTTTATCGTTATTTTTATAACCAATGCTCCAGTGAAATAGTCAGTTGCATTCCTCCCCTGAAAGAATTCAAACGGATTACTCGCACTGCTAGGAAAGCCCATCAGTTTACCCTTGAGGCCAACTTCGGACGTACAGTTAAGTACATAGTTTCTTTCTTTAGTCGCACCACATGTGAGTGGAGTTTCAAGAGTTTCAAGACTAATGTTCATCGTCATCTCCTTTTACACGCACGGAGTTTAAACATAGTAGACAAAAATTCCTTTTCGGGCGAATATCTTCAAGATTTGAAAAAAATGTAAAAATATATATATAAAAATATATTTTTTTCTCCAACCGTGGAGGAACAGATTAAACAATCGATATTTAAGTTAAATACGCTGGACCACGAATGGACCTCTTTATTCGTCTTTGGATATAGAACTAAACTTAAAGCTAAGATACAATTATAATTACAACTAGGGTGCCGAATGAGACAACCACACGATCATCTGACTTTGTATATACATTGATTATGCAGCATTGTTTCTTATTGGGATCTATATTGGTTCTGCGGCATTGTTTATGTTTGCCTGCTAAGAGGAATTTTTATGAAAATGATTTGTGGACTATTTGTATTTTCGTCTGTTGTCATGGGGATTGGAATAGATACCTTTGTAACTCCCCCCGTCTTAGTCTGAAGACTCCATGAGGCTTCATAGTTTTGGTTTGTGGTATATATATTTTGTTTTTATTATTTTCTGCGGCACATATTTTATTTATAATTTTAATCTTTTTTTTTCTATAAACGTATTTTATAATACAAAAAAGCAAATAGCTATAACAATGAGTATAACTAATAAAGTAGAAAAAGTAATTGTATTTCGATTATTCTTGTATTCTATGAGTTTTATTTTGTTTTGATGTTCTATATCTTGAATCATTAGTTATTTAATAACAATTTCTGAATCAATAAGACTCATATTTAATTTTGGTTGAATTACGATCTTATAATTAAAGCCTTTTTTTATTAAAGTTATGTTTGTCATTTAATGTTACAGTAAATTTATTTAAATTGACAATGAAGTTTTTGTAAAAATTATATGTTTTTTCATTACAATTATGTTCTATTGTGCTTTCAAAATTTATTACAATTAATAGATTTTTATTTATTTCTTCTACCTAATATTTTTGTTTTGTATTTTCAATGGTCTTACATGGTGAACATTCTATTGGATTTTTTTTAATTCTTTACATATTTTTTACCAGGATAAGTTTTATTTTGGTATTTTAAACCATTTTGTGCTTCTTTATTTGAAATTATAGTATTATTTGAAAATGGTATTGATCTTAAATAGTAAGTTGGAAATTTCGTATCTTAAATTATAGGAATGCTTATTATATAGGTAATTATGAAAATTTTTGAATTATCTGTTCCAAAAATATTTATTTAATTCATTTAAACCTATGAAATTTTTTTAATTTCATAAGTATTCAGAATTGACCTCTACATAATGCTTTATCTAGCTGCGCTTACGTTATCGACTAATTTTGTTAACTTCTTGATCTAATTCTGAAAAATAATAAGAGAGCTTCAACATAGAGATCTCATTTTTAATTGTGTTAATTTGATCTCTGTTGTTGCCAGTTATTTTTAATAATTTGGATTTTGTTTCTTCTATATTACCTTGTATATTTTTTAAAATTGGTATGAAAAAAATCATTTATTTCATTCTGTTGATTATATGCTTCTGCGAGTTTCTTATCGTCGTTATCTATAATATCGAAATATTCTGTAATTTCTTCTCTATCTTCGTTATCCATATTTCTAATTTTTTTGTTTCTATAGTTGAATGTATTATATTGTTATAGCATTTAGTTGCTTTAAGCACCTTTACTTGTTTTGAAAAATTATAAATTACTGTACACAAATATTTCTTTTCGATATGAAATATATCGAGATGAATTATTTCATTTTTATTATTTGGTGTTACTGTATGTTTATATTTCGGTTTAGGGGGTTTCCTATCATATTTTACTAAATAACAAACTTCGTTATTATTAATACATATATTCTTATTATTTCCTGAAGTGTAATGAAAAAGTGTGTTACATTAAAAGGGAAACAAATAGTCCCTTGTGCGCGCGTTAATTATAAAAAAAAAATTATATTTAAGTTTTAGTTCTGCAAAGTTTTCATGAATTCCTCTGTGGTTAGTTTAGTTATGGATTTTTTTTATTTTTTCTAAGCACGAATCTTCTACTAAATAAACGCATCTTATTAACTTGTAATTTGTGATTGTAAAATGTCCAAAAAAATTATTTTTAAATGTGTCAAATGGTTTTTCCTCTAGTTCTGAAAATACTACTTTTCCTGGTAAATATTCCTTTGATATTTGAATTATATTACCTATCATTGTTGATTTTTTTTCTTCTGTAATAAAAATCTTTATATTATTATATACTTGTTTATAAACTTTTTCTTTTTCTTTTAATAAAATAATTTGTGTTTTAAACTTGTTCACTATTCCTTTATTTTCTATTTTTTTATTTTCTGCACTTATATTGTTATCTTCATTAACATTTATTTCATTTTTAGTCGTATCTATCCTTGAAAAAAATGCTTCAGAGCATCGGTTGTGAGAGTAAAACTTTTCTTGAAGTCAGGATATCGTAATACCGGATGACTCGTTATCAAGTGTTTTAATTTCTCGAAGGCATTTATATATTGTGGATCTCTTTCATTAATACTACAGCCTTTTCTTAAACATTCCGTTAGTGGGATAGCGATTTCGGAGTAAGTGTGGATAAATTTCCTATAATATCCCGTTGCTCCTAAAAAGGATTTTATTTGTTTGGTTGTTTTGTGTATACAGGGATTTTGTTTTTACTTCTAATTTAGATAGGTTTGGTTTAATAAATTAATGTCCTAAGTATTCGGTGTTCTTTGAAAATAACTTGCATTTGTCAATTTGGATTTTAAGATTATGTTTTCTTTACTCTTCGAAAATCAGTTTTATGTTTACTTCCATTTCTTGTAGTGAAGTTGAAAATACTAAAATATCACCTAAGTAAACACACAAATTTTGTTTTATGTGTTGTCTAAGTATCTCACAAGGATGGCGTTTAGTGGAAAAAGTATATTTTGACCAATAATAGCTGTTGAATTTGTATTTCTACTGGAATTGTTTCTGTTTAAGTTATTGCGGTATCCGTCTGGATATTGAGGAAATATATTATTTCCAGAGTTGAAATTTGTAAAGTGTTTAATAATTCATATGCTTTTTGCATGGAATTAATATTTCTGCTTAATATAAAGCTTTCTTGATTTGTGTACAGTTGTGAACAAAATATTCTAAGAAAATGCATTGCATTGACATTGTGGGTGAACGATATCACTGGCTACAAATAATTTTTAATATTGATTTTATCCATTAGTTCACATTATTTTAAATAATAATTCTCTAAACTTGTATTTCTTACACTTACTGCCTGTGGGTATATACATAGTTAAAAAGCTTTTTTGCGTTGCAAAATTTTTTATTAAGGTGTCTTTCATTGCTGTCCATGTTGTCCATGTATATGAACCTAACATCCTTATCGTTCATTGAGCCCTTCCTTAAGTCCTCTGACTGACTATGTTCTGTGTTGCAAAAGCACTTTTGGCTGGTGTTATGCATTGAATGTTAATGTCCATATCGTATATGAATGATGCCACGTCTCTGGGTTCTTCTCCGGTGAATGGCTTTATTCTTTGGAGGATTTTAACTACTTCCATTTCCGATAAAACAAAAGAAATTGTCGTCTTCGTGTTTGAAGGTGGTTGTTGATGTTGTTGTTGGTTCTGTCGATGTTATTAAATGAGTTCTTCCTGCTGATTGTCACTTGCGTTTAAGAGTAAATTGATTTGTTCCTGCTCGTCCATTTCTATTTTACATATTAAGTGAATTTTATGTTTGGTCAGAATTATTATGGGTCAGCCTATCGGTCTCAATAAGCGTTTTAAAAGTGCGTTTAGACTTTCCTATTTTTTAAGGTCACATAATCCCAATAAATTATATTTAATACCAAAGAAAAAAAAATGTTGACTCTGTACTAAATCGATTTCAAAATTCGTTTAGAGTAGCTTCTGAGTTACACGATTTTTTGCAATATTCGAACGGATACTGGGTATCCTACCTACTGCGACAGTTATGTTGAAAATCTTCCGAGATTTGAAAAAATATAAAAAAATATATATATATTGGTGGTTGGGTGCTGTATAAATAGGGTAGGCACTGAAGGGCATCAAACGAGTGATGCACAGTTGCTGCAACTATATCGTACACATCAATTGTGCTTATTTCTACCTCCCCGCGGTAACCACCGGGTACTGGTCTGTCCATCCGGACATTCCTGCTAAACTTATAAGCGCGAGTGTTGAACACAGAAAAAATAGCAACACTATAATGCTCTGCTTTAATGACTGTTCTGATCGATTCGCAGAAGTCTTGCACGAGCCCCTCAGAAAGAGGACGTACGGCGGATGAGCCCAACCAATTGGACCAACGGTGGCGTCAACAGTCAACGAAGCAGACGCCTTAATGAGCTACCTTGACGTATTTGGAGATAAGGTCATTAGGACAATTCTATGCAAGTCAGGGCATTGAAATAGAGATGGTGGCTGATGAACCCTTAATGTGCCAACGGCAGCGCTCATATCCCCGAAGTGGGTTACTGACTCCGGACTCTCCGGTTCCTTTTGTCCAAGGAATCCAACAAAGGACCTGGCCCTCCAGGTTGGGGGTTGTGCGTGGGGTTAACAACCCTGCCATAGAAAAAAGAAAAGTTGCGACATCGACCTTCAGATATGCACGTGGAATGTTAGAACTATTAACATATCACATGCAGCCAAACAACTATCGGAGGCCCTAGACTGATACAAAGCATGAATTTCTGCTATCCAGGGAGTGCGATGGGATGGGTCGGGCAAAAGGAGGATGAAAAACTGTGACGTGTACGATTGTGCAAGAAGACCACAGCGCTTATTTGGGTGCGGATTCATCATAAGCGGTAGACTTAGGGAAGAGTCTTGGGCGTTTGACACGTAAGTGAGCGACTTGTGACAATCCGTATCAAGGCTAAATTCGCCAACGTTAGCCTAATATGCGCTCATGCCCCCACAGAAGAAAGAGATGACGCCACCAAAGATGACTTCTACGAGCTCCTCGACAAAACCTACTAGCAATGCCCTATATACGACATTAAGATCGTACTAGGCGATTTAAACGCCAAAATAGGTAAAGAGGAAATCTTTGGTAGGATTGTCGGAAAACATAGCCTACACGACACTACGAATCAAGTGCCAAAGACCAGTGGCAACACTGCCAACAAACCATCAGAGATGCCGCAACTGATGTGCTAGGTTTCACCAGACCACCACCACGAAACCTCTGGTTCGATGACGAATGCAGGCAGGCCCATGCAGCCAAACAAGAGACGAGAGCTGCTCGTGAGCTCTACGAGCAGAAAAGACGGGAAGAACACCGGCTTCTCCAAAAGAAAAAGAGAGAGCATGAGAAGCACGCGATAGAAGATATTGAGAGATGCTACTCCAGGAACAAAGTGCGGAAATTTTACCAACAGGTAAAAAAACGTGCCAAGGAAAAAAAGCCGCACAGAAGCCTGTAGAGATAGGAATGGAAACTTCGTAGTAAGTCACAGTCGGTGCTAAGTACATGGAAGGACCATTTTTGCAGACTGTTAAACGGCGATGAAGACCAAAATCCCGGTGTCAGGCAGAATGAACCATTCAACATGGACGATGACAGACAAAACTTCCGTCCACCCGACCAAAATGAAGTAAGGATAGCAATATCTAAACTAAAAAACAACAAAGCTGCTGGACCCGACGGACTACCCGCCGGGCTTTTTAAAGC
The DNA here is from genome assembly GCA_963971375.1 of Platycheirus rosarum. NCBI lineage: Eukaryota > Metazoa > Arthropoda > Insecta > Diptera > Syrphidae > Platycheirus > Platycheirus rosarum. The sequence goes on along the minus strand of OZ020507.1, from coordinate 189,365,089 downwards.
GGCCGGAGATGACCTGGTGGAGTGCATCATCTCTAAATTTTGGTCAGAAGAAAGTATGCCTGATGAATGGAACTTCAGCATCGTTTGCCCGATCCATTAGAAAGGAGACCCCCTAAACTGCGCCAACTATAGAGGAATAAGTCTCCTGAATATCGCCTACAAGATCCTCTTTGCCGTACTATGTGAACGCTTGAAACCTTTCGTCAACAACCTGATTGGCCCTTATCAGTGTTGTTTCAGACCAGGAAAGTCCAAGACTAAGATGGGACTAACAGTCAATGAGGCCAAAACGAAGTACCTGCTGTCCACAATAAGGGACACACAACACCGGAGGATTGGACAAAATATCACAATAGACAGGTACAACTTTGAGGTAGTTAGGGACTTTGTGTACCTCGGATTCGCTATAACATCTGACAACAACATCCCTTCAGAAATAAAGTGAAGAATTACTCTTGCCAATCGCTGTTGTTATGGGCTAGGAAGGCAATTGAGTAGCAAAACCCTCTTTCGAAAGACAAAGGAGAATCTGTATCAGACCCTTATCATCCCAGTCTTGCTCTATGGCGCCGAGGCATGGACTCTATCAAAAGCGGATGAAGATATCCTAAGTCATTTCGATCGTAAAATTTTTTGGAGGATTTTTGGACCTATCTGCGTTAACGGGTTTTGGAGAAGAAGGTTCAACCAAGAACTAAACGAGCTTTAAAGCAACATTGACCTGGTCAAAAAAATACGCATATCACGTTTAAGATGACTAGGTCATGTAAAGCGAATGAACAACAATGCCCCGGCTCGAAGAACCTTCGATTCCATACCAGAGGGTAGACGCAGTCAAGGAAGACCTCGCTTTAGGTGGTGCGCTCAAGTGGAGGATGACATAAACCAACTTGGAGTGTGAAACTGAAGGCAGCTAGCCAAAAACCGAGCTGGCTGGAGAGGCATGTTGGTTGAGGCCCAGGTTTATCCTGAACTGTAGCGCCCCTAAGTAAGTAAGTATAAAAAATATATTTTCTTTTCCAAACGTGGAGGAACAAATGAAACAATCGGGATTTAATTTTAATACGTTCGACCACGAATGGACCTTTTTATTCGTCTTTGGAAATAGATCTGAACTTAAAGCTAAGATACAATTATAATTACAACTAGGATGTCGGATGAGATGACCACACGATCATTGAATTATGCTGACTTTTTATTTATGTATCTTATACAACTAGGGAGCTGGATGAGATAATCAAACGATCATCGAATTATGCTACCTTTGTATATATATTGATTCTGCAGCATTGTTTCTTATTGGCATCTATATTGATTCTGCAGCATTGTTTATGTTTGCTGTCTAAGAGGATTTTTTATGGAGATGATTTGTGGACTGTTTGTATTTGCGTCTGCTGTCATGGGTATTTGAATAAGAAGAATTGTAACTCGCGTGCTTATTATAAAAAAAAAACATTTTGCAATTTTCTCGATATCTGCTGTGGTCTTAGAAATTAACGTTATATTTCTCGTCTTAAATTTGTAAAGTTATCGGCCACTTCAAAAGTCCTTATTTTGAAAATTATTGCAGATCAAAAAACTTGATTCGTGGAAAACTAGGGCCTGACAAACATAAAACATCTCTAGCTTTTCATGGTTATATTTTTAAGTTATGAGCAATAATTGTGTAGAATGTAACTTCGTCATTCCGCGGCTCTGACCATAAACTTAAGGATATATGTACATAAATAGAAAGGGTTTTTTTTTGTATTTAGGGTATTAAAAAGAAGTGAACCCAAATGAAAGGTCACATGATTTGTTTTAAAGTTATAATTACTATAAAAAAGAATTCTCAATCTGCGAATGAAACAAACACAGAACTTGTCGAATATTGAAGAATAAACACATTTATACATGAATAATCTGAATATAAATTTTTTATATGGTATTGATGATTAGGAATACAAGCTTGAATAATAATAATAATAATAATAATAATAATAATAATAATAATAATAATAATAATAATAATAATAATAATAATAATAATAATAATAATAATAATAATAATAATAATAATAATAATAATAATAATAATAATAATAATAATAATAATAATAATAATAATAATAATAATAATAATAATAATAATAATAATAATAATAATAATAATAATAATAATAATAATAATAATAATAATAATAATAATAATAATAATAATAATAATAATAATAATAATAATAATAATAATAATAATAATAATAATAATAATAATAATAATAATAATAATAATAATAATAATAATAATACTAATAATAATAATAATAATAATAATAATAATAATAATAATAATAATAATAATAATAATAATAATAATAATAATAATAATAATAATAATAATAATAATAATAATAAAATAATAATAATAATAATAATAATAATAATAATAATAATAATAATAATAATAATAATAATAATAATAATAATAATAATAATAATAATAATAATAATAATAATAATAATAATAATAATAATAATAATAATAATAATAATAATAATAATAATAATAATAATAATAATAATAATAATAATAATAATAATAATAATAATAATAATAATAATAATAATAATAATAATAATAATAATAATAATAATAATAATAATAATAATAATAATAATAATAATAATAATAATAATAATAATAATAATAATAATAATAATAATAATAATAATAATAATAATAATAATAATAATAATAATAATAATAATAATAATAATAATAATAATAATAATAATAATAATAATAATAATAATAATAATAATAATAATAATAATAATAATAATAATAATAATAATAATAATAATAATAATAATAATAATAATAATAATAATAATAATAATAATAATAATAATAATAATAATAATAATAATAATAATAATAATAATAATAATAATAATAATAATAATAATAATAATAATAATAATAATAATAATAATAATAATAATAAATAATAATAATAATAATAATAATAATAATAATAATAATAATAATAATAATAATAATAATAATAATAATAATAATAATAATAATAATAATAATAATAATAATAATAATAATAATAATAATAATAATAATAATAATAATAATAATAATAATAATAATAATAATAATAATAATAATAATAATAATAATAATAATAATAATAATAATAATAATAATAATAATAATAATAATAATAATAATAATAATAATAATAATAATAATAATAATAATAATAATAATAATAATAATAATAATAATAATAATAATAATAATAATAATAATAATAATAATAATAATAATAATAATAATAATAATAATAATAATAATAATAATAATAATAATAATAATAATAATAATAATAATAATAATAATAATAATAATAATAATAATAATAATAATAATAATAATAATAATAATAATAATAATAATAATAATAATAATAATAATAATAATAATAATAATAATAATAATAATAATAATAATAATAATAATAATAATAAATAATAATAATAATAATAATAATAATAATAATAATAATAATAATAATAATAATAATAATAATAATAATAATAATAATAATAATAATAATAATAATAATAATAATAATAATAATAATAATAATAATAATAATAATAATAATAATAATAATAATAATAATAATAATAATAATAATAATAATAATAATAATAATAATAATAATAATAATAATAATAATAATAATAATAATAATAATAATAATAATAATAATAATAATAATAATAATAATAATAATAATAATAATAATAATAATAATAATATAATAATAATAATAATAATAATAATAATAATAATAATAATAATAATAATAATAATAATAATAATAATAATAATAATAATAATAATAATAATAATAATAATAATAATAATAATAATAATAATAATAATAATAATAATAATAATAATATAATAATAATAATAATAATAATAATAATAATAATAATAATAATAATAATAATAATAATAATAATAATAATAATAATAATAATAATAATAATAATAATAATAATAATAATAATAATAATAATAATAATAATAATAATAATAATAATAATAATAATAATAATAATAATAATAATAATAATAATAATAATAATAATAATAATAATAATAATAATAATAATAATAATAATAATAATAATAATAATAATAATAATAATAATAATAATAATAATAATAATAATAATAATAATAATAATAATAATAATAATAATAATAATAATAATAATAATAATAATAATAATAATAATAATAATAATAATAATAATAATAATAATAATAATAATAATAATAATAATAATAATAATAATAATAATAATAATAATAATAATAATAATAATAATAATAATAATAATAATAATAATAATAATAATAATAATAATAATAATATAATAATAATAATAATATAATAATAATAATAATAATAATAATAATAATAATAATAATAATAATAATAATAATAATAATAATAATAATAATAATAATAATAATAATAATAATAATAATAATAATAATAATAATAATAATAATAATAATAATAATAATAATAATAATAATAATAATAATAATAATAATAATAATAATAATAATAATAATAATAATAATAATAATAATAATAAAAATAATAATAATAATAATAATAATAATAATAATAATAATAATAATAATAATAATAATAATAATAATAATAATAATAATAATAATAATAATAATAATAATAATAATAATAATAATAATAATAATAATAATAATAATAATAATAATAATAATAATAATAATAATAATAATAATAATAATAATAATAATAATAATAATAATAATAATAATAATAATAATAATAATAATAATAATAATAATAATAATAATAATAATAATAATAATAATAATAATAATAATAATAATAATAATAATAATAATAATAATAATAATAATAATAATAATAATAATAATAATAATAATAATAATAATATAATAATAATAATAATAATAATAATAATAATAATAATAATAATAATAATAATAATAATAATAATAATAATAATAATAATAATAATAATAATAATAATAATAATAATAATAATAATAATAATAATAATAATAATAATTATAATAATAATAATAATAATAATAATAATAATAATAATATAATAATAATAATAATAATAATAATATAATAATAATAATAATAATA
>OZ020507.1:189231425-189341425 GCA_963971375.1 Platycheirus rosarum | reverse complement strand
ATTATTATTATTATTATTATTATTATTATTATTATTATTATTATTATTATTATTATTATTATTATTATTATTATTATTATTATTATTATTATTATTATTATTATTATTATTATTATTATTATTATTATTATTATTATTATTATTATTATTATTATTATTATTATTATTATTATTATTATTATTATTATTATTATTATTATTATTATTATTATTATTATTATTATTATTATTATTATTATTATTATTATTATTATTATTATTATTATTATTATTATTATTATTATTATTATTATTATTATTATTATTATTATTATTATTATTATTATTATTATTATTATTATTATTATTATTATTATTATTATTATTATTATTATTATTATTATTATTATTATTATTATTATTATTATTATTATTATTATTATTATTATTATTATTATTATTATTATTATTATTATTATTATTATTATTATTATTATTATTATTATTATTATTATTATTATTATTATTATTATTATTATTATTATTATTATTATTATTATTATTATTATTATTATTATTATTATTATTATTATTATTATTATTATTATTATTATTATTATTATTATTATTATTATTATTATTATTATTATTATTATTATTATTATTATTATTATTATTATTATTATTATTATTATTATTATTATTATTATTATTATTATTATTATTATTATTATTATTATTATTATTATTATTATTATTATTATTATTATTATTATTATTATTATTATTATTATTATTATTATTATTATTATTATTATTATTATTATTATTATTATTATTATTATTATTATTATTATTATTATTATTATTATTATTATTATTATTATTATTATTATTATTATTATTATTATTATTATTATTATTATTATTATTATTATTATTATTATTATTATTATTATTATTATTATTATTATTATTATTATTATTATTATTATTATTATTATTATTATTATTATTATTATTATTATTATTATTATTATTATTATTATTATTATTATTATTATTATTATTATTATTATTATTATTATTATTATTATTATTATTATTATTATTATTATTATTATTATTATTATTATTATTATTATTATTATTATTATTATTATTATTATTATTATTATTATTATTATTATTATTATTATTATTATTATTATTATTATTATTATTATTAAATCGTTTCCCACATACACTAAGTCGGACGGTCTCGTTCTCCGAAGTCGGCGTACAAGATTGTATGTTCCATGGAGCACCAATAATTGCTCTGAAGACTTTGTTTTAAAATGTTTGCAGTGTTTGTATATGGCTAAGTATTCCGTAAGTCCACACAGGTTTTAGCACTTGCTTGTAGATAAGCAGTTTGTTATAAGTTCTTAGATTGGAAAATTTTCCAATTAGTCAGTTTAGTTCTCGTAACTTAATATCGAGTTCTTCTCTTTTCTTTTTAACGTGCGTCTTCCATTTAATCTTAGCATCAAGAGTCATGCCTAGATACTTTGCTTCGTTAGCATACGGTATTTGAACGGAGTTAATAAAGATGGGTAGATTGTTAACATTCTTGTAAGTAAAGTGTTGATTTGGACTCGTTTAGAACAATGCGCCATTTCTTCGTCCAGTTTGTTATTTTGTCAAAAGTTTTCTGTAGCTTTTCGGTTGCTCTTTCAATTGAGCTGGATGTAGTATGGACGTATTATCAGCAAATGTTGCTATCGTGACGTCTTCTTCTTGAGGTATATCTCGATTATAAACAACCGAATAACACAGGGCCAAGAACGCTTATTTCTTTAAATCATGAATATTCAGAACCTTGTGTCACTCTGAAAAGTCTATTTTCCAGATAGGATTCCAGAATATAATATATTTGTTTCGGAAAAACCTGTCTTGATTTAAATCTTAAGCCGTCGTGCCAGACCTTATCGAAAGCTTGGGAAACATCAAACAAAACGCGCTTGAGCATATCTTTCTCTCCTCTAGGGATTTTTCAATTTCATTTGTTATATCTGTATACTTAATCAATTGTTGAGTGGTTATTTCTAAAACCGAATTGGTGTTCGGGAATAAGCCGTTTGTCTTCTACAATTGGAAGTAGGCGCTTAAGTAATAATTTCTGGAATAACTTAGAAATTTAATACAATATTGGTATGTAAGACTTCTTTTCATCAAGAGTTTTCCCTTTTTTTTTAGACTATTATGATTTCGGCCACTTTCAAATGCCGTGGAACGTATGCAAGCCTAAACGTGGCATTAATCAGATGTTGGATTTTAGTGATTGCTTTTCTCGGCAACTCTTTAAGAGTGGGTGCATTTATCATGTTTTTTTGTTTTTGTTGCTTTCTTATAGCGTCGAGAAGTTCTGAAAATGTGACATTTCGAATTCGAAAGTTTTCAAAGGTCCAGTGATTATCAACGGGTTCATTGAACAACTCCTCACCGTCAAACAGATCTGCCTTTTCTTTGTCTGTTTTAGCCCAATCTCCATTGTTTGTTCGAATTGGTGCTAATTGTAACTTGGGTTTTTTAACACCTTTAATAGCCTTCAACAGGGAGTAATTCGTACTTTTTTCTGCGGAAAGACGTTCGAGATAAGTAGAAATCTCACGGTTTCTTGAATCTCGAATTGCATTTTTCAGTTTACTAGAGAGGTAATTCAAAATAGTTTTGTGTTGAGGAGCGCGGGATTGCTGCCATTTCTTACGTGCTTTTTTTCGAGTATAAGTTCTTTAATTTCAATTGAAACATTTTGCTCATTAAGGTTTGAATTTCTGCTATTTTGCGGAGTGTTTTTCCAGGCAGTATCTTGGACGATTTTAATAAATCTCACAACTTCATCTTCTAATTCAAACGGAGTTTGCAATGATACTTCAAGTGTAATAGCCTCTTCGCAATCTGCACGAAACCCTTCCCAATTCGTTCTGTTTTTTGTCAAAAATGACGTAATAAAAATGTGACAAACAATCCTCTCCAAAAAGAAGAATTTTTAGAGTAAAACTCATTTAGGTAATGTTAAATAACTAACTATTATTAAAATATCTAAGGCACAAGCTGTAATAATCTTTGAAACTGACTATTAAATGTTTCCATTTTTTATTTAGAGGTGTTGAAGAAGTAAAAACAGTGGTTATTTTGATGGCACAATAAACCTGATATTTTGAATTTATTTATTAGCAGAAGTTTACTTGATCATAAATAAATAAATAAATTTGTTTGTTTTAAATAAATTTGTGTTATTTATTTCTGCAAACAAAAAATCAATGATTTAGAAATCCTTTAAAAGCTTTAATGAACGCCACAACTGGATCGTCTGATATGGGGATCCGTCCGTTATTTATTTAGCTATAATAACGAAGGTCCATTAATTGTATTTATTTTACCTTAATTTGTACAAACTAACAAGCTTACTAACACACCTGGCGTTGCTGTGGCATACCATACATTTTCTTGATACCCGAAAACAGTGTCACAAATCGGATCCAACAGTAACTAAACATAATCAACATAATCGTGCCAGTACAGAAACAAAATGTAATATTGTTGATATGAAAATGTGTACAATAAAAAGCTTAAGTTACTCCTTACAACATCAGCTATATGTCTGCGAAAGCCCTGTCAAATTTGGTCCATGAATAAAAATATATGGCACCACCTACTTAGTTATTAAAAAAATAGCCTTAACTATTTCTTACAATATTAGCTATCTGCTTGTGAAAGTCCCGTCAAAATCAGTCCATAAATAAGAATTTTCGAAAAAAGGACCCCATCTTGACCCCTAAGTTACTTCCTAGAAAATCAGCTATCTGTCAGTAAAAGTCTCGTCAGAAAAATGTTATTTTTGAATTTGTGTTTGCTTACATATCAATTTAAAAGAGCCCAGTACAATTTGGTCATTTTCAGTACTATTTTATGCCATCGTTCAGTACAATCAAAAATAGTCGATTTCCATCACTGGTACTGTGTGTGCAAATGTGTGTAACTCTCGATTGGAAATGAGATTTCTTTGATCTGAAACACGATCTGAAATAAAAAAAAAGAATGATCTGTTAGACCTTGTGTACATGATTCTTTATTCATTCTTTCTTTTTGACAATTAGGTAAGGGGTGTAGAAAAGTAGGGGGACTTCATTCCCCCTAATGAGCGGAAGAATGAAAATTTAAAGATTTTTTGTGGTTGAGCTTTGATGTTTCCCGTTTGAGAAAGAAAATGCTTTGCACGGACTTAAAATAAGAACTTTTAAAATTGAAAATAATTCCCAATCATGTTTTTTAGTGGTAATGGATGGTTTTTAATAGCTCTTTCAGAATTTAGCAAATTTCTTTGGAATAAAACAGCATAGTTTGTAGAAAAGTATTGGATATATTCGGGGTGATCCAAATCAGTGTACAAACCAACGTACGTGCCTGTCCAAAAAAAGAATGAAGAAACAACCGAAGAAAGGAATCATGTACACAAGGTCTTTGTCTGCTATTAGACGATGAAAGTGGATGCATGCACCTTGTTCGAATTCTTTTTTGTTATTTCATTCTCTGTCGCTAGCGCCATTACACGATGAATTTATTTTTATGAAACGATTTTGACCGTTCTATTTTACTGGCTGATTACATTTGTGAAGCTGAAGCTGGAGTATGAAGCGCTGTCAAAGTTAAATATACGCAAACCCTACCAGCCTTATTTATAAACTCATATTAACGATTGAGTAAAGTTACGCAGCCTTTAATATGCCTCTAAGCAAGAAATACTTATTTTTAAAAAAATACGTTGATTAGAGGCTGAGTAAGTTAGAGTGTATAGGTTGATTAGAGCCTGCGTAAGGACATATTAGCATATAAATGTCAGTCAATCAGTCAGATAATCGAAACATCGTTTGAAATAAAAATTTCAAAATATTTACAAGAGTTCTTTTGCTTTAAAACGAAATTCCTTTAAATTATTCATATTTTTTAAATGACTAAAATTTTATAAATGAGTTAAAGCACAAAAAGACAAAAGCATTACAAAAATCCTTTTGATCATAAGACGCTCAGAAATGAAGATTTGTTTTGGTTTCCATTTCCATTTGTCGAATTTGTTTGATTTTGCTAGATTGATTTACAATAATGGATGTTTATCGTAACCACAGTTTTGGATGATACTTTTTTTTTAGATTTTGGGTTACGTTGCATTACATGAGCTCTATGTAACTAATATGGGTTAAAATTCTTTGTAAATAAGGATTTACTCAACGTTGAGTGAAGGCTGAGTAAATGATTTGACGTTGCGTAACTAATTAAACGCTAAACGGTATTTTAGCGAAATCTAATATATAAGGCAGTATGAGTTCTATATTCTTGGCAGCAAAATTGACATTCCGTACTTAACCATTGTGTTCGTGTCAGCTTCATCACTTAGACCTTGTTTACATGATTCCTTTTTTCGGTTGTTTCTTCATTCTTCTTTTGGACAGGCACGTACGTTGGTGTTTTCACTGATTTGGATTTACGCGAATATATCCAATACTTTCCTACAAACTGTGCTGTTTAATTCCAAATAAATTTGCGAAATAAAAAAAAAAGCTATTAAAAACCATCCATTAACACTAAAAAACATGATTGGGAATTGTTTTAAATTTTAAACATTATTATTTTTAGTCCGTGCATAGCATTTTATTTCTGAAATGAGAAACGTCAAAGCTCAACCACAAAAAAATCTTAAAATGTTCATTCTTCCATTCGTTACTTCATTCCTCCTACTTTTCTACACCTCTTACCCAATTGTCAAAAAGAAAGAATGATGAAACAACCGAAAAAAAAGAATCATGTACACAAGGTCTTAGGTTCAATTTTGACGTGCTTCATTTTTGCGCTTCATACTTCAGCTTCAGCTTCACCATTGTGTTTAGACAGTTATTTTCATTTTCCATAATCAATTGCAATGAATCTGCTCTTTTAACCCTATCGATGTAATGAATGTTTTTAATCACATACAAATTTTTGCTGGATTCATAAAGACATAAGAATTCCAAATTAAGTTGTTTAGTCCACAAAAATTTACTTAACACCTAATTTTCACTCTTTGAATCTTATTAAAAGCTTACCCTGAGAAAAACGAAACCAAGTGACAAAGAATTAAAAAAAAGCGAACAAGAGAACAGAAAAACGTTAAAGAGATTCTTCGAACATGCTACCCGTGCGACACAGGACAGCTCTTTTCTTGTCTCATTTTTCGATTTTTTTCTCTCTGTTGCACGTACTATGTTCGAAGAATTCGAAATAAGGTGCATGCATCCAGTTTCATTGTCTAATAGCAGACTAACCAGGTGTGCTTCTACACGCTGATTGTTAAGTTTTGACTCACATAAGTGCAATAGAGATAGCAAATTCGAAAGTTGAGAAGAAAAAACTTTTTACCCTGTGAGTCGAGGGTAATTTTTTCATTGACTTTTTTGGCGTTTACTTTTCTCTTCTTCTTTTTATCATTGTGTTGCTTCATTATGTTTTCGGTGCTTGTATATTCGTTTTCGCTGTGAGCGATTTCTCTCATATTTGTTTATGCTTTTTCCTACATATTTCCTTGGAAAAAATATTTGTTGAACAGAGAATACGACATATCTGAGCACTTCGAACGTAAAAGACTTTTATTTTATTATTATTAATTGCTTCATGTCAAAAATAAAAAAATACCACACTTTCAAGCAGAAAAAAGAGCAGAGAGGAATACCAAATTTGAGTCAAGCCAGTCAAGCGAAAAAGTCAACAGTAAATAAATTCTCAATTAATTTTCACTTGAACCGTCTATATTTATTTATTATTATTTAATAACTTTGATCACTTTTCTAAAAAGAATTCTTTTTTCACAATGAAATTCACAGAATGCTAAAATATAAACAAAATGCTTCAGAAATGTCAAATTATTGTACTGTGCACAGTTGGAAAAAGGCTTACTATTGTATTGAATTCAGTACAATTTGATATCGTCCGTACAAAAGTACATCTTTGCCATTTTCAGTACAATTTTGAACTGTTTTTACAAAATTGATTTATTTCTTTCATTTTATGTTATCTTTCAAAATATCCATCAAATTATTCAAGGTTCTTTCTGTATTCCTCATTCTTCAGCAAACGTTGAAAGAAAAAAATGTTGATAGAAACCAAAAATCAAAAACATCAAAAAATAATGTTGGCACAGTCATACAAATCTTGTCAATAAAAATGTTTTTTTTTTCTACGGCGAAAAATGACAAAATCTTCAAAGACACCATAGGCCCGTACCTATGGTAGTGAGAGATTCTTACTCACTAAAAAAACACCTTTAGAACAAATGATCTAAGTGGCCTTATCAAGTAGTTTAATCTTCATTTTTATTAATCACGTTTGGTAGGGAGCTCTCCACGGATGGGACCTGCAATACCGCATAATCACACGGTTATCGTTATGTCTTGCTACACTAGGTCGAACCGTCTCGTTCTTCGAAGTCGGCGTACAAGATTGTATGTTCCATGGAGCACCAATAATTGCTCTGAGGACTTTGTTTTAAAATGTTTGCAGTGTTTGTATATGGCTAAGTATTCCGTAAGTCCACACAGGTTTTAGCACTTGCTTGTAGATAAGCAGTTTGTTATAAGTACTTAGATTGGAATATTTTCCAATTAGCCAGTTTAGTTCTCGTAACTTAATATCGAGTTCTTCTCTTTTCTTTTTAACGTGCGTCTTCCATTTAAGCTTAGCATCAAGAGTCATGCCTAGATACTTTGCTTTGTTAGCATACGGTATTTGAACGGAGTTAATAAAGATGGGTAGATTGTTAACATTCTTGTAAGTAAAGTTCACATGTGTTGATTTGGACTCGTTTGGAACAATGCGCCATTTCTTCGTCTTCGTCCAGTTTGTTATTTTGTCAAGATTTGTCTGTAGCTTTTCGGTTGCTCTTTCAATTGAGCTGGATGGAGTATGGACGTATCATCAGTAAATGTTGCTATCGTGACGTCTTCTTCTTGAGGTATATCTCGAGTATAAACAACGAATAAAACAGGGCCAAGAACGCTTATTTCTTTAAATCATGAATATTCAGTACCTTGTGCCACTCTGAAAAGTCTATTCTCCAGATAGGATTCTAGAATATAATATATTTGTTTCGGAAAAACCTGTCTTGATTTCAATCTTAAGCTGTCGTGCCAGACCTTATCGAAAGCTTGGGAAACATCAAGAAACGCGCTTGGGCATTTCTTTCTCTCCTCTAGGGATTTTTCAATTTCATTTGTTATATCTGTATACTGTTGAGTGGTTATTTCTAAAACCGAATTGGTGTTCGGGAATAAGCCGTTTTTCTTCTACAACTGGAAGAAGGCGCTTTAGTAATAATTTCTGGAATAACTTAGAAATTTAATACAATATTGGTCTGTAAGACTTCTTTTCATTAAGAGTTTTCCCTGGTTTTGGGACCATTATGATTTCGGCCACTTTCCATTGCCGTGGAACGTATGCAAGCCTAAACGTGGCATTAATCAGATGTTGGATTTTAGTGATTGCTTTTCTCGGCAACTCTTTAAGAGTGGGTGCATTTATCATGTTTTTTTGTTTTTGTTGCTTTCTTATAGCGTCGAGAAGTTCTGAAAATGTGACATTTCGAATTCGAAAGTTTTCAAAGGTCCAGTGATTATCAACGGGTTCATTGAACAACTCCTCACCGTCAAACAGATCTGCCTTTTCTTTGTCTGTTTTAGCCCAATCTCCATTGTTTGTTCGAATTGGTGCTAATTGTAACTTGGGTTTTTTAACACCTTTAATAGCCTTCAACAGGGAGTAATTCGTACTTTTTTCTGCAGAAAGACGTTCGAGATAAGTAGAAATCTCACGGTTTCTTGAATCTCGAATTGCATTTTTCAGTTTACTAGAGAGGTGATTCAAAATAGTTTTGTGTTGAGGAGCGCGGGATTGCTGCCATTTCCTACGTGTTTTTTCGAGTATAAGTTCTTTAATTTCAATTGAAACATTTTGCTCATTAGGAATTGAATTTCTGCTATTTTTCGGAGTGTTTTTCCAGGCAGTATCTTGGACGATTTTAATAAATCTCTCAACATCATCTTCTAATTCAAACGGAGTTTGCAATGATACTTCAAGTGTAATAGCCTCTTCGCAATCTGCACGAAACCCTTCCCAATTCGTTCTGTTGTTTGTCAAAAATGACGTAATAAAAATTTGACCGACAATCCTCTCCAAAAAGAAGAATTTTTAGAGTAGAACTCATTTAGGTAATGTTAAATAACTAACTATTATTTAAATATCTAAGGCATCAGTTGTAATAATCTTTGAAACTGACTATTAAATGTTTCCATTATTTATTTGGAGGTATTGAAGAAGTAAAACCAGTGATTATTTTGATGGCACAATAAACCTGATATTTTGAATTTATTTATTAGCAGAAGCTTACTTGATCATAATACACATAAAGGCGTTTTAAATAAATTTGTGTTATTTATTTCTGCATACAAAAAATCAATGATTTAGAAATCCTTTAAAAGCTTTAATGAACGCCACAACTGGATCGTCTGATATGGGGATCCGTCCGTTATTTATTTAGCTATAATAACGAAGGTCCATTAATTGTATTTATTTTACCTTAATTTGTACAAACTAACAAGCTTACTAACACACCTGGCGTTGCTGTGGCATACCATACATTTTCTTGATACCCGAAAACAGCGTCACAAATCGGTTCCAACAGTAACTAAATACTTTCAACATAATCGTGGCAGTACACAAACAAAATGTAATATTGTTGATATGAAAATGTGTACATTAAAAAGCTTTAGTTACTCCTTACAACATCAGCTATATGTCTGCGAAAGCCCTGTCAAATTTGGTCCATGAATAAAAATATATGGCACCACCTACTTAGTTATTAAAAAAATAGCCCTAACTATTTCTTACAATATTAGCTACCTGCTTGTGAAAGTCCCGTCAAAATCGGTCCATAAATAAGAATTTTCGAAAAAAGGACCCCATCTTGACCCCTAAGTTACTTCCTAGAACATCAGCTATCTGTCAGTGAAAGTCTCGTCAGAATCGGTACAGCCGTTCCCGAAAGTAGCCCGAACAAACAGACAGACAAAAAAATTCAAAATTGTGTTTATGTTTTAACTTTTCTTTCATATGCCTCTTTGTATAAAAGCTGTTATTTTGATATTAAAAACATAATCAATTCTTTTTATGTTAATAAATGAATTGTTTTTTTTTTTTTTTTTTGTTCTTGTTTATAAAAAATGTTATTTTTGAATTTGTGTTTGCTTACATATCAATTTAAAAGAGCCCAGTACAATTTGGTCATTTTCAGTACTATTTTATGTCATCGTTAAGTACAATCGAAAATAGTCGATTTCCATCACTGGTACTGTGTGTGCAAATGTGTGTAACTCTCGATTGAAAATGAGATTTCTTTGATCTGAAATACGATCTGAGATAAAAAAAAAAAATATTGATCTGTTAGAACTTGTGTACATGATTCTTTATTCATTCTTTCTTTTTAACAATTAGGTAAGGGGTGTAGAAAAGTAGGGGGACTTCATTCCCCCTAACGAACGGAAGAATGAAAATTTAAAGATTTTTTGTGGTTGAGCTTTGATGTTTCCCGTTTGAGAAAGAAAATGCTTTGCACGGACTTAAAATAAGAACTTTTAAAATTGAAAATAATTCCCAATCATGTTTTTTAGTGGTAATGGATGGTTTTTAATAGCTCTTTCAGAATTTCCCAAATTTCTTTGGAATAAAACAGCACAGTTTGTAGGAAAGTATTGGATATATTCGAAGTAATCCAAATCAGTGTACACACCACCGTACGTGCCTGTCCAAAAAAAGAATGAAGAAACAACCGAAAAAAAGAATCATGTACACAAGGTCTTAGGTTCAATTTTGCCGTGCTTCATTTTTGCGCTTCATACTTCAGTTTCAGCTTCACCATTGTGTTTAGACAGTTTTTTCATTTTCCATAATCAATTGCAATGAATCTGCTCTTTTAACCCTATCGAATGTTTTTAACCACATACAAATTTTTGCTGGATTCATAAAGACATAAGAATTCCAAATTAAGTTCTTTAGTCCACAAAAATTTACTTAACACTTAATTTTCACTCATTTTTCTTCGTTTACTTTGAATCTTATTAAAAGCTTACACTGAGAAAAACGAAACAAAGTGATAAAGAATTAAAAGAAAGCGAACAAGGGAACAGAAAAACGTTAAAGAGATTCTTCGAACATGCTACCCGTGCGACACAGGACAGCTGTTTTCCTGTCTCATTTTTCGATTTTTTTCTCTCTATTGCACTTACTATGTTCGGAGAATTCGAAACAAGGTGCATGCATCCAGTTTCATCGTCTAATAGCAGACTAACATAAGTGGAATAGAGATAGCAAATTCGAAAGTTGAGAAGAAAAAACTTTTTACCCTGTGAGTCGAGGGTAATTTTTTCATTGACTTTTTTGGCGTTTACTTTTCTCCTTCTTCTTTTTATTATTGTGTTGCTTCATTATGTTTCGGTGCTTGTAGAGTCGTTTTCGCTGTGAGCGATTTCTCTCATATTTGTTTATGCTTTTTCCTACATATTTCCTTGAAAAAAATATTTGTTGAACAGAGAATACGACATATCTGAGCACTTCGAACGTAAAAGACTTTTATTTTATTATTATTAGTTGCTTCAAAAATAAAAAAAATACCACATTTTCAAGCAGAAAAAAGAGCAGAGAGGAATACCAAATTTGAGTCAAGCCAGTCAAGCGAAAAAGTCGACAGTAAATAAATTCTCAATTAATTTTCACTTGAACCGTCTTTATTTATTTATTATTATTTAATAACTTTGATCACTTTTCTAAAAAGAATTATTTTTTCACAATTAAATTCACAGAATGCTAAAATATAAACAAAATGCTTCAGAAATGTCAAATTATTGTACTGTGCACAGTTGGAAAAAGGCTTACTATTGTACTGAATTCAGTACAATTTGATATCGTCCGTACAAAAGTACATCTTTGCCATTTTCAGTACAATTTTGAACTGTTTTTACAAAATTGATTTATTTCTTTCATTTTATGTTATCTTTCAAAATATCCATCGAATTATTCAAGGTTCTTTCTGTATTCCTCATTCTTCAGCAAACGTTGAAAGAAAAAAACGTTGATAGAAACCAAAAATCACATCAAAAAATAATGTTGGGACAGTCTTATAAATAATACAAATCTTGTCCAATAAAAATGTTTTTTTTTCTACGGCGAAAAATGACAAAATCTTCAAAGACACCATAGGCCCGTACCTATGGTAGTGAGGGATTTTGACTACCCTTATAATGTTAATTAAACACAGCGAGGGCTTTAGGAAAATAGGGAAGGATGTGAAAGGAGGTAACGATGCACATTTGTTTTAAAGTTCTGCACTTCAAAGTGGGAGGGAAAAACAGAGTCTGGCAAGGCATTCCACATTCGCGTGGTACGACTAAAGAAAGAATCCCTGTACTTGACAGTACGTCCGAAGTTGGGCTCAAGGGTATAATGATGGGCATTCCTTGCAGTGCGAGTATTACGGTTAAAGCGTTTCAGGGGAGGAATGCAACTGGCTATTTCGCTAGAGCATTGTTTATGTAAGTAGCGATAGAAAAATGAAAGGCAGGAAACATTACGTCTGTGCCCCAGAGATGTAAATGTTTCTGTTATTGTTCGATCGCCTATCATTTTTAAAGCTCTTTTTTGTATTCTATCTAGAAAACTCAAGTGGGTTACAGGAGCACCTGCCCAAATGTGGGAGTTATACTCAAGTTAAGGGCGAATATATGCTTTGTATACTGTAGCCAGATCAGACGGGGTGAAGAACTTCTTGCATCTTCGAAGGAAACCTAAACATCTCGCGGCATTTTTGGCAACGTCAAATATGTGGTCATTCCACAGAAGGTGGTCTGTAATGCACATACCGAGAACTGAGAGGTGGTTGGTTTCCTCTATGCAAGTGCCACTCATGGATAGCGGCATTAGGGGAATATTTCGCTTTAACGACAAAAGACAAAATTGTGTTTTCGAAGCATTAAATTCTACGCGGTTTCTTATTCCCCATTGTACAATGCTGTCAAGATCAGAATTTAATGAACTTATCATACGCTGCCGTTGCAGTTCCACATCCGAAGAACGAGGATGTGTATCTGGAAACGAATATGAGAAGCTGAGAGTACTGTCGTCTGCGAAACAATTGATAGGATTATTTGTTTCAGATAATAAGTCGTTGATAAAAATAAGAAAGAAAGTCGGAGACAAAACAGAGCCCTGGGGCACGCCAGCGTTTATTTTGTGAGAATCAGACTTGAATCCGTCCAATACAACTTTTATTGAGCGTTTCGAAAGGTAATTACTAATCCAACGAAGAAGAGATTTGTCGAGTCCAAATGCACGCATTTTCGATAAAAGAGCTTGATGCCAAACTCTATCAAATGCCTTAGAATATCAAGTGCAATAATTTTGCTTTCCCCAAAACGATGGAGAGATTGGTTCCACTTTTCGGTGAGATATACCATCAAATCACCAATGGACCTGTTGCTACGAAAGCCGTACTGCCGGTCATTAAGAAGCTTTCGATCCTCAAGATATTTCTTAAGCTGAAAATTAATCAACGTTTCCATGACCTTGGAAAGAAGGGACGTAAGTGCAATTGGTCGATAGTTTGAGGGAGAAGAAGATTCGCCTTTCTTAGGGATTGGCTGGACAAATGCTGTTTTCCATTCACTCGGAAAGAGACCAGAGGAATAGGACAGATGGAAAAGCTTACGCAATGGTTGTTCATGTAAAAATTTAGTCTTGCGAATGTGAACATTACAGGCCTTTCTAGATTGCTGAAACTTTTTCCGGTTTTCCTCGGTTTTGTTGGCTTTATAACATCGGAAACTTACCTCTTTCAACCTGATAATCTCTTTACAGCTCGAATCAAACCATGAGTTATCTTTAGGTTTGATACTTTTTGACCTATTCGGGACAAAATTTCGCATACCTAAGAGGATAACATTTGTTACCATAACTGCGCTGGAGTCTATGTCACTACCGAGGAAGCAGAGCGACCAGTTGAAGATCCTGAAGAAATTATTGAGACCGTCCCAGTTGGCTTTCTCGTATTGCCAAACGGTTCTCCTAGGTGGTTTCTCTTCAACTGAGTTTTGTTGGAACGAGAGATTTGCAGAAATGACACAATGGTCTGATGTGCCTAGAGGCGAAAAAACACGAATTTTGTGTTTATCAGGATCGGAGGTAATAAAAAAGTCTAGTGTGTTGGCGGCTTGGCCTGTGATGTCAAGAATTTCGCGTTGGCTCATCAACAAGCTGAGTTAGTTGGTTTAACTCAGCAAAGATTTCAACATACCTTCCTTCGGGTGTTGTCTGGCCAGAATAGCGAAGCCAACTTGAATTGTGTACATTGAAATCACCCGTAATAATGATTTCAGTGTGAGGATAATGGGCAACAATACTTTGTATGGAGTCTGACAAAGCATCAAATTCGTTGGAAGTTGACACTCTATCCAAATTAGGGCTTCTATAGATAAAACAAGTATGTATAATGCGCTTATTTACCGTGAATTTTAACCACATGAAGTTAAAATCTGTATTTGAACACAGACCATATTGTGGTAGAAGTTGGTATGCAACATCATTCCTAATATATACGGCGATTCCGTGATAGGCAAAGAATAATGGCACTAAGTTATACCCATGAAGGTTAAATTCCGAGTGATCAGAATTTTCTCCTACTTGGGTTTCACTTAATGCCAAAACAGCTGGCTTGTTTAACGAAGTATAAACGTATGCAGCACAGAAATTTTTCCTGAGCCCACGAATGTTGGAATAATCAACTCTGAAAATACCCCCCATAAAATATACAAAACTTAAAAAAAAACAAAGACGGACAATTAACTATAATTAATGAATCCACTAAGTCCCAATTTGAGCTTCACAAAGACAATTATTACTAGTGTTATGCCTTAATAATAATTGAGTTGATCCGCCCCTGGTTACTCAGAGAACATCAATTAATGTATCCGATAACGATCTAGCTTAACCATAGGGACTTGCTCCAATGGTTAAACTAAATCGTCTGTGAGGAAGGAAATAGGGAAAGAAAAACAAGTGAAGGAGCTTACTCGCTGTGGTGTGTTTTTTTTCTCGTTGGTGGGTATTGATGGAAACTTATTTATGGCGATTTATTGTTTCGAAGCACAATTTATTTATATTATTTTCACTGAATATTGTATTTGGAAACTGAATAAATTTATTCTAGTCCGCGCGACTTATGTTTTACGTGTCCCGCTTGGTTTAAAAAAAACAAAGTCTTTTTTTAATTTGGGCCACAGGCCATTAATACTTTATTATTCACTTTTAATTTTTACAAAGCTAATCGAAAGGGACCCGCCGTCTATAGCGTCGCTGCGATCACCTTTTAATACCGTATCAATAAGCCTCGATTCACCAATGAGTTCTTCCTAATATAGTGTCTTTCTGCTGATGTTGTCAATTGTGGTTCGATTACCTGACCTACTTTAGGTGTTGTCATCAGTTGATTGTTTATGGTTGATATTGCTGATGTTGCTGTTGTTGGTTGGTCGTTCGTTGCACTTGTATTCGTTATTGCTGATGTTGCTGTTGTTGGTTGGTTGGTCGTTGCACTTGCATATGTTACTCCTCCTCGGTTTGAAAAAAAAATGTCTCCTGACATTTGCTATTAATTTTTTTTTTACATTATATGCTTTGTTATACATTTTATTACAAACATATGCAATGCTTATCGTTGTTACAAAAATTATTACAATCATGGTTAAATTTATTACGTATGATATACTTTTGTGCAATTTTAATTCTTTTATTTCTTTAATATTTTCAAAATTACTTACAACAATATCTTTAAAAGTGATAGCTTTTTCAAAAGACACATTTAGATTATTTTCTTCATAAATGTATTTTTCTTGAACAATTTTTTTATTATTATAGAAAATTTAATTTATCAAATTTAATTGGCAGTTACAAAAATTAATAAGATAATAATTTTCAAGTATAATTTTTCTGTTATCACAATTTTGTTTCAATTCTTCTTTATATGCATTTTTAATAATAATAGTTTCATCGTCTATTATTTGAATTTGTGTTTGATTATTGAATATTAGTTTACAATTATTTGTTATGACACAATGCCTACTTGCTTTTAATTCGTGTAATGTAACATCATTCTGGTATTCATATGTTTTATTATTTATTTCTACTATATATTGACTTTCAGCATAATCGTGTCAGTAAACACTTTCAACATAATCGTGTCAGTACACAAACAAAATGTAATATTGTTGATATGAAAATGTGTACATTAAAAAGCTTTAGTTACTCCTTACAACATCAGCTATATGTGTGCGAAAGCCCTGTCAAATTTGGTCCATGAATAAAAATATATGGCACCATCTACTTAGTTATTAAAAAAATAGCCTTAACTATTTCTTACAATATTAGCTACCTGCTTGTGAAAGTCCCGTCAAAATCGGTCCATAAATAAGAATTTTCGAAAAAAGGACCCCATCTTGACCCCTAAGTTACTTCCTAGAACATCAGCTATCTGTCAGTAAAAGCCTCGTCAGAATCGGTACAGCCGTTCCCGAAAGTAGCCCGAACAAACAGACAGACAAAAAAATTCAAAATTGTGTTTATGTTTTAACTTTTCTTTCATATGCCTCTTTGTATAAAAGCTGTTATTTTGATATTAAAAACATAATCAATTCTTTTTATGTTAATAAATGAATTGTTTTTTTTTTTTTTTGTTCTTGTTTATAAAAAATGTTATTTTTGAATTTGTGTTTGCTTACATATCAATTTAAAAGAGCCCAGTACAATTTGGTCATTTTCAGTACTATTTTATGTCATCGTTAAGTACAATCGAAAATAGTCGATTTCCATCACTGGTACTGTGTGTGCAAATGTGTGTAACTCTCGATTGGAAATGAGATTTCTTTGATCTGAAATACGATCTGAGATAAAAAAAAAAAGATTGATCTGTTAGAACTTGTGTACATGATTCTTTATTCATTCTTTCTTTTTGACAATTAGGTAAGGGGTGTAGAAAAGTAGGGGGACTTCATTCCCCCTAACGAACGGAAGAATGAAAATTTAAAGATTTTTTGTGGTTGAGCTTTGATGTTTCCCGTTTGAGAAAGAAAATGCTTTGCACGGACTTAAAATAAGAACTTTTAAAATTGAAAATAATTCCCAATCATATTTTTTAATGGTAATGGATGGTTTTTAATAGCTCTTTCAGAATTTCGCAAATTTCTTTGGAATAAAACAGCACAGTTTGTAGGAAAGTATTGGATATATTCGAAGTAATCCAAATCAGTGTACACACCACCGTACGTGCCTGTCCAAAAAAAGAATGAAGAAACAACCGAAAAAAAGAATCATGTACACAAGGTCTTAGGTTCAATTTTGCCGTGCTTCATTTTTGCCCTTCATACTTCAATTTCAGCTTCACCATTGTGTTTAGACAGTTTTTTCATTTTCCATAATCAATTGCAATGAATCTGCTCTTTTAACCCTATCGAATGTTTTTAACCACATACAAATTTTTGCTGGATTCATAAAGACATAAGAATTCCAAATTAAGTTCTTTAGTCCACAAAAATTTACTTAACACTTAATTTTCACTCATTTTTCTTCGTTTACTTTGAATCTTATTAAAAGCTTACCCTGAGAAAAACGAAACCAAGTGATAAAGAATTAAAAAAAAGCGAACAAGGGAACAGAAAAACGTTAAAGAGATTCTTCGAACATGCTACCCGTGCAACACAGGACAGCTGTTTTCCTGTCTCATTTTTCGTTTTTTTTCTCAATATTGCACTTACTATGTTCGGAGACTTCGAAACAAGGTGCATGCATCCAGTTTCATCGTCTAATAGCAGACTAACATAAGTGGAATAGAGATAGCAAATTCGAAAGTTGAGAAGAAAAAACTTTTTACCCTGTGAGTCGAGGGTAATTTTTTCATTGACTTTTTTGGCGTTTACTTTTCTCCTTCTTCTTTTTATCATTGTGTTGCTTCATTATGTTTCGGTGCTTGTAGAGTCGTTTTCGCTGTGAGCGATTTCTCTCATATTTGTTTATGCTTTTTCCTACATATTTCCTTGAAAAAAATATTTGTTGAACAGAGAATACGACATATCTGAACACTTCGAACGTAAAAGACTTTTATTTTATTATTGTTAGTTGCTTCAAAAATAAAAAAAATACCACATTTTCAAGCAGAAAAAAGAGCAGAGAGGAATACCAAATTTGAGTCAAGCCAGTCAAGTGAAAAAGTCGACAGTAAATAAATTCTCAATTAATTTTCACTTGAACCGTC
Source organism: Platycheirus rosarum (assembly GCA_963971375.1). Lineage (NCBI taxonomy): Eukaryota > Metazoa > Arthropoda > Insecta > Diptera > Syrphidae > Platycheirus > Platycheirus rosarum. Next base: position 189,323,031 of record OZ020507.1, on the reverse strand, counting down.
TTTATTTATTTATTATTATTTAATAACTTTGATCACTTTTCTAAAAAGAATTATTTTTTCACAATTAAATTCACAGAATGCTAAAATATAAACAAAATGCTTCAGAAATGTCAAATTATTGTACTGTGCACAGTTGGAAAAAGGCTTACTATTGTACTGAATTCAGTACAATTTGATATCGTCCGTACAAAAGTACATCTTTGCCATTTTCAGTACAATTTTGAACTGTTTTTACAAAATTGATTTATTTCTTTCATTTTATGTTATCTTTCAAAATATCCATCGAATTATTCAAGGTTCTTTCTGTATTCCTCATTCTTCAGCAAACGTTGAAAGAAAAAAACGTTGATAGAAACCAAAAATCACATCAAAAAATAATGTTGGCACAGTCTTATAAATAATACAAATCTTGTCAATAAAAATGTTTTTTTTTCTACGGCGAAAAATGACAAAATCTTCAAAGACACCATAGGCCCGTACCTATGGTAGTGAGAGATTCTTACTCACTAAAATACACCTTTAGTACAAATGATCTAAGTTGCCTTATCAAGTAGTTTAATTTTCATTTTTATTAATCACGTTTGGTAGGGAGCTCTCCATGGAGGGGACCTGCAATACCGCATAATCACACGGTTATCGTTATGTCTTGCTACACTAGGTCGAACGGTCTCGTTCTCCGAAGTCAGCGTACAAGATTGTATGTTCCATGGAGCACCAATAATTTCTCTGAGGACTTTGTTTTAAAATGTTTGCAGTGTTTGTATATGGCTAAGTATTCAGTAAGTCCACACAGGTTTTAGCACTTGCTTGCAGATAAGCAGTTTGTTATAAGTACTTAGATTGGAATATTTTCCAATTAGCCAGTTTAGTTCTCGTAACTTAATATCGAGTTCTTCTCTTTTCTTTTTAACGTGCGTCTTCCATTTAAGCTTAGCATCAAGAGTCATGCCTAGATACTTTGCTTCGTTAGCATACGGTATTTGAACGGAGTTAATAAAGATGGGTAGATTGTTAACATTCTTGTAAGTAAAATTCACATGTGTTGATTTGGACTCGTTTAGAACAATGCGCCATTTCTTCGTCGAGTTTGTTATTTTGTCAAGAGTTTTCTGTAGCTTTTCGGTTGCTCTTTCAATTGAGCTGGATGGAGTATGGACGTATCATCAGCAAATGTTGCTATCGTGACGTCTTCTTCTTGAGGTATATCTCGAGTATAAACAACGAATAACACAGGGCCAAGAACACTTATTTCTTTAAATCATGAATATTCAGTACCTTGTGTCACTCTGAAAAGTCTATTTGCCAGACAGGATTCCAGAATGTAATATATTTGTTTCGGAAAAACCTGTCTTGATTTAAATCTTTTTTTTTTTTTTTTTTTTTTTTTTTTTTTTTTATAATTAGCCCGCACTAAAGGGATTTTGACTACCCTTATAATGTTAATTAAACACAGCGAGGGCTTTAGGAAAATAGGGAAGGATGTGAAAGGAGGTAACGATGCACATTTGTTTTAAAGTTCTGCACTTCAAAGTGGGAGGGAAAAACAGAGTCTGGCAAGGCATTCCACATTCGCGTGGTACGACTAAAGAAAGAATCCCTGTACTTGACAGTACGTCCGAAGTTGGGCTCAAGGGTATAATGATGGGCATTCCTTGCAGTGCGAGTATTACGGTTAAAGCGTTTCAGGGGAGGAATGCAACTGGCTATTTCGCTAGAGCATTGTTTATGGAAGTAGCGATAGAATAATGAAAGGCAGGAAACATTACGTCTGTGCCCCAGAGATGTAAATGTTTCTGTTATTGTTCGATCGCCTATCATTTTTAAAGCTCTTTTTTGTATTCTATCTAGAAAACTCAAGTGGGTTACAGGAGCACCTGCCCAAATGTGGGAGTTATACTCAAGTTTAGGGCGAATATATGCTTTGTATACTGTAGCCAGATCAGACGGGGTGAAGAACTTCTTGCATCTTTGAAGAAACCTAAACATCTCGCGGCATTTTTGGCAACGTCAAATATGTGGTCATTCCACAGAAGGTGGTCTGTAATGCACATACCGAGAACTGAAAGGTGATTGGTTTCCTCTATGCAAGTGCCACTCATGGATAGCGGCATTAGGGGTATATTTCGCTTTAACGACAAAAGACAACATTGTGTTTTCGAAGCATTAAATTCTACGCGGTTTCTTATTCCCCATTGTACAATGCTGTCAAGATCAGAATTTAATGAACTTATCATACGCTGCCGTTGCAGTTCCACATCCGAAGAACGAGGATGTGTATCTGGAAACGAATATGAGAAGCTGAGAGTACTGTCGTCTGCGAAACAATTGATAGGATTAGTTGTTTCAGATAATAAGTCGTTGATAAAAATAAGAAAGAGAGTCGGAGACAAAACAGAGCCCTGGGGCACGCCAGCGTTTATTTTGTGAGAATCAGACTTGAATCCGTCCAATACAACTTGTATTGAGCGTTTCGAAAGGTAATTACTAATCCAACGAAGAAGAGATTTGTCGAGTCCAAATGCACGCATTTTCGATAAAAGAGCTTGATGCCAAACTCTATCTAATGCCTTAGAATATCAAGTGCAATAATTTTGCTTTCCCCAAAACGATGGAGAGATTGGTTCCACTTTTCGGTGAGATATACCATCAAATCACCAGTGGACCTGTTGCTACGAAAGCCGTACTGCCGGTCATTAAGAAGCTTTCGATCCTCAAGATATTTCTTAAGCTGAAAATTAATCAACGTTTCCATGACCTTGGAAAGAGTACAGGAGGAGTACAAACACCTGCTGGCAGCGTTGAGTTAGCAGCGAATTGGGCTGCAAGCAGATCTGCTTTTTCTTGAGAACTGACAACAGGAGTATCATTGAAGACAAGCGTAGGAACCGATGATGACGAGGAGTTCTTTACGTTTTTAACAAATGACCAAACATTTTTACTGCCTTTGGGACATTGCAGTATTTTTTGCCGGATTTTTTGTTCATGTAAAAATTTAGTCTTGCGAATGTGAACATTACAGGCCTTTCTAGATTGCTGAAACTTTTTCCGGTTTTCCTCGGTTTTGTTGTCTTTATAACATCGGAAACTTACCTCTTTCAACCTGATAATCTCTTTACAGCTCGAATCAAACCATGAGTTATCTTTAGGTTTGATACTTGTTGACCTATTCGGGACAAAATTTCGCATACCTAAGAGGATAACATTTGCTACCATAACTGCGCTGGAGTCTTTGTCACTACCGAGGAAGCAGAGCGACCAGTTGAAGATCCTGAAGAAATTATTGAGACCGTCCCAGTTGGCTTTCTCGTATTGCCAAACGGTTCTCCTAGGTGGTTTCTCTTCAACTGAGTTTTGTTGGAACGAGAGATTTGCAGAAATGACACAATGGTCTGATGTGCCTAGAGGCGAAAAAACACGAATTTTGTGTTTATCAGGATCGGAGGTAAGAAACAAGTCTAGTGTGTTGGCGGCTTGGCCTGTGATGTCAGGAATTCGCGTTGGCTCATCAACAAGCTGAGTTAGTTGGTTTAACTCAGCAAAGATTTCAACATACCTTCCTTCGGGTGTTGTCTGGCCAGAATAGCGAAGCCAACTTGAATTGTGTACATTGAAATCACCCGTAATAATGATTTCAGTGTGAGGATAATGGGCAACAATACTTTGTATGGAGTCTGACAAAGCATCAAATTCGTTGGAAGTTGACACTCTATCCAAATTAGGGCTTCTATAGATAAAACAAGTATGTATAATGCGCTTATTTACCGTGAATTTTAACCACATGAAGTTAAAATCTGTATTTGAACACAGACCATATTGTGGTAGAAGTTGGTATGCAACATCATTCCTAATATATACGGCGATTCCGTGATAGGCAAAGAATAATGGCACTAAGTTATACCCATGAAGGTTAAATTCCGAGTGATCAGAATTTTCTCCTACTTGGGTTTCACTTAATGCCAAAACAGCTGGCTTGTTTAACGAAGTATAAACGTATGCAGCACAGAAATTTTTCCTGAGCCCACGAATGTTGGAATAATCAACTCTGAAAATACCCCCCATAAAATATACAAAACTTAAAAAAAAACAAAGACGGACAATTAACTATAGTTAATGAATCCACTAAGTCCCAATTTGAGCTTCACAAAGACAATTATTACTAGTGTTATGCCTTAATAATAATTGAGTTGATCCGCCCCTGGTTACTCAGAGAACATCAATTAATGTATCCGATAACGATCTAGCTTAACCATAGGGACTTGCCCCAATGGTTAAACTAAATCGTCTGTGAGGAAGGAAATAGGGAAAGAAAAACAAGTGAAGGAGCTTACTCGCTGTGGTGTGTTTTTTTTCTCGTTGGTGGGTATTGATGGAAACTTATTTATGGCGATTTATTGTTTCGAAGCACAATTTATTTATAATATTTTCACTGAATATTGTATTTGGAAACTGAATAAATTTATTCTAGTCCGCGCGACTTATGTTTTACGTGTCCCGCTTGGTTTAAAAAAAAAACAAAGTCTTTTTTTAATTTGGGCCACAGGCCATTAATACTTTATTATTCACTTTTAATTTTTACAAAGCTAATCGAAAGGGACCCGCCGTCTATAGCGTCGCTGCGATCACCTTTTAATACCGTATCAATAAGCCTCGATTCACCAATGAGTTCTTCCTAATATAGTGTCTTTCTGCTGATGTTGTCAATTGTGGTTCGATTACCTGACCTACTTTAGGTGTTGTCATCAGTTGATTGTTTATGGTTGATATTGCTGATGTTGCTGTTGTTGGTTGGTCGTTCGTTGCACTTGTATTCGTTATTGCTGATGTTGCTGTTGTTGGTTGGTTGGTCGTTGCACTTGCATATGTTACTCCTCCTCGGTTTGAAAAAAAAATGTCTCCTGACATTTGCTATTAATTTTTTTTTACATTATATGCTTTGTTATACATTTTATTACAAACATATGCAGTGCTTATCGTTGTTACAAAAATTATTACAATCATGGTTAAATTTATTACGTATGATATACTTTTGTGCAATTTTAATTCTTTTATTTCTTTAATATTTTCAAAATTACTTACAACAATATCTTTAAAAGTGATAGCTTTTTCAAAAGACACATTTAGATTATTTTCTTCATAAATGTATTTTTCTTGAACAATTTTTTTATTATTATAGAAAATTTAATTTATCAAATTTAATTGGCAGTTACAAAAATTAATAAGATAATAATTTTCAAGTATAATTTTTCTGTTATCACAATTTTGTTTCAATTCTTCTTTATATGCATTTTTAATAATAATAGTTTCATCGTCTATTATTTGAATTTGTGTTTGATTATTGAATATTAGTTTACAATTATTTGTTATGACACAATGCCTACTTGCTTTTAATTCGTGTAATGTAACATCATTCTGGTATTCATATGTTTTATTATTTATTTCTACTATATATTGACTTTCAGCATAATCGTGTCAGTAAACACTTTCAACATAATCGTGTCAGTACACAAACAAAATGTAATATTGTTGATATGAAAATGTGTACATTAAAAAGCTTTAGTTACTCCTTACAACATCAGCTATATGTCTGCGAAAGCCCTGCCAAATTTTGTCCATGAATAAAAATATATGGCACCATCTACTTAGTTATTAAAAAAATAGCCTTAACTATTTCTTACAATATTAGCTACCTGCTTGTGAAAGTCCCGTCAAAATCGGTCCATAAATAAGAATTTTCGAAAAAAGGACCCCATCTTGACCCCTAAGTTACTTCCTAGAACATCAGCTATCTGTCAGTAAAAGTCTCGTCAGAATCGGTACAGCCGTTCCCGAAAGTAGCCCGAACAAACAGACATATAAGAAAATTCAAAATTGTGTTTATGTTTTAACTTTTCTTTCATATGCCTCTTTGTATAAAAGCTGTTATTTTGATATTAAAAACATAATCAATTCTTTTTATGTTAATAAATGAATTGTTTTTTTTTTTTTGTTCTTGTTTATAAAAAATGTTATTTTTGAATTTGTGTTTGCTTACATATCAATTTAAAAGAGCCCAGTACAATTTGGTCATTTTCAGTACTATTTTATGTCATCGTTAAGTACAATCGAAATAGTCGATTTCCATCACTGGTACTGTGTGTGCAAATGTGTGTAACTCTCGATTGGAAATGAGATTTCTTTGATCTGAAATACGATCTGAGATAAAAAAAAAAAGATTGATCTGTTAGAACTTGTGTACATGATTCTTTATTCATTCTTTCTTTTTGACAATTAGGTAAGGGGTGTAGAAAAGTAGGGGGACTTCATTCCCCCTAACGAACGGAAGAATGAAAATTTAAAGATTTTTTGTGGTTGAGCTTTGATGTTTCCCGTTTGAGAAAGAAAATGCTTTGCACGGACTTAAAATAAGAACTTTTAAAATTGAAAATAATTCCCAATCATATTTTTTTAATGGTAATGGATGGTTTTTAATAGCTCTTTCAGAATTTCGCAAATTTCTTTGGAATAAAACAGCACAGTTTGTAGGAAAGTATTGGATATATTCGAAGTAATCCAAATCAGTGTACACACCACCGTACGTGCCTGTCCAAAAAAAGAATGAAGAAACAACCGAAAAAAAGAATCATGTACACAAGGTCTTAGGTTCAATTTTGCCGTGCTTCATTTTTGCGCTTCAAACTTCAATTTCAGCTTCACCATTGTGTTTAGACAGTTTTTTCATTTTCCATAATCAATTGCAATGAATCTTCTCTTTTAACCCTATCGAATGTTTTTAACCACATACAAATTTTTGCTGGATTCATAAAGACATAAGAATTCCAAATTAAGTTCTTTAGTCCACAAAAATTTACTTAACACTTAATTTTCACTCATTTTTCTTCGTTTACTTTGAATCTTATTAAAAGCTTACCCTGAGAAAAACGAAACCAAGTGAAAAAGAATTAAAAAAAAGCGAACAAGGGAACAGAAAAACGTTAAAGAGATTCTTCGAACATGCTACCCGTGCGACACAGGACAGCTGTTTTCCTGTCTCATTTTTCGATTTTTTTCTCAATATTGCACTTACTATGTTCGGAGACTTCGAAACAAGGTGCATGCATCCAGTTTCATCGTCTAATAGCAGACTAACATAAGTGGAATAGAGATAGCAAATTCGAAAGTTGAGAAGAAAAAACTTTTTACCCTGTGAGTCGAGGGTAATTTTTTCATTGACTTTTTTGGCGTTTACTTTTCTCCTTCTTCTTTTTATCATTGTGTTGCTTCATTATGTTTCGGTGCTTGTAGAGTCGTTTTCGCTGTGAGCGATTTCTCTCATTTTTGTTTATGCTTTTTCCTACATATTTCCTTGAAAAAAATATTTGTTGAACAGAGAATACGACATATCTGAACACTTCGAACGTAAAAGACTTTTATTTTATTATTGTTAGTTGCTTCAAAAATAAAAAAAATACCACATTTTCAAGCAGAAAAAAGAGCAGAGAGGAATACCAAATTTGAGTCAAGCCAGTCAAGTGAAAAAGTCGACAGTAAATAAATTCTCAATTAATTTTCACTTGAACCGTCTTTATTTATTTATTATTATTTAATAACTTTGATCACTTTTCTAAAAAGAATTATTTTTTCACAATTAAATTCACAGAATGCTAAAATATAAACAAAATGCTTCAGAAATGTCAAATTATTGTACTGTGCACAGTTGGAAAAAGGCTTACTATTGTACTGAATTCAGTACAATTTGATATCGTCCGTACAAAAGTACATCTTTGCCATTTTCAGTACAATTTTGATCTGTTTTTACAAAATTGAGATTTATTTCTTTCATTTTTATGTTATGTTTTATGTTATCTCTCAAAATATCCATCGAATTTTTCAAGGTGCTTTCTGTATTCCCCATTCTTCAGCAAACGTTGAAAGAAAAAAATGTTGATAGAAACCAAAAATCACATAAAAAAATAATGTTGGCACAGTCTTATAAATAATACAAATCTTGTCAATAAAAATGTTTTTTTTTCTACGGCGAAAAATGACAAAATCTTCAAAGACACCATAGGCCCGTACCTATGGTAGTGAGAGATTCTTACTCACTAAAATACACCTTTAGTACAAATGATCTAAGTTGCCTTATCAAGTAGTTTAATTTTCATTTTTATTAATCACGTTTGGTAGGGAGCTCTCCATGGAGGGGACCTGCAATACCGCAAAATCACACGGTTATCGTTATGTCTTGCTACACTAGGTCGAACGGTCTCGTTCTCCGAAGTCAGCGTACAAGATTGTATGTTCCATGGAGCACCAATAATTTTTCTGAGGACTTTGTTTTAAAATGTTTGCAGTGTTTGTATATGGCTAAGTATTCCGTAAGTCCACACAGGTTTTAGCACTTGCTTGCAGATAAGCAGTTTGTTATAAGTACTTAGATTGGAATATTTTCCAATTAGCCAGTTTAGTTCTCGTAACTTAATATCGAGTTCTTCTCTTTTCTTTTTAACGTGCGTCTTCCATTTAAGCTTAGCATCAAGAGTCATGCCTAGATACTTTGCTTCGTTAGCATACGGTATTTGAACGGAGTTAATAAAGATGGGTAGATTGTTAACATTCTTGTAAGTAAAATTCACATGTGTTGATTTGGACTCGTTTAGAACAATGCGCCATTTCTTCGTCCAGTTTGTTATTTTGTCAAGAGTTTTCTGTAGCTTTTCGGTTGCTCTTTCAATTGAGCTGGATGGAGTATGGACGTATCATCAGCAAATGTTGCTATCGTGAGGTCTTCTTCTTGAGGTATATCTCGAGTATAAACAACGAATAACACAGGGCCAAGAACACTTATTTCTTTAAATCATGAATATTCAGTACCTTGTGTCACTCTGAAAAGTCTATTTTCCAGACAGGATTCCAGAATATAATATATTTGTTTCGGAAAAACCTGTCTTGATTTAAATCTTTTTTTTTTTTTTTTTTTTTTTTTTTTTTTTTATAATTAGCCCGCACTAAAGGGATTTTGACTACCCTTATAATGTTAATTAAACACAGCGAGGGCTTTAGGAAAATAGGGAAGGATGTGAAAGGAGGTAACGATGCACATTTGTTTTAAAGTTCTGCACTGTGGGAGGAAAAACAGAGTCTGGCAAGGCATTCCACATTCGCGTGGTACGACTAAAGAAAGAATCCCTGTACTTGACAGTACGTCCGAAGTTGGGCTCAAGGGTATAATGATGGGCATTCCTTGCAGTGCGAGTATTACGGTTAAAGCGTTTCAGGGGAGGAATGCAACTGGCTATTTCGCTAGAGCATTGTTTATGGAAGTAGCGATAGAATAATGAAAGGCAGGAAACATTACGTCTGTGCCCCAGAGATGTAAATGTTTCTGTTATTGTTCGATCGCCTATCATTTTTAAAGCTCTTTTTTGTATTCTATCTAGAAAACTCAAGTGGGTTACAGGAGCACCTGCCCAAATGTGGGAGTTATACTCAAGTTTAGGGCGAATATATGCTTTGTATACTGTAGCCAGATCAGACGGGGTGAAGAACTTCTTGCATCTTCGAAGAAACCTAAACATCTCGCGGCATTTTTGGCAACGTCAAATATGTGGTCATTCCACAGAAGGTGGTCTGTAATGCACATACCGAGAACTGAGAGGTGATTGGTTTCCTCTATGCAAGTGCCACTCATGGATAGCGGCATTAGGGGTATATTTCGCTTTAACGACAAAAGACAACATTGTGTTTTCGAAGCATTAAATTCTACGCGGTTTCTTATTCCCCATTGTACAATGCTGTCAAGATCAGAATTTAATGAACTTATCATACGCTGCCGTTGCAGTTCCACATCCGAAGAACGAGGATGTGTATCTGGAAACGAATATGAGAAGCTGAGAGTACTGTCGTCTGCGAAACAATTGATAGGATTAGTTGTTTCAGATAATAAGTCGTTGATAAAAATAAGAAAGAGAGTCGGAGACAAAACAGAGCCCTGGGGCACGCCAGCGTTTATTTTGTGAGAATCAGACTTGAATCCGTCCAATACAACTTGTATTGAGCGTTTCGAAAGGTAATTACTAATCCAACGAAGAAGAGATTTGTCGAGTCCAAATGCACGCATTTTCGATAAAAGAGCTTGATGCCAAACTCTATCAAATGCCTTAAAATATCAAGTGCAATAATTTTGCTTTCCCCAAAACGATGGAGAGATTGGTTCCACTTTTCGGTGAGATATACCATCAAATCACCAGTGGACCTGTTGCTACGAAAGCCGTACTGCCGGTCATTAAGAAGCTTTCGATCCTCAAGATATTTCTTAAGCTGAAAATTAATCAACGTTTCCATGACCTTGGAAAGAGTACAGGAGGAGTACAAATACCTGCTGGCAGCGTTGAGTTAGCAGCGAATTGGGCTGCAAGCAGATCTGCTTTTTCTTGAGAACTGACAACAGGAGTATCATTGAAGACAAGCGTAGGAACCGATGATGACGAGGAGTTCTTTACGTTTTTAACAAATGACCAAACATTTTTACTGCCTTTGGGACATTGCAGTATTTTTTGCCGGATTTTTTGTTCATGTAAAAATTTAGTCTTGCGAATGTGAACATTACAGGCCTTTCTAGATTGCTGAAACTTTTTCCGGTTTTCCTCGGTTTTGTTGGCTTTATAACATCGGAAACTTACCTCTTTCAACCTGATAATCTCTTTACAGCTCGAATCAAACCATGAGTTATCTTTAGGTTTGATACTTTTTGACCTATTCGGGACAAAATTTCGCATACCTAAGAGGATAACATTTGTTACCATAACTGCGCTGGAGTCTATGTCACTACCGAGGAAGCAGAGCGACCAGTTGAAGATCCTGAAGAAATTATTGAGACCGTCCCAGTTGGCTTTCTCGTATTGCCAAACGGTTCTCCTAGGTGGTTTCTCTTCAACTGAGTTTTGTTGGAACGAGAGATTTGCAGAAATGACACAATGGTCTGATGTGCCTAGAGGCGAAAAAACACGAATTTTGTGTTTATCAGGATCGGAGGTAAGAAACAAGTCTAGTGTGTTGGCGGCTTGGCCTGTGATGTCAGGAATTCGCGTTGGCTCATCAACAAGCTGAGTTAGTTGGTTTAACTCAGCAAAGATTTCAACATACCTTCCTTCGGGTGTTGTCTGGCCAGAATAGCGAAGCCAACTTGAATTGTGTACATTGAAATCACCCGTAATAATGATTTCAGTGTGAGGATAATGGGCAACAATACTTTGTATGGAGTCTGACAAAGCATCAAATTCGTTGGAAGTTGACACTCTATCCAAATTAGGGCTTCTATAGATAAAACAAGTATGTATAATGCGCTTATTTACCGTGAATTTTAACCACATGAAGTTAAAATCTGTATTTGAACACAGACCATATTGTGGTAGAAGTTGGTATGCAACATCATTCCTAATATATACGGCGATTCCGTGATAGGCAAAGAATAATGGCACTAAGTTATACCCATGAAGGTTAAATTCCGAGTGATCAGAATTTTCTCCTACTTGGGTTTCACTTAATGCCAAAACAGCTGGCTTGTTTAACGAAGTATAAACGTATGCAGCACAGAAATTTTTCCTGAGCCCACGAATGTTGGAATAATCAACTCTGAAAATACCCCCCATAAAGAATACAAAACTTAAAAAAAAACAAAGACGGACAATTAACTATAATTAATGAATCCACTAAGTCCCAATTTGAGCTTCACAAAGACAATTATTACTAGTGTTATGCCTTAATAATAATTGAGTTGATCCGCCCCTGGTTACTCAGAGAACATCAATTAATGTATCCGATAACGATCTAGCTTAACCATAGGGACTTGCCCCAATGGTTAAACTAAATCGTCTGTGAGGAAGGAAATAGGGAAAGAAAAACAAGTGAAGGAGCTTACTCGCTGTGGTGTGTTTTTTTTCTCGTTGGTGGGTATTGATGGAAACTTATTTATGGCGATTTTTTGTTTCGAAGCACAATTTATTTATAATATTTTCACTGAATATTGTATTTGGAAACTGAATAAATTTATTCTAGTCCGCGCGACTTATGTTTTACGTGTCCCGCTTGGTTTAAAAAAAAACAAAGTCTTTTTTTAATTTGGGCCACAGGCCATTAATACTTTATTATTCACTTTTAATTTTTACAAAGCTAATCGAAAGGGACCCGCCGTCTATAGCGTCGCTGCGATCACCTTTTAATACCGTATCAATAAGCCTCGATTCACCAATGAGTTCTTCCTAATATAGTGTCTTTCTGCTGATGTTGTCAATTGTGGTTCGATTACCTGACCTACTTTAGGTGTTGTCATCAGTTGATTGTTTATGGTTGATATTGCTGATGTTGCTGTTGTTGGTTGGTCGTTCGTTGCACTTGTATTCGTTATTGCTGATGTTGCTGTTGTTGGTTGGTTGGTCGTTGCACTTGCATATGTTACTCCTCCTCGGTTTGAAAAAAAAATGTCTCCTGACATTTGCTATTAATTTTTTTTTACATTATATGCTTTGTTATACATTTTATTACAAACATATGTAATGCTTATCGTTGTTACAAAAATTATTACAATCATGGTTAAATTTATTACGTATGATATACTTTTGTGCAATTTTAATTCTTTTACTTCTTTAATATTTTCAAAATTACTTACCACAATATCTTTAAAAGTGATAGCTTTTTCAAAAGACACATTTAGATTATTTTCTTCATAAATGTATTTTTCTTGAACAATTTTTTTATTATTAGAGAAAATTTCATTTATCAAATTTAATTGGCAGTTACAAAAATTAATAAGATAATTATTTTCAAGTATAATTTTTCTGTTATCACAATTTTGTTTCAATTCTTCTTTATATGCATTTTTAATAATAATAGTTTCATCGTCTATTATTTGAATTTGTGTTTGATTATTGAATATTAGTTTACAATTATTTGTTATGACACAATGCCTACTTGCTTTTAATTCGTGTAATGTAACATCATTCTGGTGTTCATATGTTTTATTATTTATTTCTACTATATATTGACTTTCAGCATTTATTTCAAAATGGTTTTTATTGGGTAATGGTATTATTAATTTTTTTTCAATTACTACATAGTTTTTTGGAATTTTGATGGCAATTATAAGGAATTTGTTTTTATATTCTAGAATACCCATTTTAATTAATTTAAGTTTATATAGATCAATTTTGTATTCATTCAGTTCTTCTAATGTTAAAATACTTGGATATATTATGTTGTGTTTTGCTGATACAATATTGTCTTGGATTTGGTTAATTTTATTTTCTATAAATCTTAGCTTTGTGATTTGATCTGGAAATAGTTGTCGTTGCACAATATTTGTAATAGAATTTTCTATTTTATTATATGTATTTAGTATTGTTTTCCTATCATTTTTAATTATTGTATTCAGTGCTTCTATGGATTCATTAAAGTGTTTATTAATTTTAATTTGCTGATTTATTGTTTCTATTGCATTATGACTGTTCTCTATTGCTATGTTCAAATATTTTGAAATTTCTTCTCTATCTTTACTATCCATGGTTCCGAAGAGCCATCTTCCTACGTTTCCTACTATGTCAATTAATCCTCTTCTTGATCTTCTTTGTTCTTTAGGCATAATTGAACTAATTTTTGCTTTAACTGTTTCTAATTCTTTCATAATCATGTTTTTGTTTTCTATATTTAAATGTTTTATGTTAGTTTGTATGAATGAGATTGTGTTAAGTATTTCTTCTGGATTTATTATATGTAAAATAGTGTTTGTTTGGTTAGTAATCTCAATATCTTTAATTTTTATTTTCATGTATCCTGTGTGTTCATTAATTGGTGTTGTGTGAAGTGTTCCGTGTATCATTGGTGTTAGTATCCATAGGATGAGGAGTGTTATCTTAAAATTATTTATATCCTTTGCGATTCCTGTATGGTCCTTCGTTGGTCGATATTGTAGCTTGAGTTGTTGCTTACATTCCGTCCATGTAGTTGGATTTTCTGAAGCTAGATAGTTTTTGGCTTCTCCAGTTATCTTCTCGTTATATATTATATGGAAGACTTGTATGGCTTCCTGTCCTTGGTAATTGCTAAGAAGCTGGTCGATGGTTGCAATAAATGATGGTAGGGTACCTTGCTCCCCATTAAACGGCTGAATATTTTTTATCTCCCGCTTCACTGCTGTCTGCCAGTTATTTGCCACATTTTGATTGTTTAATATTTGGGTTAATGTTATTAAACACTGCTCCATTTTTGTTTCGTTTTAATTTTCGTTCAAGAAAAGTATCTTTCACTATAGATTCACTTCAATTAGTATTTATTATTTTTTTTTTTTTTTTTTTTTTTGAAAGTCACTTTATTATAATCTCGACTTTGATTATTAGGTCCTTTCTAAAAACACTTTACTACAATTGATTTTTGTATCATTATCTTCAATTGACACTTAGATTATTAGTAGGTTTTGCTCTTTATTGCAAAGTTACTTTATTATAATCGTTCGTTCGTTCGTACTTTCGATTTATATTTAAAAGACACTTTATTACAATCACAATAATTGGTTGTTGGATTATTAGGCTTTTTAAAGACACTTTATCACAATCACAATTGGTTGATGGATTGTTAGGCTTTTTAAAGACACTTTATCACAATCACAATTGGTTGTTGGATTGATAGGCTTTTTTTTTTTTTTTAAATCGAATTATTAAAATTTATCGTTTTCGTTTCACTATCCTCCAGAATTTACTTAGAGGACTACCGACTGCGCCACTTATGTTTTACGTGTCCCGCTTGGTTTAAAAAAAAACAATGTCTTTTTTTAATTTGGGCCACAGGCCATTAATACTTTATTATTCACTTTTAATTTTTACAAAGCTAATCGAAAGGGACCCGCCGTCTATAGCGTCGCTGCGATCACCTTTTAATACCGTATCAATAAGCCTCGATTCACCAATGAGTTCTTCCTAATATAGTGTCTTTCTGCTGATGTTGTCAATTGTGGTTCGATTACCTGACCTACTTTAGGTGTTGTCATCAGTTGATTGTTTATGGTTGATATTGCTGATGTTGCTGTTGTTAGTTGGTCGTTCGTTGCACTTGTATTCGTTATTGCTGATGTTGCTGTTGTTGGTTGGTTGGTCGTTGCACTTGCATATGTTACTCGCGTGAATGATTTTTTTTAATTTAATTTTTTTTTATTTTTGGGTTATTGTGATTATTAAATAAAAGGATGGAATTTGGAATAAAACAGAGAACACGAAGATCGTCACTTGACTTTCCCAAGTCTTCCGCACGTGCATAGCGGATGGGATGCTAATCGAGACTGGATCTTAAGCCGTCGTGCCAGACCTTATCGAAAGCTTGGGAAACATCAAGAAACGCGCTTGGGCATATCTTTCTCTCCTCTAGGGATTTTTCAATTTCATTTGTTACATCTGTATACTTAATCAATTGTTGAGTGGTTATTTCTAAAACCGAATTGGTGTTCGGGAATAAGCCGTTTGTCTTCTACAATTGGAAGTAGGCGCTTAAGTAATAATTTCTGGAATAACTTAGAAATTTAATACAATATTGGTCTGTAAGACTTCTTCATTGAGAGTTTTCCCTGGTTTTGGGAACATTATAATTTCGGCCACTTTCCATTGCCGTGGAACGTATGTAAGCCTAAACGTGGCATTAATCAGATGTTGGATTTTAGTGATTGCTTTTCTCGGCAACTCTTTAAGAATGGGTGCATTTATCATGCTTTTTTGTTTTTGTTGCTTTCTTATAGCGTCGAGAAGTTCTGAAAATGTGACATTTCGAATTCGAAAGTTTTCAAAGGTCCAATGAGTATCAACGGGTTCATTCAACAAATCCTCACCGTCAAACAGATCTGCCTTTTCTTTGTCTGTTTTAGCCCAATCTCCATTGTTTGTTCGAATTGGTGCTAATTGTAACTTGGGTTTTTTAACACCTTTAATAGCATTCAACAGGGAGTAATTCGTACTTTTTTCTGCGGAAAGACGTTTGAGATAAGTAGAAATCTCACGGTTTCTTGAATCTCGAATTGCATTTTTCAGTTTACTGGAGAGGTGATTCAAAATAGTTTTGTGTTGAGGAGCGCGGGATTTCTGCCATTTCTTACGTGCTTTTTTTCGAGTATAAGTTCTTTAATTTCAATTGAAACATTTTGCTCATTAGGAATTGAATTTCTGCTATTTTGCGGAGTGTTTTTCCAGGCAGTATCCTGGACGATTTTAATAAATCTCTCAACTTCATCTTCTAATTCAAACGGAGTTTGCAATGATACTTCAAGTCTAATAGCCTCTTCGCAATCTGCACGAAACCCTTCCCAATTTGTTCTGTTGTTTGTCAAAAATGACGTAATAAAAATGTGACAAACAATCCTCTCCAAAAAGAAGAATTTTTAGAGTAAAACTCATTTAGGTTATGTTAAATAACTAACTATTATTTAAATATCTAAGGCACAAGCTGTAATAATCTTTGAAACTGACTATTAAATGTTTCCATTTTTTATTTAGAGGTGTTGAAGAAGTAAAAACAGTGGTTATTTTGATGGCACAATAAACCTGATATTTTGAATTTATTTATTAGCAGAAGTTTACTTGATCATAAATAAATAAATAAATTTGTTTGTTTTAAATAAATTTGTGTTATTTATTTCTGCAAACAAAAAATCAATGATTTAGAAATCCTTTAAAAGCTTTAATGAACGCCACAACTGGATCGTCTGATATGGGGATCCGTCCGTTATTTATTTAGCTATAATAACGAAGGTCCATTAATTGTATTTATTTTACCTTAATTTGTACAAACTAACAAGCTTACTAACACACCTGGCGTTGCTGTGGCATACCATACATTTTCTTGATACCCGAAAACAGTGTCACAAATCGGTTCCAACAGTAACTAAACATAATCAACATAATCGTGCCAGTACAGAAACAAAATGTAATATTGTTGATATGAAAATGTGTACAATAAAAAGCTTAAGTTACTCCTTACAACATCAGCTATATGTCTGCGAAAGCCCTGTCAAATTTGGTCCATGAATAAAAATATATGGCACCACCTACTTAGTTATTAAAAAAATAGCCTTAACTATTTCTTACAATATTAGCTATCTGCTTGTGAAAGTCCCGTCAAAATCGGTCCATAAATAAGAATTTTCGAAAAAAGGACCCCATCTTGACCCCTAAGTTACTTCCTAGAACATCAGCTATCTGTCAGTAAAAGTCTCGTCAGAATCGGTACAGCCGTTCCCGAAAGTAGCCCGAACAAACAGACAGACAAAAAAATTCAAAATTGTGTTTATGTTTTAACTATACTTTCATATGCCTCAATGTATAAAAGCTGTTATTTTGATATTAAAAACATAATCAATTCTTTTTATGTTAATAAATGAATAGTTTTTTTTTTTTTTTGTTGTTCTTGATAATAAAAAATGTTATTTTTGTATTTGTTTTTGCTTACATATCAATTTAAAAGATTGGTCATTTTCAGTACTATTTTATGTCATCGTTCAGTACAATCGAAAAAAGTCGATTTCCATCACTGGTACTGTGTGTGCAAATGTGTGTAACTCTCGATTGGAAATGATATTTCTTTGATCTGAAATACGATCTGAGATAAAAAAAAATTATTGATCTGTTAGACCTTGTGTACATGATTCTTTATTCATTCTTTCTTTTTGACAATTAGGTAAGGGGTGTAGAAAAGTAGGGGGACTTCATCCCCCCTAACGAACGGAAGAATGAAAATTTAAAGATTTTTTGTGGTTGAGCTTTGATGTTTCCCGTTTGAGAAAGAAAATGATTGCACGGACTTAAAATAAGAACTTTTAAAATTGAAAATAATTCCCAATCATGTTTTTTGGTGGTAATGGATGGTTTTTAATAGCTCTTTCAGAATTTCGCAAATTTCTTTGGAATAAAACAGCACAGTTTGTAGAAAAGTATTGGATATATTCGGGGTAATCCAAATCAGTGTACACACCAACGTACGTGCCTGTCCAAAAAAAGAATGAAGAAACAACCGAAAAAAGGAATCATGTACACAAGGTCTTAGTCTGCTATTGGAGGATGAAACTGGATGCATGCACCTTGTTCGAATTCTTCTTTGTTATTTCATTCTCTGTCGCAGGCGCCATTACACGATGAATTTATTTTCATGAAACGATTTTGACCGTTCTATTTTACTGGCTGAACACAATGGTGAAGCTGAAGCTGGAGTATGAAGCGCTGTCAAAGTTAAATATACGCAAACCCTATCAGCCTTATTTTTATACTCATATTAACGATTGAGTAAAGTTACGCAGCCTTTAATATGCCTTTAATCAAGAAATACTTATTTACAAAAAAAAATACGTTGATTAGAGGCTGAGTAAGTTAGAGTGTATAGGTTGATTAGAGCCTGCGTAAGGACATATTAGCATCTAAATGTCAGTCAATCAGTCAGATAATCGAAACATCGTTTGAAATAAAAATTTCAAAATATTTACAAGAGTTCTTTTGCTTTAAAACGAAATTCCTTTAAATTATTCATATTTTTTAAATGACTAAAATTGTATAAATGAGTTAAAGCACAAAAAGACAGAAGCATTACAAAAATCCTTTTGATCATAAGACGCTCAGAAATGAAGATTTGTTTTGGTTTCCATTTCCATTTGTCGAATTTGTTTGATTTTGCTAGATTGATTTACAATAATTGATGTTTATCATAACCAGAGTTTTGGATGAGACTTTTTTTTATATTTTGCGTTACGTTGCATTACATGAGTTCTATGTAACTAATATGGGTTAAAAATTCTTTGTAAATAAGGATTTACTCAACGTTGAGTAAAGCCTGAGTAAATGATTTGACGTTGCGTAACTAATTAAACGCTCAACGGTATTTAAGCGAAATCTAATAAATAAGGCAGTATGAGTTTTATATTCTTGGCAACAAAATTGACATTCCGTACTTTACCATTGTGTTCGTGTCAGCTTCATCACTTAGACCTTGTTTACATGATTCCTTTTTTCGGTTGTTTCTTCATTCTTCTTTTGGACAGGCACGTACGTTGGTGTGTACATTGATTTGGATTTCCCCGAATATTTTCCCACAAACTGTGCTGTTTAATTCCAAATAAATTTGCGAAATTTAAAAAAAAGCTATTAAAAACCATCCATTATCACTAAAAAACATGATTGGGAATTGTTTTCAATTTTAAACATTGTTATATCTAGTCCGTGCATAGCATTTTATTTCTGAAATGAGAAACGTCAAAGCTCAACCACAAAAAAATCTTAAAATTTTCATTCTTTTATTCTTTACTTCATTCCTCCTACTTTTCTACACCCCTTACCCAATTGTCAAAAAGAAAGAATGAAGAAACTACCGAAAAAAAGAATCATGTACACAAGGTCTTAGGTTCAATTTTGACGTGCTTCATTTTTGCGCTTCATACTTCAGCTTCAGCTTCACCATTGTGTTTAGACAGTTATTTTCATTTTCCATAATCAATTGCAATGAATCTGCTCTTTTAACCCTATCGATGTAACGAATGTTTTTAACCACATACAAATTTTTGCTGGATTCATAAAGATATAAGAATTCCAAATTAAGTTAAGTCCACAAAAATTTACTTAACACTTAATTTTCACTCATTTTTCTTCGTTTACTTTGAATCTTATTAAAAGCTTACCCTGAGAAAAACGAAACCAAGTGATAAAGAATTAAAAAAAAAGCGAACAAGAGAACAGAAAAACGTTAAAGAGATTCTTCGAACATGCTACCCGTGCGACACAGGACAGCTCTTTTCCTGTCTCATTTTTCGATTTTTTTCTCTCTATTGCACGTACTATGTTCGAAGAATTCAAAACAAGGTGCATGCATCCAGTTTCATCGTCTAATAGCAGACTAACCAAGTGTGCTTCTACACGCTGATTGTTAAGTTTTGACTCACATAAGTGCAATAGAGATAGCAAATTCGAAAGTTTTTTTTTTTTTTTTTTTTTTTTTTTTTTTTGACAGGAGGAAATCTTCAAAAGACACTTGGCAGTATTCGACACCAAGTAGTGTGGGACTCTTAACCACTAAAACCACCTCTTTATCAGGACCAATCTTGAGAGATCGACATCAGATTTTTCTTTCTTAACTTTGTAAAATCACTTTGGGGGAAGTTTAAACTTTTAATACTTTCCCATGTTTTTTTAGACCATAAGCTCATTAGGCTTGGTTCTTCTTTATCTCCGAACATGGTTTCTGGTATTCAAGACGGACACCATTTCGGAATTGGTATGACTTTGCAGTCTCTGATTATGCGATACAGCGTATTTTTTAACAACTTCTGTAACCGTTTCTATTTGTAAGTCACGACGTAGATCGCTATTTCTTATGTACCAAGGTGCATTAACTATTCCACGAAGGACTTTGTTTTGGAATTTTTGGATGATTTCGGTATTGGTTTTCTTTGTACAGCCCCATAATTGGATACCATAGGTCCAAACAGGCTTTAGTACTTGATTATACAGCATTATTTTGTTTTGGGTTGATAAATCAGAGTTGTTACCAAGTAACCAGTACATTTTCCTATATTTCAAGTTTAGTTCTTCTCTTTTCTTTTTGATGTGCTCTTTCCACTTAAGCTTTGCATCCAAAGTCATTCCAAGGTATTTGGCCGTATTGGCGTAAGGTACAGCTTGATTATTAATGAATATTGGAATATTGTTTATCTTTTTATTTGTAAAGTTTATATGTGAAGATTTTGTTTCATTTAGTTTGATACGCCATTTTTCGGTCCAATCTCTGACTGTGTCGACGGCATTTTGTAGTTTTACTGCTGCCTTAGAGACACATTTGTCGGGTACCAAAATTGCGGTATCATCTGCAAAAGTAGCCATTATGGTGTGATTACCAACTGGGATATCCCTTGTGTATAGTAAATACAGGGTAGGACCTAGGACACTTCCTTGTGGTACACCGGCTTCTATTTTCTTCAATTCCGAATATTCTTGATCGTACCTTACTCTAAACAATCGGTCTGAGATGTACGATTTTAATATTTCATAGTACTGTCTGGGAAGATCCCTTTGCAGTTTGTACTCAAGTCCCTCATGCCAAACCTTGTCAAAGGCTTGAGCAACATCTATGAAAATAGCTGAACATACTTGTTTTTCTTCTAATGCTTTTTCTATTACATCCGTTATTCTATGAACTTGGTCTATCGTGGAATGTTTATTTCTAAAGCCAAACTGATGATTTGGGATTAACCTTCTTTCTTCTATAATTTTGCTAAGTCTCTTCAGAAGCAGTTTTTCAAAAACTTTTGCCATAATTGGTATAAGCGATATTGGTCTGTAAGAAGTCACTTCTGTAGGTGGCTTACCTTGCTTGGGTATGACAATAACTTCAGCAATTTTCCAATGGTGTGGGACATACCGTTGCTTAAGGCATGCATTTATTATATATTGGAGTTTTATGAAGGCTTTCAAAGGCATTTCTTTCATAACCTGGGCAGTAATTAGATCGTAACCTGGTGATTTTTTATTTGATAGTTGATGTCAACACATACTTTTTATTTCTTTTAAGCTTACAATTGGTATTTCACTTTCATCTATCTTATCAACAAACTGTAAGCTATTTTCAGCCGCGTTTGTTGGATATGGCTTAAAAACATTCGCAAGATGCTCCGCGAAAAGGTTAGCTTTTTCTTTTGGGTTACCGATCCATTTCCCATCTTGAGATTTCAAGGGCGAGTTTAGTAACTGCGGTCTTTTCAGGCGCTTGGCTGCTTTCCATAGCGAAAAATCGGTTGAAGCATCAGTCGTTAAATTCTTTAGGAATGTACTGAGTGAATCATTTTTGAATTTATAAATTTGTTTTTTTAGATTGTTGCTTATACGGTTAAACGTTGTTTTATCATCTGGAAATCTAGTATTTTGCCATTTTCTTCGAGCTCTTCTTTTCTCTATTATCAACTCTCTTATCTCTAAAGGATATTTTATTTCATTTTGTCTTCTATTAGAAAATGTTGGAGTACTTTCTTCAGTGGCCTGTTGCACATCAGCAATAAATTGTTCCACTTCATGGTCAATTTGCTCGATTGTATCCATGGGAGATCTTAAATTTATAAAACTTAAAAGCCTTTCTCTAAAATCACTCCAGTTTGTTTTCTTATTAACAAGCTTTGGATTACTTTTTTCTATTACTTCCGATTCACTTAGTGATAGAATCACTGGAGTATGATCTGATGACAAGTCATAATTACCTTCGACACTAATGTGATTTCGTTTGATTCCTTTAGCTACGAAAAAGTCAATAAGGTCTGGTATTTTGTTAGTATCGGAAGGCCAGTAAGTAGGCGACCTGGAGGAATAGAATTCGCAATTGTATTTACGGCCTGCTTGGAAAAGTCTTTTGCCTTTTGTTGATATAAGTCTTGAACCCCAATGGGTGTGTTTCGCATTGAAGTCTCCACCAACAAGAAAGTTATGCCCAAGAAGATTTAATAGATCTGTATAGTCATCTTCTGTCGGGGAGCGCCTTGGTGGGCAGTATATAGCTGCTATCTTAAACTCTTTCATTTTCATACCAATACTAATAATTGTTACTTGCATATTTTCATTAGTAAGCTTGGTTTCTTCATAATGTTTTAAGCTTTCTTTTATAAGAATTGCCGATCCACCTCTTGCCTTGTCAGTTGGATGTGGAGCGTGGTAACATGAATAGTTTTCTATTACATTATCTAGATTTTGCCCATAGGAGAAGTGAGTTTCGGACACCAGGCCAATATCTATATGTTCTAGATCTAAAAAGATTTTTAATTCGGATAAGTGTTGTAAAAGACCGTTTGCATTCCATGTAGCGATTTTAAGTGTTCTGTCCATCATTGTTTTTTGAGAGCGACTTTTTCGCTTAACTGTTTGATATTCAAATCCTGTTTATCAATTCTTTGGAGAATGAGGTGTAGCATTTCTTTTATGGAAGTCTCTTCATTCTTCCGCACATTTTTTAGAATCTGAGAATAGGATTTATTTTCATCGCTTTTACTTTGAAGAGCTTTTTTAGGCGGTTCATTCTTAGTATTGTTTTCAGCAGTTAAATCGGTATTTACTGTGTTTCTGGGTTTGTCTCTAGCAAATGTATTTTTGCTTCTGAACTCTTGGAATTTTTTGGCAACTGGGCAGCCTCTATAGCTTGCTTTTATGACCATAAGCTTGGCAACGTTTGCACTGCGGAACAACTTTAGATTTTCGGAGTGGTTCAATTTTAACAGCTATGCCCAAGATTGATCTTACTTTATAAATCTCCTCGACACTTTGCTTACTGTCAAAAGTTAGCATGAATAAAGGTAGTAACCTCTTACTTGTCGTCGATTCTCCAGAGGAGTTTTTAATTGTCTCATTCTTAAATAGATTGACTGCATCAAGGGCTTGGAAGCCTTTTTGTACAAGATCTTCCACTACTTCCTCGGGAGAGCACGAGGAATGAAGACCTCTGGCTACTACTTTTATTGGCCTTGTAGCTTTGTTCTCATATGAGTGCCATTGAATTTGGTGTTTGCTCAGTTCTTCAGTGACAGATCTATACTCGTCGGCTTCTTCAACTGTGACTTTCCAGTTGTCTTTGTTATACGATGTGTATTTGCAAGCTTTTTTAGTACATTTTTCTATTATTTTCTTAAGATCTCCAAAAATTGGAAATCCTGAGATCATAATTGGTGGTGGTGTAATTTTTTTGCTGCCTTTAGCGTGTGAATTTGATTTAACAACAGCTACCACATTATTCGGTTCTTTAGTTTCTGTAAACAATTCTTTATTATTTTCGATTTTAGAGTTTTTCTGATTTCTTAAACAAATCTCAGGACTCCCGTTTGGTTTACGTTTCTTTGTGATACGCTTATTTTTCTTTTTCTCAGTTTCAAACAAGAGCTCTTCTTTATCAGTTTGATATTCACGCTCAATATATTTTGGACTTAACTGAAGCGTGGACTCTGAATCTTTCTTGTCAAGTAAGGAAACTTTCTCTTCGAGTTTTTTCACTTGCAGCTGAAGACTTTGAACAACAACTTCAAGTTGATTTCTTGCCGCTACTTCAATTTGCCATTCTTCAAAGTAGTTCTTTGATTTTGATTTGTCTATCTCTTTGTCTTCGATGGAACTCTGTTGATATGTAATGTCGATCTCTTCATTTTTCTTGGTCCCTTTTTCGCTGATGTGTTTAACATCGATAGTATTGTTTGGGGTTGTCTGATGTGATGTAACCCCTGAAGTAAATTTGTTTGCATCTTTGAACTCCGTCTCTCAATATTTATAAGGAATAATTGGTTCTTCCCAGAATCCATAGGACCGACCTCTAAAGAGAGTGGATTTACCAGTTTAACTGGATTGCCACCTGGGGTATTTAATCTAGTCGTTTTGTTCATTGCCATAATTTTTTAACTTTCTTAACGTACCATAAATAGGTCAGTTACTTCTATCTATAGTTTATATTCAGCCGCCCCACAGGGTACAGACGCTGACCAGTGTGCCGCACAATATGTGTCAGACGCTCTTGGATTTAGTTGTGAGCTGGTGCATTCAGAGCGATATTTCTGTTCTTTTGCTCCTAGTTCCTGAAAAGATAACTCAGGTGACTCAGCTCGTGGATCGAATGGATCCAACGCTCGTCGTTAGTTGGATATCCAGCGGGCACCGCGAGGAGGTGACGATGCGATTTTGCCACGCCAAATTCGAAAGTTGAGAAGAAAAAACTTTTTACCCTGTGAGTCGAGGGTAATTTTTTCATTGACTTTTTTGGCGTTTACTTTTCTCCTTCTTCTTTTTATCATTGTGTTGCTTCATTATGTTTTCGGTGCTTGTAGAGTCGTTTTCGCTGTGAGCGATTTCTCTCATATTTGTTTATGCTTTTTCCTACATATTTCCTTGGGAAAAATATTTGTTGAACAGAGAATACGACATATCTGAGCACTTCGAACGTAAGAGACTTTTATTTTATTATTATTAATTGCTTCATGTCAAAAATAAAAAAATACCACACTTTCAAGCAGAAAAAAGAGCAGAGAGGAATACCAAATTTGGACAGTAAATAAATTCTCAATTCATTTTCACTTGAACCGTCTATATTTATTTATTATTATTTAATAACTTTGATCACTTTTCTAAAAAGAATTCTTTTTTCACAATGAAATTCACAGAATGCTAAAATATAAACAAAATGCTTCAGAAATGTCAAATTATTGTACTGTGCACAGTTGGAAAAAGGCTTACTATTGTACTGAATTCAACATTTTCAGTACAATTTTGAACTGTTTTTACAAAATTGATTTATTTCTTTCATTTTATGTTATCTTTCAAAATATCCATCAAATTATTCAAGGTTCTTTCTGTATTCCTCATTCTTCAGCAAACGTTGAAAGAAAAAAACGTTGATAGAAACCAAAAATCAAAAACATCAAAAAATTATGTTGGCACAGTCATACAAATCTTGTCAATAAACATGTTTTTTTTTCTACGGCGAAAAATGACAAAATCTTCAAAGACACCATAGGCCCGTACCTATGGTAGTGAGAGATTCTTACTCACTAAAAAAACACCTTTAGAACAAATGATCTAAGTGGCCTTATCAAGTAGTTTAATCTTCATTTTTACTAATCACGTTTGGTAGGGAGCTCTCCACGGATGGGACCTGCAATACCGCATAATCACACGGTTATCGTTATGTCTTGCTACACTAGGTCGAACCGTCTCGTTCTCCGAAGTCGGCGTACAAGATTGTATGTTCCATGGAGCACCAATAATTGCTCTGAGGACTTTGTTTTAAAATGTTTGCAGTGTTTGTATATGGCTAAGTATTCCGTAAGTCCACACAGGTTTTAGCACTTGCTTGTAGATAAGCAGTTTGTTATAAGTACTTAGATAGGAATATTTTCCAATTAGCCAGTTTAGTTCTCGTAACTTAATATCGAGTTCTTCTCTTTTCTTTTTAACGTGCGTCTTCCATTTAAGCTTAGCATCAAGAGTCATGCCTAGATACTTTGCTTTGTTAGCATACGGTATTTGAACGGAGTTAATAAAGATGGGTAGATTGTTAACATTCTTGTAAGTAAAGTTCACATGTGTTGATTTGGACTCGTTTGGAACAATGCGCCATTTCTTCGTCTTCGTCCAGTTTGTTATTTTGTCAAGATTTGTCTGTAGCTTTTCGGTTGCTCTTTCAATTGAGCTGGATGGAGTATGGACGTATCATCAGTAAATGTTGCTATCGTGACGTCTTCTTCTTGAGGTATATCTCGAGTATAAACAACGAATAACACAGAGCCAAGAACACTTATTTCTTTAAATCATGAATATTCATTACCTTGTGTCACTCTGAAAAGTCTATTCTCCAGATAAGATTCCAGATTATAATATATTTGTTTCGGAAAAACCTGTCTTGATTTAAATCTTCAGCCGTCGTGCCAGACCTTATCGAAAGCTTGGGAAACATCAAGAAACGCGCTTGGGCATTTCGTTCTCTCCTCTAGGGATTTTTCAATTTCATTTGTTATATCTGTATACTTAATCAATTGTTGAGTGGTTATTTCTAAAACCGAATTGGTGTTCGGGAATAAGCCGTTTTTCTTCTACAATTGGAAGTAGGCGTTTTAGTAATAATTTCTGGAATAACTTAGAAATTTAATACAATATTGGTCTGAAAGACTTCTTTTCATTAAAAGTTTTCCCTGGTTTTGGGATCATTATGATTTCGGCCACTTTCCATTGCCGTGGAACGTATGCAAGCCTAAACGTGGCATTAATCAGATGTTGGATTTTAGTGATTGCTTTTCTCGGCAACTCTTTAAGAGTGGGTGCATTTATCATGTTTTTTTGTTTTTGTTGCTTTCTTATAGCGTCGAGAAGTTCTGAAAATGTGACATTTCGAATTCAAAAGTTTTCAAAGGTCCAGTGATTATCAACGGGTTCATTGAACAACTCCTCACCGTCAAACAGATCTGCCTTTTCTTTGTCTGTTTTAGCCCAATCTCCATTGTTTGTTCGAATTGGTGCTAATTGTAACTTGGGTTTCTTAACACCTTTAATAGCCTTCAACAGGGAGTAATTCGTACTTTTTTCTGCGGAAAGACGTTCGAGATAAGTAGAAATCTCACGGTTTCTTGAATCTCGAATTGCATTTTTCAGTTTACTAGAGAGGTGATTCAAAATAGTTTTGTGTTGAGGAGCGCGGGATTGCTGCCATTTCTTACGTGCTTTTTTTCGAGTATAAGTTCTTTAATTTCAATTGAAACATTTTGCTCATTAAGGTTTGAATTTCTGCTATTTTGCGGAGTGTTTTTCCAGGCAGTATCTTGGACGATTTTAATAAATCTCACAACTTCATCTTCTAATTCAAACGGAGTTTGCAATGATACTTCAAGTGTAATAGCCTCTTCGCAATCTGCACGAAACTTTTCCCAATTCGTTCTGTTGTTTGTCAAAAATGACGTAATAAAAATGTGACAAACAATCCTCTCCAAAAAGAAGAATTTTTAGAGTAAAACTCATTTAGGTAATGTTAAATAACTAACTATTATTTAAATATCTAAGGCACAAGCTGTAATAATCTTTGAAACTGACTATTAAATGTTTCCATTTTTTATTTAGAGGTGTTGAAGAAGTAAAAACAGTGGTTATTTTGATGGCACAATAAACCTGATATTTTGAATTTATTTATTAGCAGAAGTTTACTTGATCATAAATAAATAAATAAATTTGTTTGTTTTAAATAAATTTGTGTTATTTATTTCTGCAAACAAAAAATCAATGATTTAGAAATCCTTTAAAAGCTTTAATGAACGCCACAACTGGATCGTCTGATATGGGGATCCGTCCGTTATTTATTTAGCTATAATAACGAAGGTCCATTAATTGTATTTATTTTACCTTAATTTGTACAAACTAACAAGCTTACTAACACAACTGGCGTTGCTGTGGCATACCATACATTTTCTTGATACCCGAAAACAGTGTCACAAATCGGTTCCAACAGTAACTAAACATAATCAACATAATCGTGCCAGTACAGAAACAAAATGTAATATTGTTGATATGAAAATGTGTACAATAAAAAGCTTAAGTTACTCCTTACAACATCAGCTATATGTCTGCGAAAGCCCTGTCAAATTTGGTCCATGAATAAAAATATATGGCACCACCTACTTAGTTATTAAAAAAATAGCCTTAACTATTTCTTACAATATTAGCTATCTGCTTGTGAAAGTCCCGTCAAAATCGGTCCATAAATAAGAATTTTCGAAAAAAGAACCCCATCTTGACCCCTTAGTTACTTCCTAGAAAATCAGCTATCTGTCAGTAAAAGTCTCGTCAGAATCGGTACAGCCGTTCCCGAAAGTAGCCGGAACAAACAGACAGACAAAAAAATTCAAAATTGTGTTTATGTTTTAACTTTTCTTTCATATGCCTCTTTGTATAAAAGCTGTTATTTTGATATTAAAAACATAATCAATTCTTTTTATGTTAATAAATGAATTGTTTTTTTTTTTTTTTTGTTCTTGTTTATAAAAAATGTTATTTTTGAATTTGTGTTTGCTTACATATCAATTTAAAAGAGCCCAGTACAATTTGGTAATTTTCAGTACTATTTTATGTCATCGTTAAGTACAATCGAAAATAGTCGATTTCCATCACTGGTACTGTGTGTGCAAATGTGTGTAACTCTCGATTGAAAATGAGATTTCTTTGATCTGAAATACGATCTGAGATAAAAAAAAAAAGATTGATCTGTTAGAACTTGTGTACATGATTCTTTATTCATTCTTTCTTTTTGACAATTAGGTAAGGGGTGTAGAAAAGTAGGGGGACTCATTCCCCCTAACGAACGGAAGAATGAAAATTTAAAGATTTTTTGTGGTTGAGCTTTGATGTTTCCCGTTTGAGAAAGAAAATGCTTTGCACGGACTTAAAATAAGAACTTTTAAAATTGAAAATAATTCCCAATCATGTTTTTTAGTGGTAATGGATGGTTTTTAATAGCTCTTTCAGAATTTAGCAAATTTCTTTGGAATAAAACAGCACAGTTTGTAGAAAAGTATTGGATATATTCGGGGTGATCCAAATCAGTGTACAAACCAACGTACGTGCCTGTCCAAAAAAAGAATGAAGAAACAACCGAAGAAAGGAATCATGTACACAAGGTCTTTGTCTGCTATTAGACGATGAAAGTGGATGCATGCACCTTGTTCGAATTCTTCTTTGTTATTTCATTCTCTGTCGCTAGCGCCATTACACGATGAATTTATTTTTATGAAACGATTTTGACCGTTCTATTTTACTGGCTGAACACATTGGTGAAGCTGAAGCTGGAGTATGAAGCGCTGTCAAAGTTAAATATACGCAAACCCTACCAGCCTTATTTATAAACTCATATTAACGATTGAGTAAAGTTACGCAGCCTTTAATATGCCTCTAAGCAAGAAATACTTATTTATAAAAAAAATACGTTGATTAGAGGCTGAGTAAGTTAGAGTGAATAGGTTGATTAGAGCCTGCGTAAGGACATATTAGCATCTAAATGTCAGTCAATCAGTCAGATAATCGAAACATCGTTTGAAATAAAAATTTCAAAATATTTACAAGAGTTCTTTTGCTTTAAAACAAAATTCCTTTAAATTATTCATATTTTTTAAATGACTAAAATTATATAAATGAGTTAAAGCACAAAAAGACAAAAGCATTACAAAAATCCTTTTGATCATAAGACGCTCAGAAATGAAGATTTGTTTTGGTTTCCATTTCCATTTGTCGAATTTGTTTGATTTTGCTAGATTGATTTACAATAATTGATGTTTATCGTAACCACAGTTTTGGATGAGACTTTTTTTTTAGATTTTGGGTTACGTTGCATTACATGAGCTCTATGTAACTAATATGGGTTAAAAAATCTTTGTAACTAAGGATTTACTCAACGTTGAGTAAAGGCTGAGTAAATGATTTGACGTTGCGTAACTAATTAAACGCTCAACGGTATTTAAGCGAAAACTAATAAATAAGGCAGTATGAGTTTTATATTCTTGGCAACAAAATTGACATTCCGTACTTCACCATTGTGTTCGTGTCAGCTTCATCACTTAGACCTTGTTTACATGATTCCTTTTTTCGGTTGTTTCTTCATTCTTCTTTTGGACAGGCACGTACGTTGGTGTTTTCACTGATTTGGATTTACCCGAATATATCCAATACTTTCCTACAAACTGTGCTGTTTAATTCCAAATAAATTTGCGAAATAAAAAAAAAAAAGCTATTAAAAACCATCCATTTACACTAAAAAACATGATTGGGAATTGTTTTAAATTTTAAACATTATTATTTTTAGTCCGTGCATAGCATTTTATTTCTGAAATGAGAAACGTCAAAGCTCAACCACAAAAAAATCTTAAAATGTTCATTCTTCCATTCGTAACTTCATTCCTCCTACTTTTCTACACCTCTTACCCAATTGTCAAAAAGAAAGAAAGATGAAACAACCGAAAAAAAAGAATCATGTACACAAGGTCTTAGGTTCAATTTTGACGTGCTTCATTTTTGCGCTTCATACTTCAGCTTCAGCTTCACCATTGTGTTCAGACAGTTATTTTCATTTTCCATAATCAATTGCAATGAATCTGCTCTTTTAACCCTTTCGATGTAACGAATGTTTTTAATCACATACAAATTTTTGCTGGATTCATAAAGACATAAGAATTCCAAATTAAGTTCTTTAGTCCACAAAAATTTACTTAACACTTAATTTTCACTCATTTTTCTTCGTTTACTTTGAATCTTATTAAAAGCTTACCCTGAGAAAAACGAAACCAAGTGATAAAGAATTAAAAAAAAGCGAACAAGAGAACAGAAAAACGTTAAAGAGATTCTTCGAACATGCTACCCGTGCGACACAGGACAGCTCTTTTCTTGTCTCATTTTTCGATTTTTTTCTCTCTGTTGCACGTACTATGTTCGAAGAATTCGAAATAAGGTGCATGCATCCAGTTTCATCGTCTAATAGCAGACTAACCAAGTGTGCTTCTACACGCTGATTGTTAAGTTTTGACTCACATAAGTGCAATAGAGATAGCAAATTCGAAAGTTGAGAAGAAAAAACTTTTTACCCTGTGAGTCGAGGGTAATTTTTTCATTGACTTTTTTGGCGTTTACTTTTCTCTTCTTCTTTTTATCATTGTGTTGCTTCATTATGTTTTCGGTGCTTGTATATTCGTTTTCGCTGTGAGCGATTTCTCTCATATTTGTTTATGCTTTTTCCTACATATTTCCTTGGAAAAAATATTTGTTGAACAGAGAATACGACATATCTGAGCACTTCGAACGTAAAAGACTTTTATTTTATTATTATTAATTGCTTCATGTCAAAAATAAAAAAATACCACACTTTCAAGCAGAAAAAAGAGCAGAGAGGAATACCAAATTTAAGTCAAGCCAGTCAAGTGAAAAAGTCGACAGTAAATAAATTCTTAATTAATTTTCACTTGAACCGTCTATATTTATTTATTATTATTTAATAACTTTGATCAATTTTCTAAAAAGAATTCTTTTTTCACAATGAATTTCACAGAATGCTAAAATATAAACAAAATGCTTCAGAAATGTCAAATTATTGTACTGTGCACAGTTGGAAAAAGGCTTACTATTGTACTGAACTCAGTACAATTTGATATCGTCCGTACAAAAGTACATCTTTGCCATTTTCAGTACAATTTTGAACTGTTTTTACAAAATTGATTTATTTCTTTCATTTTATGTTATCTTTCAAAATATCCATCGAATTATTCAAGGTGCTTTCTGTATTCCCCATTCTTCAGCAAACGGTGAAAGAAAAAAACGTTCATAGAAACCAAAAATCACATCAAAAAATAATGTTGGCACAGTCTTATAAATAATACAAATCTTGTCAATAAAAATGTTTTTTTTTCTACGGCGAAAAATGACAAAATCTTCAAAGACACCATAGGTCCGTACCTATGGTAGTGAGAGATTCTTACTCACTAAAAAAACACCTTTAGAACAAATGATCTAAGTTGCCTTATCAAGTAGTTTAATCTTCATTTTTATTAATCACGTTTGGTAGGGAGCTCTCCACGGAGAGGACCTGCAATACCGCATAATCACACGGTTATCGTTATGTCTGGCTACACTAGGTCGAACCATCTGGTTCTCCGAAGTCGGCGTACAAGATTGTATGTTCCATGGAGCACCAATAATTGCTCTGAGGACTTTGTTTTAAAATGTTTGCAGTGTTTGTATATGGCTAAGTATTCCGTAAGTCCACACAGGTTTTAGCACTTGCTTGTAGATAAGCAGTTTGTTATAAGTACTTAGATTGTAATATTTTACAATTAGCCAGTTTAGTTCTCGTAACTTAATATCGAGTTCTTCTCTTTTCTTTTTAACGTGCGTCTTCCATTTAAGCTTAGCATCAAGAGTCATGCCTAGATACTTTGCTTCGTAAGCATACGGTATTTGAACGGAGTTAATAAAGATGGGTAGATTGTTAACATTCTTGTAAGTAAAGTTCACATGTGTTGATTTGGACTCGTTTGGAACAATGCGCCATTTCTTCGTCTTCGTCCAGTTTGTTATTTTGTCAAGATTTGTCTGTAGCTTTTCGGTTGCTCTTTCAATTGAGCTGGATGGAGTATGGACGTATCATCAGTAAATGTTGCTATCGTGACGTCTTCTTCTTGAGGTATATCTCGAGTATAAACAACGAATAACACAGAGCCAAGAACACTTATTTCTTTAAATCATGAATATTCAGTACCTTGTGTCACTCTGAAAAGTCTATTTTCCAGATAGGATTCCAGAATATAATATATTTGTTTCGGAAAAACCTGTCTTGATTGAAATCTTAAGCCATCGTGCCAGACCTTATCGAAAGCTTGGGAAACATCAAGAAACGCGCTTGGGCATATCTTTCTCTCCTCTAGGGATTTTTCAATTTCATTTGTTACATCTGTATACTTAATCAATTGTTGAGTGGTTATTTCTAAAACCGAATTGGTGTTCGGGAATAAGCCGTTTGTCTTCTACAATTGGAAGTAGGACCATTATTTTCCATTGCCGTGGAACGTATGCAAGCCTAAACGTGGCATTAATCAGATGTTGGATTTTAGTGATTGCTTTTCTCGGCAACTCTTTAAGAATGGGTGCATTTATCATGCTTTTTTGTTTTTGTTGCTTTCTTAGCAATCTGCACGAAACCCTTCCCAATTCGTTCTGTTGTTTATCAAAAATGACGTAATAAAAATGTGACAAACAATCCCCTCCAAAAAGAGAAATTTTTAGAGTAAAACTCATTTAAGTAATGTTAAAAAACTAACTATTATTTAAATATCTAAGGCACCAGTTGTAATAATCTTTCCATTTTTTATTTGGAGGTGTTGAAGAAGTAAAACCAGTGATTATTTTGATGGCACAATAAACCTGATATTTTTAATTTATTTATTAGCAGAAGTTTACTTGATCATAATACACATAAAGGGGTTTTAAATAAATTTGTGTTATTTATTTCTGCATAAAAAAAATCAATGATTTAGAAATCCTTTAAAAGCTTTAATGAACGCCACAACTGGATCGTCTGATATGGGTATCCGTCCGTTATTTATTTAGCTATAATAACGAAGGTCCATTAATTGTATTTATTTTACCTTAATTTGTACAAACTTACAAGCTTACTAACACACCTAGCGTTGCTGTGGCATACCATACATTTTCTTGATACCCGAAAACAGCGACACAAATCGGTTCCAACAGTAGCTAAACACTATCAACATAATCGTTACAGTACACAAACAAATTGTAATATTGTTGATATGAAAATATGTACATTAAATAGCCTTAGTTACTCCTTACAACATCAGCTATATGTCTGCGAAAGCCCTGTCAAATTTGGTCCATGAATAAAAATATATGGCACCACCTACTTAGTTATTAAAAAAATAGCCTTAGCTATTTTTTACAATATTAGCTATCTGCTTGTGAAAGTCCCGTAAAAATCGGTCCATAAATAAGAATTTTCGAAAAAAGGACCCCATCTTGACCCCTAAGTTACTTCCTAGAAAATCAGCTATCTGTCAGTAAAAGTCTCGTCAGAAAAATATTATTTTTGAATTTGTGTTTGCTTACATATCAATTTAAAAGAGCCCAGTACAATTTGGTCATTTTCAGTACTATTTTATGCCATCGTTCAGTACAATCAAAAATAGTCGATTTCCATCACTGGTACTGTGTGTGCAAATGTGTGTAACTCTCGATTGGAAATGAGATTTCTTTGATCTGAAATACGATCTGAAATAAAAAAAAAAGAATGATCTGTTAGACCTTGTGTACATGATTCTTTATTCATTCTTTCTTTTTGACAATTAGGTAAGGGGTGTAGAAAAGTAGGGGGACTTCATTCCCCCTAACGAGCGGAAGAATGAAAATTTAAAGATTTTTTGTGGTTGAGTTTTGATGTTTCCCGTTTGAGAAAGAAAATGCTTTGCACGGACTTAAAATAAGAACTTTTAAAATTGAAAGTAATTCCCAATCATGTTTTTTAATGGTAATGGATGGTTTTTAATAGCTCTTTCAGAATTTCGCAAATTTCTTTAGAATAAAACAGCACAGTTTGTAGGAAAGTATTGGATATGTTCGGGGTAATCCAAATCAGTGTACACACCAACGTACGTGCCTGTCCAAAAAAAGAATGAAGAAACAACCGAAAAAAGGAATCATGTACACAAGGTCTTAGTCTGCTATTAGACGATGAAACTGGATGCATGCACCTTGTTCGAATTCTTCTTTGTTATTTCATTCTCTGTCGCAAGCGCCATTACACGATGAATTTATTTTCATGAAACGATTTTAACCGTTCTATTTTACTGGCTGAACACAATGGTGAAGCTGAAGCTGGAGTATGAAGCGCTTTCAAAGTTAAATATACGCAAACCCTATCAGCCTTATTTATAAACTCATATTAACGATTGAGTAAAGTTACGCAGCCTTTAGCATCTAAATGTCAGTCAATCAGTCAGATAATCGAAACATCGTTTTTAAATAAAAATATATATATATAAAGAAAGAATGAAGAAACAACCGAAAAAAAGAATCATGTACACAAAGTCTTAGGTTCAATTTTGACGTGCTTCATTTTTGCGCTTCATACTTCAGCTCCAGCTTCACCATTGTGTTCAGCCAGTTTTTTTCATTTTCCATAATCAATTGCAATGAATCTGTTCTTTTAAACCCATCGATGCAACGAATGTTTTTAACCACATACAAATTTTTGCTGGATTCATAAAGACATAAGAATTCTAAATTAAGTTCTTTAGTCCACAAAAAATTCCTTAACACTTAATTTTCACTCATTTTTCTTCGTTTACTTTGAATCTTATTAAAAGCTTACCCTGAGAAAAACGAAACCAAGTGATAAAGAATTAAAAAAAAGCGAACAAGAGAACAGAAAAACGTTAAAGAGATTCTTCGAACATGCTACCCGTGCGACACAGGACAGCTCTTTTCTTGTCTCATTTTTCGATTTTTTTCTCTCTGTTGCACGTACTATGTTCGAAGAATTCGAAATAAGGTGCATGCATCCAGTTTCATCGTCTAATAGCAGACTAACCAAGTGTGCTTCTACACGCTGATTGTTAAGTTTTGACTCACATAAGTGCAATAGAGATAGCAAATTCGAAAGTTGAGAAGAAAAAACTTTTTACCCTGTGAGTCGAGGGTAATTTTTTCATTGACTTTTTTGGCGTTTACTTTTCTCTTCTTCTTTTTATCATTGTGTTGCTTCATTATGTTTTCGGTGCTTGTATATTCGTTTTCGCTGTGAGCGATTTCTCTCATATTTGTTTATGCTTTTTCCTACATATTTCCTTGGAAAAAATATTTGTTGAACAGAGAATACGACATATCTGAGCACTTCGAACGTAAAAGACTTTTATTTTATTATTATTAATTGCTTCATGTCAAAAATAAAAAAATACCACACTTTCAAGCAGAAAAAAGAGCAGAGAGGAATACCAAATTTAAGTCAAGCCAGTCAAGTGAAAAAGTCGACAGTAAATAAATTCTTAATTAATTTTCACTTGAACCGTCTATATTTATTTATTATTATTTAATAACTTTGATCAATTTTCTAAAAAGAATTCTTTTTTCACAATGAAATTCACAGAATGCTAAAATATAAACAAAATGCTTCAGAAATGTCAAATTATTGTACTGTGCACAGTTGGAAAAAGGCTTACTATTGTACTGAACTCAGTACAATTTGATATCGTCCGTACAAAAGTACATCTTTGCCATTTTCAGTACAATTTTGAACTGTTTTTACAAAATTGATTTATTTCTTTCATTTTATGTTATCTTTCAAAATATCCATCGAATTATTCAAGGTGCTTTCTGTATTCCCCATTCTTCAGCAAACGGTGAAAGAAAAAAACGTTGATAGAAACCAAAAATCACATCAAAAAATAATGTTGGCACAGTCTTATAAATAATACAAATCTTGTCAATAAAAATGTTTTTTTTTCTACGGCGAAAAATGACAAAATCTTCAAAGACACCATAGGTCCGTACCTATGGTAGTGAGAGATTCTTACTCACTAAAAAAACACCTTTAGAACAAATGATCTAAGTTGCCTTATCAAGTAGTTTAATCTTCATTTTTATTAATCACGTTTGGTAGGGAGCTCTCCACGGAGAGGACCTGCAATACCGCATAATCACACGGTTATCGTTATGTCTTGCTACACTAGGTCGAACCATCTGGTTCTCCGAAGTCGGCGTACAAGATTGTATGTTCCATGGAGCACCAATAATTGCTCTGAGGACTTTGTTTTAAAATGTTTGCAGTGTTTGTATATGGCTAAGTATTCCGTAAGTCCACACAGGTTTTAGCACTTGCTTGTAGATAAGCAGTTTGTTATAAGTACTTAGATTGTAATATTTTACAATTAGCCAGTTTAGTTCTCGTAACTTAATATCGAGTTCTTCTCTTTTCTTTTTAACGTGCGTCTTCCATTTAAGCTTAGCATCAAGAGTCATGCCTAGATACTTTGCTTCGTAAGCATACGGTATTTGAACGGAGTTAATAAAGATGGGTAGATTGTTAACATTCTTGTAAGTAAAGTTCACATGTGTTGATTTGGACTCGTTTGGAACAATGCGCCATTTCTTCGTCTTCGTCCAGTTTGTTATTTTGTCAAGATTTGTCTGTAGCTTTTCGGTTGCTCTTTCAATTGAGCTGGATGGAGTATGGACGTATCATCAGTAAATGTTGCTATCGTGACGTCTTCTTCTTGAGGTATATCTCGAGTATAAACAACGAATAACACAGGGCCAAGAACACTTATTTCTTTAAATCATGAATATTCAGTACCTTGTGTCACTCTGAAAAGTCTATTTTCCAGATAGGATTCCAGAATATAATATATTTGTTTCGGAAAAACCTGTCTTGATTGAAATCTTAAGCCATCGTGCCAGACCTTATCGAAAGCTTGGGAAACATCAAGAAACGCGCTTGGGCATATCTTTCTCTCCTCTAGGGATTTTTCAATTTCATTTGTTACATCTGTATACTTAATCAATTGTTGAGTGGTTATTTCTAAAACCGAATTGGTGTTCGGGAATAAGCCGTTTGTCTTCTACAATTGGAAGTAGGACCATTATTTTCCATTGCCGTGGAACGTATGCAAGCCTAAACGTGGCATTAATCAGATGTTGGATTTTAGTGATTGCTTTTCTCGGCAACTCTTTAAGAATGGGTGCATTTATCATGCTTTTTTGTTTTTGTTGCTTTCTTAGCAATCTGCACGAAACCCTTCCCAATTCGTTCTGTTGTTTATCAAAAATGACGTAATAAAAATGTGACAAACAATCCCCTCCAAAAAGAGAAATTTTTAGAGTAAAACTCATTTAAGTAATGTTAAAAAACTAACTATTATTTAAATATCTAAGGCACCAGTTGTAATAATCTTTCCATTTTTTATTTGGAGGTGTTGAAGAAGTAAAACCAGTGATTATTTTGATGGCACAATAAACCTGATATTTTTAATTTATTTATTAGCAGAAGTTTACTTGATCATAATACACATAAAGGGGTTTTAAATAAATTTGTGTTATTTATTTCTGCATAAAAAAAATCAATGATTTAGAAATCCTTTAAAAGCTTTAATGAACGCCACAACTGGATCGTCTGATATGGGGATCCGTCCGTTATTTATTTAGCTATAATAACGAAGGTCCATTAATTGTATTTATTTTACCTTAATTTGTACAAACTTACAAGCTTACTAACACACCTGGCGTTGCTGTGGCATACCATACATTTCTTGATACCCGAAAACAGCGACACAAATCGGTTCCAACAGTAGCTAAACACTATCAACATAATCGTTACAGTACACAAACAAATTGTAATATTGTTGATATGAAAATATGTACATTAAATAGCCTTAGTTACTCCTTACAACATCAGCTATATGTCTGCGAAAGCCCTGTCAAATTTGGTCCATGAATAAAAATATATGGCACCACCTACTTAGTTATTAAAAAAATAGCCTTAACTATTTTTTACAATATTAGCTATCTGCTTGTGAAAGTCCCGTAAAAATCGGTCCATAAATAAGAATTTTCGAAAAAAGGACCCCATCTTGACCCCTAAGTTACTTCCTAGAAAATCAGCTATCTGTCAGTAAAAGTCTCGTCAGAAAAATGTTATTTTTGAATTTGTGTTTGCTTACATATCAATTTAAAAGAGCCCAGTACAATTTGGTCATTTTCAGTACTATTTTATGCCATCGTTCAGTACAATCAAAAATAGTCGATTTCCATCACTGGTACTGTGTGTGCAAATGTGTGTAACTCTCGATTGGAAATGAGATTTCTTTGATCTGAAATACGATCTGAAATAAAAAAAAAGAATGATCTGTTAGACCTTGTGTACATGATTCTTTATTCATTCTTTCTTTTTGACAATTAGGTAAGGGGTGTAGAAAAGTAGGGGGACTTCATTCCCCCTAACGAGCGGAAGAATGAAAATTTAAAGATTTTTTGTGGTTGAGTTTTGATGTTTCCCGTTTGAGAAAGAAAATGCTTTGCACGGACTTAAAATAGGAACTTTTAAAATTGAAAGTAATTCCCAATCATGTTTTTTAATGGTAATGGATGGTTTTTAATAGCTCTTTCAGAATTTCGCAAATTTCTTTAGAATAAAACAGCACAGTTTGTAGGAAAGTATTGGATATATTCGGGGTAATCCAAATCAGTGTACACACCAACGTACGTGCCTGTCCAAAAAAAGAATGAAGAAACAACCGAAAAAAGGAATCATGTACACAAGGTCTTAGTCTGCTATTAGACGATGAAACTGGATGCATGCACCTTGTTCGAATTCTTCTTTGTTATTTCATTCTCTGTCGCAAGCGCCATTACACGATGAATTTATTTTCATGAAACGATTTTGACCGTTCTATTTTACTGGCTGAACACAATGGTGAAGCTGAAGCTGGAGTATGAAGCGCTTTCAAAGTTAAATATACGCAAACCCTATCAGCCTTATTTATAAACTCATATTAACGATTGAGTAAAGTTACGCAGCCTTTAGCATCTAAATGTCAGTCAATCAGTCAGATAATCGAAACATCGTTTTTAAATA
Source organism: Platycheirus rosarum (assembly GCA_963971375.1). Lineage (NCBI taxonomy): Eukaryota > Metazoa > Arthropoda > Insecta > Diptera > Syrphidae > Platycheirus > Platycheirus rosarum. The sequence continues at coordinate 189,283,374 of OZ020507.1, read as the reverse complement.
AAAATATATATATATAAAGAAAGAATGAAGAAACAACCGAAAAAAAGAATCATGTACACAAAGTCTTAGGTTCAATTTTGACGTGCTTCATTTTTGCGCTTCATACTTCAGCTCCAGCTTCACCATTGTGTTCAGCCAGTTTTTTTTCATTTTCCATAATCAATTGCAATGAATCTGTTCTTTTAAACCCATCGATGCAACGAATGTTTTTAACCACATACAAATTTTTGCTGGATTCATAAAGACATAAGAATTCTAAATTAAGTTCTTTAGTCCACAAAAAATTCCTTAACACTTAATTTTCACTCATTTTTCTTCGTTTACTTTGAATCTTATTAAAAGCTTACCCTGAGAAAAACGAAACCAAGTGATAAAGAATTAAAAAAAAGCGAACAAGAGAACAGAAAAACGTTGAAGAGATTCTTCGAACATGCTACCCGCGCGACACAGGACAGCTCTTTTCCTGTCTCATTTTTCGATTTTTTTCTCTCTATGCTCGAAGTATTCGAAACAAGGTGCATGCATCCAGTTTCATCGTCTAATAGTAGACTTACCAAGTGTGCGTCTACACGTTGATTGTTAAGTTTTGACTCACATAAGTGCAATAGAGATAGCAAATTCGAAAGTTGAGAAGAAAGAACTTTTTACCGTGCAAGTCGAGGGTAATTTTTTCATTGACTTTTTTGGCGTTTATCGTTTTTATCAATGTGTTGCTTCATTATGTTTTCGGTGCTTGTATATTCGTTTTTGCTGTGAGCGATTTCTCTCATATTTGTTTATGCTTTTTCTTACATATTTCCTTGGAAAAAATATTAGCTGAACAGTGAATACGACATATCTGAGCACTTCGAACGTAAAAGACTTTTATTTTATTATTATTAATTGCTTCATGTCAAAAATAAAAAAAATACTACATTTTCAAGCAGAAAAAAGAGCAGAGAGGAATACCAAATTTAAGTCAAGCCAGTGAAGCGAAAAAGTCGACAGTAAATAAATTCTCAATTAATTTTCACTTGAAACGTCTTTATTTATTTATTATTGTTTAATAACTTTGATCACTTTTCTAAAAAGAATTCTTTTTTCACAATGAAATTCACAGAATGCTAAAATATAAACAAAATGCTTCAGAAATGTCAAATTATTGTACCGTGCACAGTTGGAAAAAGGCTTACTATTGTACTGAATTCAGTACAATTTGGTATCGTCCGTACAAAAGTACATCTTTGCCATGTTCAGTACAATTTTGATCTGTTTTTACAAAATTGAGATTTATTTCTTTCATTTTTATGTTATGTTTTATGTTATCTCTCAAAATATCCATCGAATTTTTCAAGGTGCTTTCTGTATTCCCCATTCTTCAGCAAACGTTGAAAGAAAAAAATGTTGATAGAAACCAAAAATCACATAAAAAAATAATGTTGGCACAGTCTTATAAATAATACAAATCTTGTCAATAAAAATGTTTTTTTTTTACGGCAAAAATGACAAAATCTTCAAAGACACCATAGACCCGTACCTATGGTAGTGAGAGATTCTTACTCACTAAAAAAACACCTTTAGAACAAATGATCTAAGTTGCCTTATCAAGTAGTTTAATCTTCATTTTTATTAATCACGTTTGGTAGGGAGCTCTCCACCGAGGGGACCTGCAATACCGCATAATCACACGGTTATCGTTATGTCTTGCTACACTAGGTCGAACGGTCTCGTTCTCCGAAGTCAGCGTACAAGATTGTATGTTCCATGGAGCACAAATAATTTCTCTGAGGACTTTGTTTTAAAATGTTTGCAGTGTTTGTATATGGCTAAGTATTCCGTAAGTCCACACAGGTTTTAGCACTTGCTTGTAGATAAGCAGTTTGTTATAAGTACTTAGATTGGAATATTTTCCAATTAGCCAGTTTAGTTCTCGTAACTTAATATCGAGTTCTTCTCTTTTCTTTTTAACGTGCGTTTTCCATTTAAGCTTAGCATCAAGAGTCATGCCTAGATGCTTTGCTTTGTTAGCATACATTATTTGAACGGAGTTAATAAAGATGGGTAGATTGTTAACATTCTTGTAAGTAAAGTTCACATGTGTTGATTTGGACTCGTTTAGAACAATGCGCCTTTTCTTCGTCTTCGTCCAGTTTGTTATTTTGTCAAAAGTTTTCTGTAGCGTTTCGGTTGCTCTTTCAATTGAGCTGGAGGATCTTGGACGATTTTAATAAATCTCTCAACATCATCTTCTAATTCAAACGGAGTTTGCAATGATACTTCAAGTGTAATAGCCTCTTCGCAATCTGCATGAAACCCTTCCCAATTCGTTCTGTTGTTTATCAGAAATGACGTAATAAAAATGTGACAAACAATCCCCTCCAAAAAGAGAAATTTTTAGAGGCAGTATCTTGAAGGATTTTAATAAATCTCTCAACTTCATCTTCTAATTAAAACGGAGTTTGCAATGATACTTCAAGTGTAATAGCCTCTTCGCAATCTGCACGAAACCCTTCCCAATTCGTTCTGTTGTTTATCAAAAATGACGTAATAAAAATGTGACAAACAATCCCCTCCAAAAAGAGAAATTTTTAGAGTAAAACTCATTTAAGTAATGTTAAAAAACTAACTATTATTTAAATATCTAAGGCACCAGTTGTAATAATCTTTCCATTTTTTATTTGGAGGTGTTGAAGAAGTAAAACCAGTGATTATTTTGATGGCACAATAAACCTGATATTTTTAATTTATTTGTTAGCAGAAGTTTACTTGATCATAATACACATAAAGGGGTTTTAAATAAATTTGTGTTATTTATTTCTGCATAAAAAAAATCAATGATTTAGAAATCCTTTAAAAGCTTTAATGAACGCCACAACTGGATCGTCTGATATGGGGATCCGTCCGTTATTCATTTAGCTATAATAACGAAGGTCCATTAATTGTATTTATTTTACCTTAATTTGTACAAACTTACAAGCTTACTAACACACCTGGCGTTGCTGTGGCATACCATACATTTTCTTGATACCCGAAAACAGCGTCACAAATCGGTTCCAACAGTAGCTAAACACTATCAACATAATCGTTACAGTACACAAACAAATTGTAATATTGTTGATATGAAAATATGTACATTAAATAGCCTTAGTTACTCCTTACAACATCAGCTATATGTCTGCGAAAGCCCTGTCAAATTTGGTCCATGAATAAAAATATATGGCACCACCTACTTAGTTATTAAAAAAATAGCCTTAACTATTTTTTACAATATTAGCTATCTGCTTGTGAAAGTCCCGTCAAAATCGGTCCATAAATAAGAATTTTCGAAAAAAGGACCCCATCTTGACCCCTAAGTTACTTCCTAGAAAATCAGCTATCTGTCAGTAAAAGTCTCGTCAGAAAAATGTTATTTTTGAATTTGTGTTTGCTTACATATCAATTTAAAAGAGCCCAGTACAATTTGGTCATTTTCAGTACTATTATATGCCATCGTTCAGTACAATCAAAAATAGTCGATTTCCATCACTGGTACTGTGTGTGCAAATGTGTGTAACTCTCGATTGGAAATGAGATTTGATCTGAAATACGATCTGAAATAAAAAAAAAGAATGATCTGTTAGACCTTGTGTACATGATTCTTTATTCATTCTTTCTTTTTGACAATTAGGTAAGGGGTGTAGAAAAGTAGGGGGACTTCATTCCCCCTAACGAGCGAAAGAATGAAAATTTAAAGATTTTTTGTGGTTGAGTTTTGATGTTTCCCGTTTGAGAAAGAAAATGCTTTGCACGGACTTAAAATAAGAACTTTTAAAATTGAAAGTAATTCCCAATCATGTTTTTTAATGGTAATGGATGGTTTTTAATAGCTCTTTCAGAATTTCGCAAATTTCTTTAGAATAAAACAGCACAGTTTGTAGGAAAGTATTGGATATATTCGGGGTAATCCAAATCAGTGTACACACCAACGTACGTGCCTGTCCAAAAAAAGAATGAAGAAACAACCGAAAAAAGGAATCATGTACACAAGGTCTTAGTCTGCTATTAGACGATGAAACTGGATGCATGCACCTTGTTCGAATTCTTCTTTGTTATTTCATTCTCTGTCGCAAGCGCCATTACACGATGAATTTATTTTCATGAAACGATTTTGACCGTTCTATTTTACTGGCTGAACACAATGGTGAAGCTGAAGCTGGAGTATGAAGCGCTTTCAAAGTTAAATATACGCAAACCCTATCAGCCTTATTTATAAACTCATATTAACGATTGAGTAAAGTTACGCAGCCTTTAGCATCTAAATGTCAGTCAATCAGTCAGATAATCGAAACATCGTTTGAAATAAAAATATATATATATAAAGAAAGAATGAAGAAACAACCGAAAAAAAGAATCATGTACACAAAGTCTTAGGTTCAATTTTGACGTGCTTAATTTTTGCGCTTCATACTTCAGCTCCAGCTTCACCATTGTGTTCAGCCAGTTTTTTTCATTTTCCATAATCAATTGCAATGAATCTGTTCTTTTAAACCCATCGATGCAACGAATGTTTTTAACCACATACAAATTTTTGCTGGATTCATAAAGACATAAGAATTCTAAATTAAGTTCTTTAGTCCACAAAAAATTCCTAAACACTTAATTTTCACTCATTTTTCTTCGTTTACTTTGAATCTTATTAAAAGCTTACCCTGACAAAAACGAAACCAAGTGATAAAGAATTAAAAAAAAGCGAACAAGAGAACAGAAAAACGTTGAAGAGATTCTTCGAACATGCTACCCGCGCGACACAGGACAGCTCTTTTCCTGTCTCATTTTTCGATTTTTTTCTCTCTATGCTCGAAGTATTCGAAACAAGGTGCATGCATCCAGTTTCATCGTCTAATAGTAGACTTACCAAGTGTGCGTCTACACGTTGATTGTTAAGTTTTGACTCACATAAGTGCAATAGAGATAGCAAATTCGAAAGTTGAGAAGAAAGAACTTTTTACCGTGCAAGTCGAGGGTAATTTTTTCATTGACTTTTTTGGCGTTTATCGTTTTTATCAATGTGTTGCTTCATTATGTTTTCGGTGCTTGTAGATTCGTTTTTCCTGTGAGCGATTTCTCTCATATTTGTTTATGCTTTTTCTTACATATTTCCTTGGAAAAAATATTAGCTGAACAGTGAATACGACATATCTGAGCACTTCGAACGTAAAAGACTTTTATTTTATTATTATTAATTGCTTCATGTCAAAAATAAAAAAAATACCACATTTTCAAGCAGAAAAAAGAGCAGAGAGGAATACCAAATTTAAGTCAAGCCAGTGAAGCGAAAAAGTCGACAGTAAATAAATTCTCAATTAATTTTCACTTGAACCGTCTTTATTTATTTATTATTGTTAAATAACTTTGATCACTTTTCTAAAAAGAATTCTTTTTTCACAATGAAATTCACAGAATGCTAAAATATAAACAAAATGCTTCAGAAATGTCAAATTATTGTACCGTGCACAGTTGGAAAAAGGCTTACTATTGTACTGAATTCAGTACAATTTGGTATCGTCCGTACAAAAGTACATCTTTGCCATGTTCAGTACAATTTTGATCTGTTTTTACAAAATTGATTTATTTCTTTCATTTTTATGTTATGTTTTATGTTATCTCTCAAAATATCCATCGAATTTTTCAAGGTGCTTTCTGTATTCCCCATTTTTCAGCAAACGTTGAAAGAAAAAAATGTTGATAGAAACCAAAAATCACATAAAAAAATAATGTTGGCACAGTCTTATAAATAATACAAATCTTGTCAATAAAAATGTTTTTTTTTACGGCAAAAATGACAAAATCTTCAAAGACACCATAGACCCGTACCTATGGTAGTGAGAGATTCTTACTCACTAAAAAAACACCTTTAGAACAAATGATCTAAGTTGCCTTATCAAGTAGTTTAATCTTCATTTTTATTAATCACGTTTGGTAGGGAGCTCTCCACCGAGGGGACCTGCAATACCGCATAATCACACGGTTATCGTTATGTCTTGCTACACTAGGTCGAAAGGTCTCGTTCTCCGAAGTCAGCGTACAAGATTGTATGTTCCATGGAGCACAAATAATTGCTCTGAGGACTTTGTTTTAAAATGTTTGCAGTGTTTGTATATGGCTAAGTATTCCGTAAGTCCACACAGGTTTTAGCACTTGCTTGTAGATAAGCAGTTTGTTATAAGTACTTAGATTGGAATATTTTCCAATTAGCCAGTTTAGTTCTCGTAACTTAATATCGAGTTCTTCTCTTTTCTTTTTAACGTGCGTCTTCCATTTAAGCTTAGCATCAAGAGTCATGCCTAGATACTTTGCTTCGTAAGCATACGGTATTTGAACGGAGTTAATAAAGATGGGTAGATTGTTAACATTCTTGTAAGTAAAGTTCACATGTGTTGAATTGGACTCGTTGAGAACAATGCGCCTTTTCTTCGTCTTCGTCCAGTTTGTTATTTTGTCAAAAGTTTTCTGTAGAGTTTCGGTTGCTCTTTCAATTGAGCTGAATGGAGTATGGACGTATCATCAGCAAATGTTGCTATCGTGACGTCTTCTTCTTGAGGTATATCTCGAGTATAAACAACGAATAACACAGGGCCAAGAACGCTTATTTCTTTAAATCATGAATATTCAGTACCTTGTGCCACTCTGAAAAGTCTATTCTCCAGATAGGATTCCAGAATATAATATATTTGTTTCAGAAAAACCTGTCTTGATTGAAATCTTAAACCGTCGTGCCAGACCTTATCGAAAGCTTGGGAAACATCAAGAAACGTGCTTGGGCATATCTTTCTCTCCTCTAGGGATTTTTCAATTTCATTTGTTATATCTGTATACTTAATCAATTGTTGAGTGGTTATTTCTAAAACCGAGTTGGTGTTCGGGAATAAGCCGTTTGTCTTCTACAATTGGAAGTAGGTGCTTAAGTAATAATTTCTGGAATAACTTAGAAATTTAATACAATATTGGTCTGTAAGACTTCTTTTCATTGAGAGTTTTCCCTGGTTTTGGGACCATTATGATTTCGGCCACTTTCCATTGCCGTGGAACGTATGCAAGCCTAAACGTGGCATTAATCAGATGTTGGATTTTAGTGATTGCTTTTCTCGGCAACTCTTTAAGAATGGGTGCATTTATCATGCTTTTTGTTTTTGTTGCTTTCTAATAGCGTCGAGAAGTTCTGAAAATGTGACATTTCGAATTCGAATTTTTTCAAAGGTCCAATGAGTATCAACGGGTTCATTCAACAACTCCTCACCGTCAAACAGATCTGCCTTTTCTTTGTCTGTTTTAGCCCAATCTCCATTGTTTGTTCGAATTGGTGCTAATTGTAACTTGGGTTTTTTATAATTAATTCGTACTTTTTTCTGCGGAAAGACGTTCGAGATAAGTAGAAATCTCACGGTTTCTTGAATCTCGAATTGCATTTTTTCAGTTTACTAGAGAGGTGATTCAAAATAGTTTTGTGTTGAGGAGCGCGGGATTTCTGCCATTTCTTACGTGCTTTTTTTCGAGTATAAGTTCTTTAATTTCAATTGAATCATTTTGCTCATTAGGAATTGAATTTTTGCTATTTTGCGGAGTGTTTTTCCAGGCAGTATCTTGGACGATTTTAATAAATCTCTCAACTTCATCTTCTAATTCAAACGGAGTTTGCAATGATACTTCAAGTGTAATAGCCTCTTCGCAATCTGCACGAAACCCTTCCCAATTCGTTCTGTTGTTTGTCAAAAATGACGTAATAAAAATGTGACAAACAATCCTCTCCAAAAAGAAGAATTTTTAGAGTAAAACTCATTTAGGTAATGTTAAATAACTAACTATTATTTAAATATCTAAGGCATCAGTTGTAATATACTTTGAAACTGACTATTAAATGTTTCCATTTTTTATTTGGAGGTATTGAAGAAGTAAAACCAGTGATTATTTTGATGGCACAATAAACCTGATATTTAGAATTTATTTATTAGCAGAAGTTTACTTGATCATAATACACATAAAGGGGTTTTAAATAAATTTGTGTTACTTATTTCTGCATAAAAAAAATCAATGATTTATAAATCCTTTAAAAGCTTTAATGAACGCCACAACTGGATCGTCTGATATGGGGATCCGTTCGATCTTACAACATCAGCTATATGTCTGCGAAAGCCCTGTCAAATTTGGTCCATGAATAAAAATATATAGCACCACCTACTTAGTTATTAAAAAAATAGCCTTTACTATTTCTTCCTTCCTTTTTTCTGTTGTTTCTTCATTCTTCTTTTGGACAAGCACGTACCTTTGTGTTTTCACTGATTTGGATTTACCCGAATATATCCAATTCTTTCCCACAAACTGTGCTGTTTTATTCTAAAGGAATTTGCGAAAATCTAAAAAAAGCTATTAAAAACCATCCATTATCACTAAAAAACATGATTGGGAATTGTTTTCAAATTTAAACATTGTTATTTTTAGTCCGTGCATAGCATCGTTTCTCTCTGAAATGAGAAACGTCAAAGCTCAACCACAAAAAATCTTAAAATTTTCATTCTTCCATTCGTTACTTCATTCCTCCTACTTTTCTACACCCCTTACCCAATTGTCAAAAAGAAAGAATGAAGAAACAACCGAAAAAAAGAATCATGTACACAAGGTCTTAGGTTCAATTTTGACGTGCTTCATTTTTGCGCTTCATACTTCAGCTTCAGCTTCACCATTGTGTTCAGCCAGTTATTTTCATTTTCCAATTGCAATGAATCTGCTCCTTTAACCCTATCGATGCAACGAATGTTTTTAACCACACACAAATTTTTGCTGTATTCATAAAGACATAAGAATTCCAAATTAAGTTCTTTAGTCCACAAAAAATTCCTTAACACTTAATTTTCACTCAATTTTCTTCGTTTACTTTGAATCTTATTAAGAGCTTACCCTGAGAAAAACGAAACCAAGTGATAAAGAATTAAAAAAAAGCGAACAAGAGAACAGAAAAACGTTAAAGAGATTCTTCGAACATGCTACCCGTGCGACACAGGACAGCTCTTTTCCTGTCTCATTTTTCGATTTTTTTCTCTCTATGTTCGAAGTATTCGAAACAAGGTGCATGCATTCAGTTTCATCGTCTAATAGCAAACTTACCAAGTGTGCTTCTACACGTTGATTGTTAAGTTTTGACTCCCATAAGTGCAATAGAGATAGCAAATTCGAAAGTTGAGAAGAAAGAACTTTTTACCGTGTAAGTCGAGGGTAATTTTTTCATTGACTTTTTTGGCGTTTATCTTTTCTCTTCTCCTTTTTTATCAATGTGTTGCTTCATTATGTTTTCGGTGCTTGTATATTCGTTTTTGCTGTGAGCGATTTCTCTCATATTTGTTTATGCTTTTTCTTACATATTTCCTTGGAAAAAATATTTGCTGAACAGTGAATACGACATATCTGAGCACTTCGAACGTAAAAGACTTTTATTGTAATATTATTAATTGCTTCATGTCAAAAATAAAAAAATACCACATTTTCAAGCAGAAAAAAGAGAAGACAGGAATACCAAATTTGAGTCAAGCCAGTCAAGCGAAAAAGTCGACAGTAAATAAATTCTCAATTAATTTTCACTTGAACCGTCTTTATTTATTTATTATTGTTTAATAACTTTGGTCACTTTTCTAAAAAGAATTTTTTTTCACAATGAAATTCACAGAATGCTAAAATATAAACAAAATGCTTCAGAAATGTCAAATTATTGTACTGTGCACAGTTGGAAAAAGGCTTACTATTGTACTGAATTCAGTACAATTTGATATCGTCCGTACAAAAGTACATCTTTGCCATGTTCAGTACAATTTTGATCTGTTTTTACAAAATTGATTTATTTCTTTCATTTTATGTTATCTTTCAAAATATCCATCGAATTATTCAAGGTGCTTTCTGTATTCCCCATTCTTCAGCAAACGTTGAAAGAAAAAAACGTTGATAGAAACCAAAAATCACATAAAAAAATAATGTTGGCACAGTCTTATAAATAATACAAATCTTGTCAATAAAAATGTTTTTTTTACGGCAAAAATGACAAAATCTTCAAAGACACCATAGACCCGTACCTATGGTAGTGAGAGATTCTTACTCACTAAAAAAACACCTTTAGAACAAATGATCTAAGTTGCCTTATCAAGTAGTTTAATCTTCATTTTTATTAATCACGTTTGGTAGGGAGCTCTCCACCGAGGGGACCTGCAATACCGCATAATCACACGGTTATCGTTATGTCTTGCTACACTAGGTCGAACGGTCTCGTTCTCCGAAGTCAGCGTACAAGATTGTATGTTCCATGGAGCACCAATAATTGCTCTGAGGACTTTGTTTTAAAATGTTTGAAGTGTTTGTATATGGCTAAGTATTCCGTAAGTCCACACAGGTTTTAGCACTTGCTTGTAGATAAGCAGTTTGTTATAAGTACTTAGATTGGAATATTTTCCAATTAGCCAGTTTAGTTCTCGTAACTTAATATCGAGTTCTTCTCTTTTCTTTTTAACGTGCGTCTTCCATTTAAGCTTAGCATCAAGAGTCATGCCTAGATACTTTGCTTTGTTAGCATACGGTATTTGAACGGAGTTAATAAAGATGGGTAGATTGTTAACATTCTTGTAAGTAAAGTTCACATGTGTTGATTTGGACTCGTTTAGAACAATGCGCCTTTTCTTCGTCTTCGTCCAGTTTGTTATTTTGTCAAAAGTTTTCTGTAGCTTTTCGGTTACTCTTTTAATTGAGCTGGATGGAGTATGGACGTATCATCAGCAAATGTTGCTATCGTGACGTCTTCTTCTTGAGGTATTTCTCGAGTATAAACAACGAATAGTGTAGTAGTAGTGCAGTAGTGTAGTAGTGCCCCGTGGCTTAGTGGTTAGTGTGTCGGACTGCTAAGCGAAAGAACCTGGGTTCAAATCCAGCTCATAGTCACCTTTTTTTCTGGAGTACTGCCTCTTGCGAGGAACTGACAAAACCTCCAAGAGTAAAATTTGTCTCGAAAAAGTGCATCTCATGTAGCCGTTCGGACTCGGCGGTAAACTGTAGGTCCCTTCCATTCTTGCAGAGTAACAACACACACACAGGAATGGTTGAGAGTATAAGTCACTAGGCCTTGGCTCCTTAAGGAGCTGTCGCGCCAATAAATCTATTTATTTTTTATAAACAACGAATAACACAGGGCCAAGAACGCTTTTTTTTTCAAATCATGAATATTCAGTACCTTGTGCCACTCTGAAAAGTCTATTCTCCAGATAGGATTCCAGAATATAATATATTTGTTTCGGAAAAACCTGTCTTGATTTCAATCTTAAGCTGTCGTGCCAGACCTTATCGAAAGCTTGGGAAACATCAAGAAACGCGCTTGGGCATATCTTTCTCTCCTCTAGGGATTTTTCAATTTCATTTGTTATATCTGTATACTTAATCAATTGTTGAGTGGTTATTTCTAAAACCGAATTGGTGTTCGGGAATAAGCCGTTTGTCTTCTACAATTGGAAGTAGGTGCTTAAGTAATAATTTCTGGAATAACTTAGAAATTTAATACAATATTGGTCTGTAAGACTTCTTTTCGTTGAGAGTTTTCCCTGGTTTTGGGACCATTATGATTTCGGCCACTTTCCATTGCCGTGGAACGTATGCAAGCCTAAACGTGGCATTAATCAGATGTTGGATTTCAGTGATTGCTTTTCTCGGCAACTCTTTAAGAATGGGTGCATTTATCATGCTTTTTGTTTTTGTTGCTTTCTAATAGCGTCGAGAAGTTCTGAAAATGTGACATTTCGAATTCGAAATTTTTCAAAAGTCCAATGAGTATCAACGGGTTCATTGAACAACTCCTCACCGTCAAACAGATCTGCCTTTTCTTTGTCTGTTTTAGCCCAATCTCCATTGTTTGTTCGAATTGGTGCTGATTGTAACTTGGGTTTTTTAACACCTTTAATAGCCTTCAACAGGGAGTAATTCGTACTTTTTTCTGCGGAAAAACGTTCGAGATAAGTAGAAATCTCACGGTTTCTTGAATCTCGAATTGCATTTTTCAGTTTACTAGAGAGGTGATTCAAAATAGTTTTGTGTTGAGGAGCGCGGGATTGCTGCCATTTCTTACGTGCTTTTTTCGAGTATAAGTTCTTTAATTTCAATTGAAACATTTTGCTCATTAGGAATTGAATTTTTGCTATTTTGCGGAGTGTTTTTCCAGGCAGTATCTTGGACGATTTTAATAAATCTCTCAACTTCATCTTCTAATTCAAACGGAGTTTGCAATGATACTTCAAGTGTAATAGCCTCTTCGCAATCTGCACGAAACCCTTCCCAATTCGTTCTGTTGTTTGTCAAAAATGACGTAATAAAAATGTGACAAACAATCCTCTCCAAAAAGAAGAATTTTTAGAGTAAAACTCATTTAGGTAATGTTAAATAACTAACTATTATTTAAATATCTAAGGCATCAGTTGTAATAATCTTTGAAACTGACTATTAAATGTTTCCATTTTTTATTTGGAGGTATTGAAGAAGTAAAACCAGTGATTATTTTGATGGCACAATAAACCTGATATTTTAAATTTATTTATTAGCAGAAGTTTACTTGATCATAATACACATAAAGGGGTTTTAAATAAATTTGTGTTATTTATTTCTGCATAAAAAAAATCAATGATTTATAAATCCTTTAAAAGCTTTAATGAACGCCACAACTGGATCTTCTGATATGGGAATCCGTCCGTTATTTATTTAGCTATAATAACGAAGATCCATTAATTGTATTTATTTTACCTTAATTTGTACAAACTTACAAGCTTACTAACACACCTGGCGTTGCTGTGGCATACCATACATTTTCTTGATACCCGAAAACAGCGTCACAAATCGGTTCCAACAGTAACTAAACACTATCAACATAATCGTGTCAGTACACAAACAAAATGTAATATTGTTGATATGAAAATATGTACATTAAATAGCTTTAGTTACTCCTTACAACATCAGCTATATGTCTGCGAAAGCCCTATCAAATTTGGTCCATGAATAAAAATATATAGCACCACCTACTTAGTTATTAAAAAATAGCCTTAACTATTTCTTACAATATTAGCTATCTGCTTGTGAAAGTCCCGTCAAAATCGGTCCATAAATAAGATTTTTCGAAAAAAGGATTCCATCTTGACCCCTAAGTTACTTCCTAGAACATCAGCTATCTGTCAGTAAAAGTCTCGTCAGAATCGGTACAGCCGTTCCCGAAAGTAGCCCGAACAAACAGACAGACAAAAAAATTCAAAATTGTGTTAATGTTTTAACTATACTTTCATATGCCTCTTTGTATAAAAGCTGTTATTTTGATATTAAAAACATAATCAATTCTTCTTATGTTAATATAAAGGAATCATGTACACAAGGTCTTAGTCTGCTATTAGAGGATGAATTTGGATGCATGCACCTTGTTCGAATTCTTCTTTGTCATTTCATTCTCTGTCGCAAGCGCCATTACATGATGAATTTATTTTCATGAAACGATGTTGACCGTTCTATTTTACTGGCTGAACACAATGGTGAAGCTGAAGCTGGAGTATGAAGCGCTGGCAAAGTTAAATATACGCAAACCCTATCAACCTTATTTATAAACTCATATTGATTGAGTAAAGTTACGCTGCCTTTAATATGCTTTTAATCAAGAAATACTTATTTATAAAAAAATACGTTGATAAAAGGCTGAGTAAGTTAAAATGAGTGTATAGGTTGATAAGGGCCTGCGTAAGGACATATTAGCATCTAAATGTCAGTCAATCAGTCAGATAATCGAAACATCGTTAGAAATACAAATTTCAAAATATTTACAAGAGTTCTTTTTCTTTAAAACGAAATTCCTTTAGATTATTCATATTTTTTAAATGACTTAAATTGTATAAATGAGTTAAAGCACAAAAATACAGAAGCATTACAAAAATCCTTTTGATCATATCATGCTCAGAAATGAAGATTTGTTTTGGTTTCCATTTCCATTTGTCGAATTTATTTGATTTTGCTAGATTGATTTACAATAATTGATGTTTATCATAACCAGAGTTTTTAATGAGACGTTTTTTTTAGATTTTGCGTTACGTTGCATTACATGAGCTCTATGTAACTAATATGGGTTAAAAAATCTTTGTAACTAAGGATTTACTCAACGTTGAGTAAATTATTTGACGTTGCGTAACTAATTAAACGCTCAAAGGCATTTTAGCGAAATCTAATAAATAAGGCCGTATGAGTTTTATATTCTTGGCAGCAAAATAAACATTCCGTACTTCACCATTCTTTAGACCTTGTGTACATGATTCCTTTTTTCAAAGCTCAACCACAAAAAATCTTAAAATTTTCATTCTTCCATTCGTTACTTCATTCCTCCTACTTTTCTACACCCCTTACCCAATTGTCAAAAAGAAAGAATGAAGAAACAACCGAAAAAAAGAATCATGTACACAAAGTCTTAGGTTCAATTTTGACGTGCTTCATTTTTGCGCTTCATACTTCAGCTTCAGCTTCACCATTGTGTTCAGCCAGTTATTTTCATTTTCCATAATCAATTGCAATGAATCTGCTCTTTTAAACCTATCGATGCAACGAATGTTTTTAACCACATACAATTTTTTGCTGGATTCATAAAGAAATAAGAATTCTAAATTAAGTTCTTTAGTCCACAAAAAATTCCTTAACACTTAATTTTCACTCATTTTTCTTCGTTTACTTTGAATCTTATTAAAAGCTTACCCTGAGAAAAACGAAACCAAGTGATAAAGAATTAAAAAAAAGCGAACAAGAGAACAGAAAAACGTTTAAGAGATTCTTCGAACATGCTACCCGTGCGACACAGGACAGCTCTTTTCCTGTCTCATTTTTCGATTTTTTTCTCTCTATGTTCGAAGTATTCGAAACAAGGTGCATGCAGTTTCATCGTCTAATAGCAAACTTACCAAGTGTGCTTCTACACGTTGATTGTTAAGTTTGGACTCACATAAGTGCAATAGAGATAGCAAATTCGAAAGTTGAGAAGAAAGAACTTTTAAGTCGAGGGTAATTTTTTCATTGACTTTTTTGGCGTTTATCTTTTCTCTTCTTCTTTTTTATCAATGTGTTGCTTCATTATGTTTTCGGTGCTTGTATAATCGTTTTTGCTGTGAACGATTTCTCTCATATTTGTTTATGCTTTTTCTTACATATTTCCTTGGAAAAAATATTTGCTGAACAGTGAATACGACATATCTGAGCACTTCGAACGTAAAAGACTTTTATTGTATTATTATTAATTGCTTCATGTCAAAAATAAAAAAATACCACATTTTCAAGCAGAAAAAAGAGCAGAAAAGGAAAGGAGAGATTCTTACTCACTAAAAAAACACCTTTAGAACAAATGATCTAAGTTGCCTTATGAAGTAGTTTAATCTTCATTTTTATTAATTACGTTTGGTAGGGAGCTCTCCACCGAGGGGACCTGCAATACCGCATAATCACACGGTTATCGTTATGTCTTGCTACACTAAGTCGAACGGTCTCGTTCTCCGAAGTCAGCGTACAAGATTGTATGTTCCATGGAGCACCAATAATTGCTCTGAGGACTTTGTTTTAAAATGTTTGCAGTGTTTGTATATGGCTAGGTATTCCGTATGTCCACACAGGTTTTAGCACTTGCTTGTAGATAAGCAGTTTGTTATAAGTACTTAGATTGGAATATTTTCCAATTAGCCAGTTTAGTTCTCGTAACTTAATATCGAGTTCTTCTCTTTTCTTTTTAACGTACGTCTTCCATTTAAGCTTAGCATCAAGAGTCATGCCTAGATACTTTGCTTCGTTAGCTTACGGTATTTGAACGGAGTTAATAAAGATGGGTAGATTGTTAACATTCTTGTAAGTAAAGTTCACATGTGTTGATTTGGACTCGTTTAGAACAATGCACCATTTCTTCGTCTTCGTCCAGTTGTTTATTTTGTCAAGAGTTTTCTGTAGTTTTTCGGTTGCTCTTTCAATTGAGCTGGATGGAGTATGGACGTATCAACAGCAAATGTTGCTATCGTGACGTCTTCTTCTTGAGGTATATCTCGATTATAAACAACCGAATAACACAGGGCCAAGAACGCTTATTTCTTTAAATCATGAATATTCAGTAACTTGTGTCACTCTGAAAAGTCTATTCTCCAGATAAGATTCCAGATTATAATATATTTGTTTCGGAAAAACCTGTCTTGATTGAAATCTTCAGCCGTCGTGCCAGACCTTATCGAAAGCTTGGGAAACATCAAGAAACGCGCTTGGGCATATCTTTCTCTCCTCTAGGGATTTTTCAATTTCATTTGTTATATCTGTATACTTAATCAATTGTTGAGTGGTTATTTCTTAAACCGAATTGGTGTTCGGGAATAAGCCGTTTGTCTTCTACAATTGGAAGTAGGCGCTTAAGTAATAATTTCTGGAATAACTTAGAAATTTAATACAATATTGGTCTGTAAGACTTCTTTTCATTGAGAGTTTTCCCTGGTTTTGGGACCATTATGATTTCGGCCACTTTCCATTGCCGTCGAACGTATGCAAGCCTAAACGTGGCATTAATCAGATGTTGGATTTCAGTGATTGCTTTTCTCGGCAACTCTTTAAGAATGGGTGCATTTTTCATGCTTTTTTGTTTTTGTTGCTTTCTTATAGCGTCGAGAAGTTCTGAAAATGTGACATTTCGAATTCGAAAGTTTTCAAAATCTCCATTGTTTGTTCGAATTGGTGCTAATTGTAACTTGGGTTTTTTATAATTAATTCGTACTTTTTTCTGCGGAAAGACGTTCGAGATAAGTAGAAATCTCACGGTTTCTTGAATCTCGGATTGCATTTTTCAGTTTACTAGAGAGGTGATTCAAAATAGTTTTGTGTTGAGGAGCGCGGGATTGCTGCCATTTCTTACGTACTTTTTTTCGAGTATAAGTTCTTTAATTTCAATTGAATCATTTTGCTCATTAGGAATTGAATTTTTGCTATTTTGCGGAGTGTTTTTCCAGGCAGTATCTTGGACGATTTTAATAAATCTCTCAACTTCATCTTCTAATTCAAACGGAGTTTGCAATGATACTTCAAGTGTAATAGCCTCTTCGCAATCTGCACGAAACCCTTCCCAATTCGTTCTGTTGTTTGTCAAAAATGACGTCATAAAAATGTGACAAACAATCCTCTCCAAAAAGAAGAATTTTTAGAGTAAAACTCATTTAGGTAATGTTAAATAACTAACTATTATTTAAATATCTAAGGCATGAGTTGTAATAATCTTTGAAACTGACTATTAAATGTTTCCATTTTTTATTTGGAGGTATTGAAGAAGTAAAACCAGTGATTATTTTGATGGCACAATAAACCTGATATTTTGAATTTATTTATTAGCAGAAGTTTACTTGATCATAATACACATAAAGGGGTTTTAAATAAATTTGTGTTACTTATTTCTGCATAAAAAAAATCAATGATTTATAAATCCTTTAAAAGCTTTAATGAACGCCACAACTGGATCGTCTGATATGGGGATCCGTTCGATCTTACAACATCAGCTATATGTCTGCGAAAGCCCTGTCAAATTTGGTCCATGAATAAAAATATATAGCACCACCTACTTAGTTATTAAAAAAATAGCCTTTACTATTTCTTCCTTCCTTTTTTCTGTTGTTTCTTCATTCTTCTTTTGGACAAGCACGTACCTTTGTGTTTTCACTGATTTGGATTTACCCGAATATATCCAATTCTTTCCCACAAACTGTGCTGTTTTATTCTAAAGGAATTTGCGAAAATCTAAAAAAAAAGCTATTAAAAACCATCCATTATCACTAAAAAACATGATTGGGAATTGTTTTTAAATTTAAACATTGTTATTTTTAGTCCGTGCATAGCATCGTTTCTCTCTGAAATGAGAAACGTCAAAGCTCAACCACAAAAAATCTTAAAATTTTCATTCTTCCATTCGTTACTTCATTCCTCCTACTTTTCTACACCCCTTACCCAATTGTCAAAAAGAAAGAATGAAGAAACAACCGAAAAAAAGAATCATGTACACAAGGTCTTAGGTTCAATTTTGACGTGCTTCATTTTTGCGCTTCATACTTCAGCTTCAGCTTCACCATTGTGTTCAGCCAGTTATTTTCATTTTCCAATTGCAATGAATCTGCTCCTTTAACCCTATCGATGCAACGAATGTTTTTAACCACACACAAATTTTTGCTGGATTCATAAAGACATAAGAATTCCAAATTAAGTTCTTTAGTCCACAAAAAATTCCTTAACACTTAATTTTCACTCAATTTTCTTCGTTTACTTTGAATCTTATTAAGAGCTTACCCTGAGAAAAACGAAACCAAGTGATAAAGAATTAAAAAAAAGCGAACAAGAGAACAGAAAAACGTTAAAGAGATTCTTCGAACATGCTACCCGTGCGACACAGGACAGCTCTTTTCCTGTCTCATTTTTCGATTTTTTTCTCTCTATGTTCGAAGTATTCGAAACAAGGTGCATGCATTCAGTTTCATCGTCTAATAGCAAACTTACCAAGTGTGCTTCTACACGTTGATTGTAAAGTTTTGACTCCCATAAGTGCAATAGAGATAGCAAATTCGAAAGTTGAGAAGAAAGAACTTTTTACCGTGTAAGTCGAGGGTAATTTTTTCATTGACTTTTTTGGCGTTTACTTTTCTCTTCTTCTTTTTTATCAATGTGTTGCTTCATTATGTTTTCGGTGCTTGTATATTCGTTTTTGCTGTGAGCGATTTCTCTCATATTTGTTTATGCTTTTTCTTACATATTTCCTTGGAAAAAATATTTGCTGAACAGTGAATACGACATATCTGAGCACTTCGAACGTAAAAGACTTTTATTGTATTATTATTAATTGCTTCATGTCAAAAATAAAAAAATACCACATTTTCAAGCAGAAAAAAGAGCAGACAGGAATACCAAATTTGAGTCAAGCCAGTTAAGCGAAAAAGTCGACAGTAAATAAATTCTCAATTAATTTTCACTTGAACCGTCTTTATTTATTTATTATTGTTTAATAACTTTGATCACTTTTCTAAAAAGAATTTTTTTTCACAATGAAATTCACAGAATGCTAAAATATAAACAAAATGCTTCAGAAATGTCAAATTATTGTACTGTGCACAGTTGGAAAAAGGCTTACTATTGTACTGAATTCAGTACAATTTGATATCGTCCGTACAAAAGTACATCTTTGCCATGTTCAGTACAATTTTGATCTGTTTTTACAAAATTGATTTATTTCTTTCATTTTATGTTATCATTCAAAATATCCATCGAATTATTAAAGGTGCTTTCTGTATTCCCCATTCTTCAGCAAACGTTGAAAGAAAAAAACGTTGATAGAAACCAAAAATCACATAAAAAAATAATGTTGGCACAGTCTTATAAATAATACAACTCTTGTCAATAAAAATGTTCTTTGTTTCTACGGCGAAAAATGACAAAATCTTCAAAGACACCATAGACCCGTACCTATGGTAGTGAGAGATTCTTACTCACTAAAAAAACACCTTTAGAACAAATGATCTAAGTTGCCTTATCAAGTAGTTTAATCTTCATTTTTAATAATCACGTTTGGTAGGGAGCTCTCCACCGAGGGGACCTGCAATACCGCATAATCACACGGTTATCGTTATGTCTTGCTACACTAGGTCGAACGGTCTCGTTCTCCGAAGTCAGCGTACAAGATTGTATGTTCCATGGAGCACCAATAATTGTTCTGAGGACTTTGTTTTAAAATGTTTGCAGTGTTTGTATATGGCTATGTCAACGGCCTTGGCTCCGATAAAGCATCGCTTCCCGTGAGATCAGCGAATTCAAGCATCGTTGCGCGTGGTTAGTAGAAAGATGGGGGACCGTCTGAAAACCAACTGCGTGCTGTTGACATGTGTTATGTGTTTTCTGTTTTCCGTTCTCCTTCTGTCTTCTCTTCTGTCCTGTATCAATGTCGTCTTGTGTGTTGTGTTTGTAATTGTCTGAGCCGATGGCCTCAGTAGCCAGTGCTCGTAAATGTGTCTACTTCGTAGATTATTCTACGGAGTAGATTAAAATGTAATGTAATGTAATGTATATGGCTAAGTATTCCGTAAGTCCACACAGGTTTTAGCACTTGCTTGTAGATGAGCAGTTTGTTATAAGTACTTAGATTGGAATATTGTCCAATTAGCCAGTTTAGTTCTCGTAACTTAATATCGAGTTCTTCTCTTTTCTTTTTAACGTACGTCTTTCATTTAAGCTTAGCATCAAGAGTCATGCCTAGATACTTTGCTTCGTTAGCATACGGTATTTGAACGGAGTTAATAAAGATGGGTAGATTGTTAACATTCCTGTAAGTGAAGTTCACATGTGTTGATTTGGACTCGTTTAGAACAATGCGCCTTTTCTTCGTCTTCGTCCAGTTTGTTATTTTGTCAAAAGTTTTCTGTAGCTTTTCGGTTGCTCTTTCAATTGAGCTGGATGGAGTATGGACGTATCATCAGCAAATGTTGCTATCGTGACGTCTTCTTCTTGAGGTATATCTCGAGTATAAACAACGAATAACACAGGGCCAAGAACGCATATTTCTTTAAATCATGATTATTCAGTACCTTGTGTCACTCTTAAAAGTCTATTCTCCAGATAAGATTCCAGATTATAATATATTTGTTTCGGAAAAACCTGTCTTGATTTAAATCTTCAGCCGTCGTGCCAGACCTTATCGAAAGCTTGGGAAACATCAAGAAACGCGCTTGGGCATTTCGTTCTCTCCTCTAGGGATTTTTCAATTTCATTTGTTATATCTGTATACTTAATCAATTGTTGAGTGGTTATTTCTAAAACCGAATTGGTGTTCGGGAATAAGCCGTTTTTCTTCTACAATTGGAAGTAGGCGTTTTAGTAATAATTTCTGGAATAACTTAGAAATTTAATACAATATTGGTCTGAAAGACTTCTTTTCATTAAAAGTTTTCCCTGGTTTTGGGATCATTATGATTTCGGCCACTTTCCATTGCCGTGGAACGTATGCAAGCCTAAACGTGGCATTAATCAGATGTTGGATTTTAGTGATTGCTTTTCTCGGCAACTCTTTAAGAATGGGTGCATTTATCATGCTTTTTTGTTTTTGTTGCTTTCTTATAGCGTCGATAAGTTCTGAAAATGTGACATTTCGAATTCGAAAGTTTTCAAAGCTCCAATGAGTATCAACGGGTTCATTCAACAAATCCTCACCGTCAAACAGATCTGCCTTTTCTTTGTCTGTTTTAGCCCAATCTCCATTGTTTGTTCGAATTGGTGCTAATTGTAACTTGGGTTTTTTAACACCTTTAATAGCCTTCAACAGGGAGTAATTCGTACTTTTTTCTGCGGAAAGACGTTCGAGATAAGTAGAAATCTCACGGTTTCTTGAATCTCGAATTGCATTTTTCAGTTTACTAGAGAGGTGATTCAAAATAGTTTTGTGTTGAGGAGCGCGGGATTGCTGCCATTTCTTACGTGTTTTTTTTCGAGTATAAGTTCTTTCATTTCAATTGAATCATTTTGCTCATTAGGAATTGAATTTCTGCTATTTTGCGAAGTGATCTTCCAGGCAGTATCTTGGACGATTTTAATAAATCTCTCAACTTCATCTTCTAATTCAAACGGAGTTTGCAATGATTTTTCAAATGTAATAGCCTCTTCGCAATCTGCACGAAACCCTTCCCAATTCGTTCTGTTGTTTGTCAAAAATGACGTAATAAAAATGTGACAAACAATCCTCTCCAAAAAGAAGAATTTTTAGAGTAAAACTCATTTAGGTAATGTTAAATAACTAACTATTATTTAAATATCTAAGGCATCAGTTGTAATAATCTTTGAAACTGACTATTAAATGTTTCCATTTTTTATTTGGAGGTATTGAAGAAGTAAAACCAGTGATTATTTTGATGGCATAATAAACCTGATATTTTGAATTTATTTATTAGCAGAAGTTTACTTGATCATAATACACATAAAGGGGTTTTAAATAAATTTGTGTTATTTATTTCTGCATAAAAAAAATCAATGATTTAGAAATCCTTTAAAAGCTTTAATGAACGCCACAATTGGATCGTCTGATATGGGGATCCGTCCGTTATTTATTTAGCTATAATAACGAAGGTCCATTAATTGTATTTATTTTACCTTAATTTGTACAAACTTACAAGCTTACTAACACACCTGGCGTTGCTGTGGCATACCATACATTTTCTTGATACCCTAAAACAGCGTCACAAATCGGTTCCAACAGTAACTAAACACTATCAACATAATCGTGTCAGTACACAAACAAAATGTAATATTGTTGATATGAAAATATGTGCATTAAATAGCTTTAGTTACTCCTTACAACATCAGCTATATGTCTGCGAAAGCCCTGTCAAATTTGGTCCATGAATAAAAATATATAGCACCACCTACTTAGTTATTAAAAAAATAGCCTTAACTATTTCTAACAATATTAGCTATCTGCTTGTGAAAGTCCCGTCAAAATCGGTCCATAAATAAGAATTTTCGAAAAAATAACCCCATCTTGACCCCTTAGTTACTTCCTAGAAAATCAGCTATCTGTCAGTAAAAGTCTCGTCAGAATCGGCACAGCCGTTCCCGAAAGTAGCCCGAACAAACAGACAGACAAAAAAAATTCAAAATTGTGTTTATGTTTTAACTTTTCTTTCATATGCCTCTTTGTATAAAAGCTCTTATTTTGATATTAAAAACATAATCAATTCTTTTTATGTTAATAAATAAATTGTTTTTTTTTTTTTTTTGTCGATTTCCATCACTGGTACTGTGTGTGCAAATGTGTGTAACTCTCGATTGGAAATGAGATTTCTTTGATCTGAAATACGATCTGAGATAAAAAAAAAGATTGATCTGTTAGACCTTGTGTACATGATTCTTTATTCATTCTTTCTTTTTGACAATTAGGAAAGGGGTGTAGAAAAGTAGGGGGACTTCATTCCCCCTAACGAGCGGAAGAATGAAAATTTAAAATTTTTTTGTAGTTGAGCTTTTATGTTTCCCGTTTGAGAAAGAAAATGCTTTGCACGGACTTAAAATAAGAACTTTTAAAATTGAAAATAATTCCCAATCATGTTTTTTAATGGTAATGGATGGTTTTTAATAGCTCTTTCAGAATTTCGCAAATATCTTTAGAATAAAACAGCACAGTTTGTAGGAAAGTATTGGATATGTTCGGGGTAATCCAAATCAGTGTACACACCAACGTACGTGCCTATCCAAAAAAAGAATGAAGAAACAACCGAAAACAAGAATCATGTACACAAGGTCTTTGTCTGCTATTAGACGATGAAACTGGATGCATGCACCTTGTTCGAATTCTTCTTTGTTATTTCATTCTCTGTCGCAAGCGCCATTACACGATGAATTTGTTTTCATGAAACGATTTTGACCGTTCTATTTTACTGGCTGAACACAATGGTGAAGCTGAAGCTGGAGTATGAAGCGCTTTCAAAGTTAAATATACGCAAACCCTATCAGCCTTATTTATAAACTCATATTAACGATTGAGAAAAGTAACGCAGCCTTTAATATGCCTCTAATCAAGAAATACAGAAACAACCGAAAAAAAGAATCATGTACACAAGGCCTTAGGTTCAATTTTGCCGTGCTTCATTTTTGCGCTTCATACTTCAGCTTCAGCTTCACCATTGTGTTTAAACAGTTATTTTCATTTTCCATAATCAATTGCAATGAATCTGCTCTTTTAACCATATCGATGTAACGAATGTTTTTAACCACATACAAATTTTTGCTGGATTCATAAAGACATAAGAATTCCAAATTAAGTTCTTTAGTCCACAAAAATTTACTTAACACTTAATTTTCACTCATTTTTCTTCATTTACTTTGAATCTTATTAAAAGCTTAGCCTAAGAAAAATGAAACCAAGTGATAAAGAATTAAAAAAAAGCGAACAAGAGAACAGAACAACGTCAAACAGATTCTTCCAACATGCTACCCGTGCGACACAGGACAGCTCTTTTCCTGTCTCATTTTTCGATTTTTTTCTCTCTTTTGCACGTACTATGTTCGAAGAATTCGAAACAAGGTGCATGCATCCAGTTTCATCGTCTAATAGCAGACTTACCAAGTGTGCTTCTACACGTTGATTGTTAAGTTTTGACTCACATAAGTGCAATAGAGATAGCAAATTCGGAAGTTGAGAAGAAAGAACTTTTTTTTTTTTTTTTTTTTTTGACTCACATAAGTGCAATAGAGATAGCAAATTCGGAAGTTGAGAAGAAAGAACTTTTTACCCTGTGAGTCGAGGGTAATTTTTTCATTGACTTTTTTGGCGTTTATCTTTTCTCTTCTTCTTTTTTATCAATGTGTTACTTCATAATGTTTTCGGTGCTTGTAGAGTCGTTTTCGCTGTGAGTTATTTCTCTCATATTTGTTTATGCTTTTTCTTACATATTTCCTTGGAAAAAATATTTCCTGAACAGTGAATACGACATATCTGAGCACTTCGAACGTAAAAGACTTTTATTTTATTATTATTAATTGCTTCATGTCAAAAATAAAAAAATACCACATTTTCAAGCAGAAGAAAGAGCAGAGAGGAATACCAAATTTAAGTCAAGCCAGTCAAGTGAAAAAGTCGACAGTAAATAAATTCTCAATTAATTTTCACTTGAACCGTCTATATTTATTATTATTTAATAACTTTGATCACTTTTCTAAAAAGAAATTGACATTCCGTACTTAACCATTGTGTTCGTGTCAGCTTCATCGCTTAGACCTTGTTTACATGATTCCTTTTTTCGGTTGTTTCTTCATTCTTCTTTTGGACAGGCTGTTACCTTTGTGTTTTCACTGATTTGGATTTACCCGAATATATCCAATACTTTCCTACAAACTGTGCTGTTTAATTCCAAATAAATTTGCGAAATAAAAAAAAAAGCTATTAAAAACCATCCATTAACACTAAAAAACATGATTGGGAATTGTTTTAAATTTTAAACATTATTATTTTTAGTCCGTGCATAGCATTTTATTTCTGAAATGAGAAACGTCAAAGCTCAACCACAAAAAAATCTTAAAATGTTCATTCTTCCATTCGTTACTTCATTCCTCCTACTTTTCTACACCTCTTACCCAATTGTCAAAAAGAAAGAATGAAGAAACAACCGAAAAAAAAGAATCATGTACACAAGGTCTTAGGTTCAATTTTGACGTGCTTCATTTTTGCGCTTCATACTTCAGCTTCAGCTTCACCATTGTGTTCAGACAGTTACTTTCATTTTCCATAATCAATTGCAATGAATCTGCTCTTTTAACCCTATCGATGTAACGAATGTTTTTAATTACATACACATTTTTGCTGGATTCATTAAGACATAAGAATTCCAAATTAAGTTCTTTAGTCCACAAAAATTTACTTAACACTTAATTTTCATTCATTTTTCTTCTTATTCTATTATCTTATTAAAAGCTTACCCTGAGAAAAACGAAACCAAGTGATAAAGAATTAAAAAAAAGCGAACAAGAGAATAGAACAACGTCAAACAGATTCTTCCAACATGCTACCCGTGCGACACAGGACAACTCTTTTCCTGTCTCATTTTTCGATATTTTTCTCTCTTTTGCACGTACTATGTTCGAAGAATTCGAAACAAGGTGCATGCATCCAGTTTCATCGTCTAATAGCAGACTTACTAAGTGTGCTTCTACACGTTGATTGTTAAGCTTTGACTCACATAAGTGCAATAGAGATAGCAAATTCGGAAGTTGAGAAGAAAGAACTTTTTACCCTGTGAGTCGAGGGTAATTTTTTCATTGACTTTTTTGGCGTTTATCTTTTCTCTTCTTCTTTTTTATCAATGTGTTGCTTCATAATGTTTTCGGTGCTTGTAGAGTCGTTTTCGCTGTGAGTTATTTCTCTCATATTTGTTTATGCTTTTTCTTACATATTTCCTTGGAAAAAATATTTCCTGAACAGTGAATACGACATATCTGAGCACTTCGAACGTAAAAGACTTTTATTTCATTATTATTAATTGCTTCATGTCAAAAATAAAAAAATACCACATTTTCAAGCACAAAATAGAGCAGAAAGGAATACCAAATTTAAGTCAAGCCAGTCAAGTGAAAAAGTCGACAGTAAATAAATTCGCAATTAATTTTCACTTAAACCGTCTATATTTATTATTATTTAATAACTTTGATCACTTTTCTAAAAAGAAATTGACATTTCGTACTTAACCATTGTGTTCGTGTCAGCTTCATCACTTAGACCTTGTTTACATGATTCCTTTTTTCGGTTGTTTCTTCATTCTTCTTTTGGACAGGCACGTACGTTGGTATTTTCACTGATTTGGATTTACCCGAATATATCCAATACTTTCCTACAAACTGTGCTGTTTAATTCCAAATAAATTTGCGAAATAAAAAAAAAAGCTATTAAAAACCATCCATTAACACTAAAAAACATGATTGGGAATTGTTTTAAATTTTAAACATTATTATTTTTAGTCCGTGCATAGCATTTTATTTCTGAAATGAGAAACGTCAAAGCTCAACCACAAAAAAATCTTAAAATGTTCATTCTTCCATTCGTTACTTCATTCCTCCTACTTTTCTACACCTCTTACCCAATTGTCAAAAAGAAAGAATGAAGAAACAACCGAAAAAAAAGAATCATGTACACAAGGTCTTAGGTTCAATTTTGACGTGCTTCATTTTTGCGCTTCATACTTCAGCTTCAGCTTCACCATTGTGTTCAGACAGTTACTTTCATTTTCCATAATCAATTGCAATGAATCTGCTCTTTTAACCATATCGATGTAACGAATGTTTTTAATTACATACACATTTTTGCTGGATTCATAAAGACATAAGAATTCCAAATTAAGTTCTTTAGTCCACAAAAATTTACTTAACACTTAATTTTCACTCATTTTTCTTCGTTTACTTTGAATCTTATTAAAAGCTTACCCTGAGAAAAACGAAACCAAGTGATAAAGAATTAAAAAAAGCGAACAAGAGAACAGAACAACGTCAAACAGATTCTTCCAACATGCTACCCGTGCGACACAGGACAGCTCTTTTCCTGTCTCATTTTTCGATTTTTTTTTCTCTTTTGCACGTACTATGTTCGAAGAATTCGAAACAAGGTGCATGCATCCAGTTTCATCGTCTAATAGCAGACTTACCAAGTGTGCTTCTACACGTTGATTGTTAAGTTTTGACTCACATAAGTGCAATAGAGATAGCAAATTCGGAAGTTGAGAAGAAAGAACTTTTTACCCTGTGAGTCGAGGGTAATTTTTTCATTGACTTTTTTGGCGTTTATCTTTTCTCTTCTTCTTTTTTATCAATGTGTTGCTTCATAATGTTTTCGGTGCTTGTAGAGTCGTTTTCGCTGTGAGCGATTTCTCTCATATGTGTTTATGCTTTTTCTTACATATTTCCTTGGAAAAAATATTTCCTGAACAGTGAATACGACATATCTGAGCACTTCGAACGTAAAAGACTTTTATTTTATTATTATTAATTGCTTCATGTCAAAAATAAAAAAATACCACATTTTCAAGCAGAAAAAAGAGCAGAGAGGAATACCAAATTTAAGTCAAGCCAGTCAAGTGAAAAAGTCGACAGTAAATAAATTCTCAATTAATTTTCACTTGAACCGTCTATATTTATTATTATTTAATAACTTTGATCACTTTTCTAAAAAGAAATTGACATTCCGTACTTAACCATTGTGTTCGTGTCAGCTTCATCACTTAGACCTTGTTTACATGATTCCTTTTTTCGGTTGTTTCTTCATTCTTCTTTTGGACAGGCACGTACGTTGGTGTTTTCACTGATTTGGATTTACCCGAATATATCCAATACTTTCCTACAAACTGTGCTGTTTAATTCCAAATAAATTTGCGAAATAAAAAAAAAGCTATTAAAAACCATCCATTAACACTAAAAAACATGATTGGAAATTGTTTTAAATTTTAAACATTATTATTTTTAGTCCGTGCATAGCATTTTATTTCTGAAATGAGAAACGTCAAAGCTCAACCACAAAAAAATCTTAAAATGTTCATTCTTCCATTCGTTACTTCATTCCTCCTACTTTTCTACACCTCTTACCCAATTGTCAAAAAGAAAGAATGAAGAAACAACCGAAAAAAAAGAATCATGTACACAAGGTCTTAGGTTCAATTTTGACGTGCTTCATTTTTGCGCTTCATACTTCAGCTTCAGCTTCACCATTGTGTTCAGACAGTTACTTTCATTTTCCATAATCAATTGCAATGAATCTGCTCTTTTAACCCTATCGATGTAACGAATGTTTTTAATTACATACACATTTTTGCTGGATTCATAAAGACATAAGAATTCCAAATTAAGTTCTTTAGTCCACAAAAATTTACTTAACACTTAATTTTCACTCATTTTTCTTCGTTCACTTTGTATCTTATTAAAAGCTTACCCTGAGAAAAACGAAACCAAGTGATAAAGAATTAAAAAAAAGCGAACAAGAGAACAGAAAAACGTCAAAGAGATTCTTCGAACATGCTACCCGTGCGACACAGGACAGCTCTTTTCCTGTCTCATTTTTCGATTTTTTTCTCTCTATTGCACGTTATATGTTCGAAGAATTTGAAACAAGGTGCATGCATCCAGTTTCATCGTCTAATAGCAGACTTACCAATTGTGCTTCTACACGTTGATTGTTAAGTTTTGACTCACATAAGTGCAATAGAGATAGCAAATTCGGAAGTTGAGAAGAAAGAACTTTTTACCCTGTGAGTCGAGGGTAATTTTTTCATTGACTTTTTTGGCGTTTATCTTTTCTCTTCTTCTTTTTATCATTGTGTTGTTTCATTATGTTTTCGGTGCTTGTAGAGTCGTTTTTGCTGTGAGCGATTTCTATTATATTTGTTTATGCTTTTTTCTTACATATTTCCTTGGAAAAAATGATTGTTGAAAAGATAATACGACATATCTGAGCACTTCGAACGTAAAAGATTTTTATTTTATTATTATTAATTGCTTCATGTCAAAAATAAAAAAATACCACATTTTCAAGCAGAAAAAAGAGCAGAGAGGAATACCAAATTTAAGTCAAGCCAGTCAAGTGAAAAAGTCGACAGTAAATAAATTCTTAATTAATTTTCACTTGAACCGTCTATATTTATTTATTATTATTTAATAACTTTGATCAATTTTCTAAAAAGAATTCTTTTTTCACAATGAAATTCACAGAATGCTAAAATATAAACACAATGCTTCAGAAATGTCAAATTATTGTACTGTGCACAGTTGGAAAAAGGCTTACTATTGTACTGAATTCAGTACAAAAGTACATCTTTGCCATTTTCAGTACAATTTTGATCTGTTTTTACAAAATTGATTTATTTCTTTCATTTTATGTTATCATTCAAAATATCCATCGAATTATTCAAGGTGCTTTCTGTATTCTCCATTCTTCAGCATACGTTGAAAGAAAAAAACGTTGATAGAAACCAAAAATCACATCAAAAAATAATGTTCGCACAGTCTTATAAATAATACAAATCTTGTCAATAAAAATGTTTTTTTTCTACGGCGAAAAATGACAAAATCTTCAATGACACCATAGGTCCGTACCTATGGAAGTGAGAGATTCTTACTCACTAAAAAACACCTTTAGAACAAATGATCTAAGTTGCCTTATCAAGTAGTTTAATCTTCATTTTTATTAATCACGTTTGGTAGGGAGCTCTCCACGGAGGGGACCTGCAATACCGCATAATCACACGGTTATCGTTATGTCTTGCTACACTAGGTCGAACCGTCTCGTTCTCCGAAGTCGGCGTACAAGATTGTATGTTCCATGGAGCACCAATAATTGCTCTGAGGACTTTGTTTTAAAATGTTTGCAGTGTTTGTATATGGCTAAGTATTCCGTAAGTCCACACAGGTTTTAGCACTTGCTTGTAGATAAGCAGTTTGTTATAAGTACTAAGATTGGAATATTTTCCAATTAGCCAGTTTAGTTCTCGTAACTTAATATCGAGTTCTTCTTTTCTTTTTAACGTGCGTCTTCCATTTAAGCTTAGCATCAAGAGTCATGCCTAGATACTTTGCTTCGTAAGCATACGGTATTCGAACGGAGCTAATAAAGATGGGTAGATTGTTAACATTCTTGTAAGTAAAGTGTTGATTTGGACTCGTTTAGAACAATGCGCCATTTCTTCGTCCAGTTTGTTATTTTGTCAAGAGTTTTCTGTAGCTTTTCGGTTGCTCTTTCAATTGAGCTGGATGGAGTATGGACGTATCATCAGCAAATGTTGCTATCGTGACGTCTTCTTCTTGAGGTATATCTCGAGTATAAACAACGAATAACACAGGGCCAAGAACACTTATTTCTTAAAATCATGAATATTCAGTACCTTGTGTCACTCTGAAAAGTCTATTTTCCAGATAGGATTCCAGAATATAATATATTTGTTTCGGAAAAACCTGTCTTGATTGAAATCTTAAGCCATCGTGCCAGACCTTATCGAAAGCTTGGGAAACATCAAGAAACGCGCTTGGGCATATCTTTCTCTCCTCTAGGGATTTTTCAATTTCATTTGTTACATCTGTATACTTAATCAATTGTTGAGTGGTTATTTCTAAAACCGAATTGGTGTTCGGGAATAAGCCATTTGTCTTCTACAATTGGAAGTAGGACCATTATTTTCCATTGCCGTGGAACGTATGCAAGCCTAAACGTGGCATTAATCAGATGTTGGATTTTAGTGATTGCTTTTCTCGGCAACTCTTTAAGAATGGGTGCATTTATCATGCTTTTTTGTTTTTGTTGCTTTCTTATAGCGTCGAGAAGTTCTGAAAATGTGACATTTCGAATTCGAAAGTTTTCAAAGGTCCAGTGAGTATCAACGGGTTCATTCAACAACTCCTCACCGTCAAACAGATCTGCCTTTTCTTTGTCTGTTTTAGCCCAATCTCCATTGTTTGTTCGAATTGGTGCTAATTGTAACTTTGGTTTTTAAACACCTTTTATAGCCTTCAACAGGGAGTAATTCGTACTTTTTTCTGCGGAAAGACGTTCGAGATAAGTAGAAATCTCACGGTTTCTTGAATCTCGAATTGCATTTTTCAGTTTACTAGAGAGGTGATTCAAAATAGTTTTGTGTTGAGGAGCGCGGGATTACTGCCATTTCTTACGTGCTTTTTTCGAGTATAAGTTCTTTAATTTCAATTCAAACATTTTGCTCATTAGGAATTGAATTTCTGCTATTTTGCGGAGTGTTTTTCCAGGCAGTATCTTGGACGATTTTAATTAATCTCTCAACATCATCTTCTAATTCAAACGGCGTTTGCAATGATACTTCAAGTGTAATAGCCTCTTCGCAATCTGCATGAAACCCTTCCCAATTCGTTCTGTTGTTTATCAGAAATGACGTAATGAAAATGTGACAAACAATCCCCTCCAAAAAGAGAAATTTTTAGAGGCAGTATCTTGGACGATTTTAATAAATCTCTCAACTTCATCTTCTAATTAAAACGGAGTTTGCAATGATACTTCAAGTGTAATAGCCTCTTCGCAATCTGCACGAAACCCTTCCCAATTCGTTCTGTTGTTTATCAAAAATGACGTAATAAAAATGTGACAAACTATCCCCTCCAAAAAGAGAAATTTTTAGAGTAAAACTCATTTAGGTAATGTTAAAAAACTAACTATTATTTAAATATCTAAGGCACCAGTTGTAATAATCTTTCCATTTTTTATTTGGAGGTGTTGAAGAAGTAAAACCAGTGATTATTTTGATGGCACAATAAACCTGATATTTTGAATTTATTTATTAGCAGAAGTTTACTTGATCATAATACACATAAAGGGGTTTTAAATAAATTTGTGTTATTTATTTCTGCATAAAAAAAATCAATGATTTAGAAATCCTTTAAAAGCTTTAATGAACGCCACAACTGGATCGTCTGATATGGGGATCCGTCCGTTATTTATTTAGCTATAATAACGAAGGTCCATTAATTGTATTTATTTTACCTTAATTTGTACAAAGTAACAAGCTAACTAACACACCTGGCGTTGCTGTGGCATACCATACATTTTCTTGATACCCGAAAACAGCGTCACAAATCGGTTCCAACAGTAACTAAACACTATCAACATAATCGTGTCAGTACACAAACAAATTGTAATATTGTTGATATGAAAATATGTACATTAAATAGCCTTAGTTACTCCTTACAACATCAGCTATATGTCTGCGAAAGCCCTGTCAAATTTGGTCCATGAATAAAAATATATGGCACCACCTACTTAGTTATTAAAAAAAAAGCCTTAACTATTTTTTACAATATTAGCTATCTGCTTGTGAAAGTCCCGTCAAAATCGGTCCATAAATAAGAGTTTTCGAAAAAAGGATTCCATCTTGACCCCTAAGTTACTTCCTAGAAAATCAGCTATCTGTCAGTAAAAGTCTCGTCAGAAAAATGTTATTTTTGAATTTGTGTTTGCTTACATATCAATTTAAAAGAGCCTAGTACAATTTGGTCATTTTCAGTACTATTTTATGCCATCGTTCAGTACAATCAAAAATAGTCGATTTCCATCGCTGGTACTGTGTGTGCAAATGTGTGTAACTCTCGATTGGAAATGAGATTTCTTTGATCTGAAATACGATCTGAAATAAAAAAAAGAATGATCTGTTAGACCTTGTGTACATGATTCTTTATTCATTCTTTCTTTTTGACAATTAGGTAAGGGGTGTAGAAAAGTAGGGGGACTTCATTCCCCCTAACGAGCGGAAGAATGAAAATTTAAAGATTTTTTGTGGTTGAGTTTTGATGTTTCCCGTTTGAGAAAGAAAATGCTTTGCACGGACTTAAAATAAGAACTTTATCTATTTTACTGGCTGAACACAATGGTGAAGCTGAAGCTGGAGTATGAAGCGCTTTCAAAGTTAAATATACGCAAAGTATATAAATGATTTGACGTTATTAATTAACCGCTCAAAGGCATTTTAGCGAAATCTAATAAATAAGGCCGTATGAGTTTTATATTCTTGGCAGCAAAATAAACATTCCGTTCTTCACCATTCTTTAGACCTTGTGTACATGATTCCTTTTTTCTGTTTTTTCTTCATTCTTCTTTTTGACAGGCACGTACCTTTGTGTTTTCACTGATTTGGATTTACCCGAATATATCCAATTCTTTCCTACAAACTGTGCTGTTTTATTCTAAAGGAATTGGCGAAAATCTAAAAAAAGCTATTAAAAACCATCCATTATCACTAAAAAACATGATTGGGAATTGTTTTCAAATTTAAACATTGTTATTTTTAGTCCGTGCATAGCATCGTTTTTCTCTGAAATGAGAAACGTCAAAGCTCAACCACAAAAAATCTTAAAATTTTCATTCTTCCATTCGTTACTTCATTCCTCCTACTTTTCTACACCCCTTACCCAATTGTCAAAAAGAAAGAATGAAGAAACAACCGAAAAAAATAATCATGTACACAAAGTCTTAGGTTCAATTTTGACGTGCTTCATTTTTGCGCTTCATACTTCAGCTTCAGCTTCACCATTGTGTTCAGCCAGTTATTTTCATTTTCCATAATCAATTGCAATGAATCTGCTCTTTTAAACCTATCGATGCAACGAATGTTTTTAACCACATACAAATTTTTGCTGGATTCATAAAGAAATAAGAATTCTAAATTAAGTTCTTTAGTCCACAAAAAGTTCCTTAACACTTAATTTTCACTCATTTTTCTTCGTTTACTTTGAATCTTATTAAAAGCTTACCCTGAGAAAAACGAAACCAAGTGATAAAGAATTAAAAAACAGCGAACAAGAGAACAGAAAAACGTTAAAGAGATTCTTCGAACATGCTACCCGTGCGACACGGGTCTGTCTCATTTTTCGATTTTTTTCTCAATGTGTTGCTTCATTATGTTTTCGGTGCTTGTAGTTTCGTTTTTCCTGTGAGCGATTTCTCTCATATTTGTTTATGCTTTTTCTTACATATTTCCTTGGAAAAAATATTTGCTGAACAGTGAATACGACATATCTGAGCACTTCGAACGTAAAAGACTTTTATTTTATTATTATTAATTGCTTCATGTCAAAAATAAAAAAAATACCACATTTTCAAGCAGAAAAAAGAGCAGACAGGAATACCAAATTTAAGTCAAGCCAGTGAAGCGAAAAAGTCGACAGTAAATAAGTTCTCAATTAATTTTCACTTGAACCGTCTTTATTTATTTATTATTGTTTAATAACTTTGATCACTTTTCTAAAAAGAATTCTTTTTTCACAATGAAATTCACAGAATGCTAAAATATAAACAAAATGCTTCAGAAATGTCAAATTATTGTACTGTGCACAGTTGGAAAAAGGCTTACTATTGTACTGAATTCAGTACAATTTGATATCGTCCGTACAAAAGTACATCTTTGCCATGTTCAGTACAATTTTGATCTGTTTTGTACAAAATTGATTTATTTCTTTCATTTTATGTTACCTTTCAAAATATCCATCGAATTATTCAAGGTGCTTTCTCTATTCCCCATTCTTCAGCAAACGTTGAAAGAAAAAATCGTTGATAGAAACCAAAAATCACATAAAAAAATAATGTTGGCACAGTCTTATAAATAATACAAATCTTGTCAATAAAAATGTTTTTTTACGGCAAAAATGACAAAATCTTCAAAGACACCATAGACCCGTACCTATGGTAGTGAGAGATTCTTACTCACTAAAAAAACACCTTTAGAACAAATGATCTAAGTTGCCTTATCAAGTAGTTTAATCTTCATTTTTATTAATCACGTTTGGTAGGGAGCTCTCCACCGAGGGGACCTGTAATACCGCATAATCACACGGTTATCGTTATGTCTTGCTACACTAGGTCGAACGGTCTCGTTCTCCGAAGTCAGCGTACAAGATTGTATGTTCCATGGAGCACCAATAATTGTTCTGAGGACTTTGTTTTAAAATGTTTGCAGTGTTTGTATATGGCTATGTCAACGGCCTTGGCTCCGATAAAGCATCGCTTCCCGTGAGATCAGCGAATTCAAGCATCGTTGCGCGTGGTTAGTAGAAAGATGGGGGACCGTCTGAAAACCAACTGCGTGCTGTTGACATGTGTTATGTGTTTTCTGTTTTCCGTTCTCCTTCTGTCTTCTCTTCTGTCCTGTATCAATGTCGTCTTGTGTGTTGTGTTTGTAATTGTCTGAGCCGATGGCCTCAGTAGCCAGTGCTCGTAAATGTGTCTACTTCGTAGATTATTCTACGGAGTAGATTAAAATGTAATGTAATGTAATGTATATGGCTAAGTATTCCGTAAGTCCACACAGGTTTTAGCACTTGCTTGTAGATGAGCAGTTTGTTATAAGTACTTAGATTGGAATATTGTCCAATTAGCCAGTTTAGTTCTCGTAACTTAATATCGAGTTCTTCTCTTTTCTTTTTAACGTGCGTCTTCCATTTAAGCTTAGCATCAAGAGTCATGCCTAGATACTTTGCTTTGTTAGCATACGGTATTTGAACGGAGTTAATAAAGATGGGTAGATTGTTAACATTCTTGTAAGTAAAGTTCACATGTGTTGATTTGGACTCGTTTAGAACAATGCGCCTTTTCTTCGTCTTCGTCCAGTTTGTTATTTTGTCAAAAGTTTTCTGTAGCTTTTCGGTTGCTCTTTCAATTGAGCTGGATGGAGTATGGACGTATCATCAGCAAATGTTGCTATCGTGACGTCTTCTTCTTGAGGTATATCTCGAGTATAAACGACGAATAACACAGGGCCAAGAACGCTTATTTCTTTAAATCATGAATATTCAGTACCTTGTGCCACTCTGAAAAGTCTATTCTCCAGGTAGGATTCCAGAATATAATATATTTGTTTCGGAAAAACCTGTCTTGATTTCAATCTTAAGCTGTCGTGCCAGACCTTATCGAAAGCTTGGGAAACATCAAGAAACGCGCTTGGGCATATCTTTCTCTCCTCTAGGGATTTCTTAATTTCATTTGTTATATCTGTATACTTAATCAATTGTTGAGTGGTTATTTCTAAAACCGAATTGGTGTTCGGGAATAAGCCGTTTGTCTTCTACAATTGGAAGTAGGTGCTTAAGTAATAATTTCTGGAATAACTTAGAAATTTAATACAATATTGGTCTGTAAGACTTCTTTTCATTGAGAGTTTTCCCTGGTTTTGGGACCATTATGATTTCGGCCACTTTCCATTGCCGTGGAACGTATGCAAGCCTAAACGTGGCATTAATCAGATGTTGGATTTCAGTGATTGCTTTTCTCGGCAACTCTTTAAGAATGGGTGCATTTATCATGCTTTTTGTTTATGTTGCTTTCTAATAGCGTCGAGAAGTTCTGAAAATGTGACATTTCGAATTCGAAATTTTTCAAAAGTCCAATGAGTATCAACGGGTTCATTGAACAACTCCTCACCGTCAAACAGATCTGCCTTCTCTTTGTCTGTTTTAGCCCAATCTCCATTGTTTGTTCGAATTGGTGCTAATTGTAACTTGGGTTTTTTATAATTAATTCGTACTTTTTTCTGCGGAAAGACGTTCGAGATAAGTAGAAATCTCACGGTTTCTTGAATCTCGAATTGCATTTTTCAGTTTACTAGAGAGGTGATTCAAAATAGTTTTGTGTTGAGGAGCGCGGGATTGCTGCCATTTCTTACGTGCTTTTTTTCGAGTATAAGTTCTATAATTTCAATTGAAACATTTTGCTCATTAGGAATTGAATTTCTGCTATTTTGCGGAGTGTTTTTCCAGGCACGATTTTAATAAATCTCTCAACTTCATCTTCTAATTCAAACGGAGTTTGCAATGATTTTTCAAATGTAATAGCCTCTTCGCAATCTGCACGAAACCCTTCCCAATTTGTTCTGTTGTTTGTCAAAAATGACGTAATCAAAATGTGACAAACAATCCTCTCCAAAAAGAAGAATTTTTAGAGTAAAACTCATTTAGATAATGTTAAATAACTAAC
Organism: Platycheirus rosarum; assembly: GCA_963971375.1. Taxonomy (NCBI): domain Eukaryota; kingdom Metazoa; phylum Arthropoda; class Insecta; order Diptera; family Syrphidae; genus Platycheirus; species Platycheirus rosarum. The sequence continues at coordinate 189,246,344 of OZ020507.1, read as the reverse complement.
TATTATTTAAATATCTAAGGCATCAGTTGTAGTGCTCCGTGGCTTAGTGGTTAGTGTGTGGGACTGCTAAGCGAAAGACCCTGGGTTCAAATCCAGCTCATAGCCACCTTTTTTTCTGGGGTACTGCCTCTTGCGAGGAACTGACAAAACTTCCAAGAGTAAAATTTGTCTCGAAAAAGTGCATCTCATGTAGCCGTTCGGACTCGGCGGTAAACTGTAGGTCCCTTCCATTCTTGCAGAGTAACAACACACACACAGGAATGGTTGAGAGTATAAGTCAATAGGCCTTGGCTCCTTAAGGAGCTGTCGCGCCAATAAATTTATTTTATTTAAGGCATCAGTTGTAATAATCTTTGAAACTGACTATTAAATGTTTCCATTTTTTATTTGGAGGTATTGAAGAAGTAAAACCTGTGATTATTTTGATGGCACAATAAACCTGATATTTTGAATTTATTTATTCAAAATATCAGGTTCCATCACTGGTACTGTGTGTGCAAATGTGTGTAACTCTCGATTGGAAATGAGATTTCTTTGATCTGAAATACGATCTGAAATAAAAACAAAGATTGATCTGTTAGACCTTGTGTACATTATTCTTTATTCATTCTTTCTTTGTGACAATAAGGTAAGGGGTGTATAAAAGTAGGGGGACTTCATTCCCCCTAACGAGCGGAAGAATGAAAATTTAAAGATTTTTTGTGGTTGAGTTTTGATGTTTCCCATTTGAGAAAGAAAATGCTTTGCACGGACTTAAAATAAGAACTTTTAAAATTGAAAATAATTCCCAATCATGTTTTTTAATGGTAATGGATGGTTTTTAATAGCTCTTTCAGAATTTCGCAAATTTCTTTAGAATAAAACAGCACAGTTTGTAGGAAAGTATTGGATATATTCGGGGTAATCCAAATCAGTGTACACACCAAAGTACGTGCCTGTCTAAAAAAAGAATGAAGAAACAACCGAAAAAAGGAATCATATACACAAGGTCTTTGTCTGCTATTGGACGATGAAACTGGATGCATGCACCTTGTTCGAATTCTTCTTTGTTATTTCATTCTCTGTCGCAAGCGCCATTACACGATGAATTTATTTTCATGAAACGATTTTGACCGTTCTATTTTACTGGCTGAACACAATGGTGAAGCTGAAGCTGGAGTATGAAGCGCTTTCAAAGTTAAATATACGCAAACCCTATCAGCCTTATTTATAAACTCATATTAACGATTGAGTAAAGTTACGCAGCCTTTAGCATCTAAATGTCAGTCAATCAGTCAGATAATCGAAACATCGTTTGAAATAAAAATTTCAAAATATTTACAAGAGTTCTTTTGCTTTAAAACGAAATTCCTTTAAATTATTCATATTTTTTAAATGACTAAAATTGTATGAATGAGTTAAAGCACAAAAAGACAGAAGCATTACAAAAATCCTTTTGATCATATGATGCTCAAAAATGAAGATTTGTTTTGGTTTCCATTTCCATTTGTCGAATTTGTTTGATTTTGCTAGATTGATTTACAATAATTGATGTTTATCATAACCAGAGTTTTGGATGAGACGGTTTTTTTAGATTTTGCGTTACGTTGCATTACATGAGCTCTATGTAACTAATATGGATTAAAAATTCTTTATAAATAAGGATTTACTCAACGTTGAGTAAATGATTTGACGTAACTAATTAACCGCTCAAAGGCATTTTAGCGAAATCTAATAAATAAGGCCGTATGAGTTTTATATTCTTGGCAGCAAAATAAACATTCCGTACTTCACCATACTTTTTTACTTTTAAATGATTTTTATTTTACTTTTACTTATATCTACTTAAATGCTAGACAAAAATCTTAAAACTAGCTAAAACTATCAACTTATTTAACTTACTGGCCCTATGCGGGCGCTCTAAATTAATCTTTAACTTAAATTTAATTGCCTTTCGGCCTAAAAATAACTTAAATTTATCTTATCAATGAAGGGTTTTATTTTTTACCCAGAAAAATTAAACTGCGTATCTGAGCTTTTTTGCTTAACCTATCTTAGACTAATTAAAACTAACTTAAATAAACTAAAAATAAACTTAAAATTACTTAAAATAAACCTAAAATACTTAAATCTAGAACAGCCACAGCAAGCTTTTTTTTTTATTTTATAGATTTTTTTTTTTTTTTTTTTTTTTTTTTTTTTTTTTTTTTTTTTTTTTTTTTTTTTTTTTGGTGCCGCCGCAACTGCCCTACCTAACTTAAAGATACTAAAGATATATGTAAGTCGGCCATAGGCGATATTTCGTCTATGTCGACTGAAAATGGTCGGGTTTTAGCTAAGCCACCAAAATTGGTGGACCTGATCTAGGGCTTCCTTCCGATCCCGGTCGGGCACGGCCCTACTGAAACGGAGGCGCTCTGCTTCGCTCCCAGCGACTATGTCTCGGTCGTAGAGGAGCCGCCTATCAACTGTTCTGCGGCCGACGTGGTAGATCAACGGAATCGCCGATCTATCCTGAATCAGCCCTCGACTATCAAGGTATAGGAAAGCCTCGGGCGGGATAAAACCACTCGAACGTGTGCTTTCAAAATATTCATCTTGGGGGTAGTAAGCCCCGAAGATTTGTCCATTAGTTGAGGTCATCGCCCTTGCAATGTGTCCGCGAATGAGCTTAATTAAAAAGTTATCTATCCTGTTTGTATTGGCCCCGTTGTATAGGACCTCGTTGGAATAATAATGTTTGTACTCCGACTCTGGTGTTCTATAAAGACCGAGACAAGTGCGAAGGCACTGTCTCTCGAACACCCGAATCTTTTCCATTAGAGATGGTGCAACGTTGAACCACACAGGGCATCCATAGGCAATCATCGGCCTAATGAGGGCCATGTAGCAAATCACTTTCACTCTGCTGTCAAGGCGGCTGCTATAAAACAACCGTCTTGTCAGAGCAAAAGCTCCCCTAGCCCTGGCTAGAGCAGCCTCTACATGTCGGTTGAAATATAGAAACTGATCCAGCCAGATGCCAAGGTACTTTACTACACTTTTACTCGCCAGTGGATGTCCATGTGGCCCAGCGATCACTAGCTTGCGCCAGTTCTTTCTCGTATCCCTAGAAGCCCTAGACACAGGGGTTCTAAACAGGATAGTTTCACATTTCTGGAAGTTAATTTTCAGCTTCCAATCATTACAATATTGCTGAATTTTATCGAAATCACGTTGCAAGAGAATTCTGATAACCTCAACTTTTGGACCTGTTCTGTACGCAATTAAATCATCGGCATACGCAATTGCATGAGGTAGACTCCCAATGAGATCGCTGGTGTAAATACTAAAGAGAATCGGCGAGTTCACCGCTCCCTGTTGCAGACCGTTTTTAATATCAAAAGTTGTGGTAGATGTTACATTGCCACTCTTGACAACAAACTTTCTACCATTAAGCATGTCGTAAAGCATATATAGCAGTGGTTTACTTATGCCCCATGTGGTTAGCTTCAGATAAAGACCCTCTAACCATACGGTGTCGAAAGCCTTCTCCAGATCAACCAGACAGGCACCCGTGCATTGATTCTTAGCATTGTTCCATTGGACAGCAGATACTAACTTTGACGCGGCATGAATTGTGTCATGTCCCGCCTTAAAGCCGAACTGGGTGTCTGGAATTATATTTTTGTCCTCGGACCACTTGGACAGAGCTCTATTGATAACTTTTTCGAATACTTTGCTGATACTCGGAAGAAGACTTATCGACCGGAGATTTGACGGATTGGAGTTGTCCTTTCCCTTTTTCGGGAGAGGATGTACAACAGCTGTCTTCCAGCTCACTGGATAATATGCATTATTCAGCGCGTTGTTGAACAGTGTTGTGTATATGTCTATTGCTTCCTCAGGGAGATGTCGTAGTACAACATTGGGTATACCATCGACTCCTGCTGACTTCTTTTTCTTTAATGATGCGAAGATCATTTGTAGTTCGACCCTCGAGATGAGCAGGGAACTTGGCCCATTTAGCTCGGCGATAGTGGCGTTTGCCAGATTGTCTTCATTGAACCCGGTAAAACCAAGATTCTCAGATCGCCATTGCGTGATGCTATTTCGAAGGTAAAAGTGATTCAGCAGAGCTCTGTTCTCCAGGTCGTGGTTCGGGCAAATGGAATCATTCACCTTATACACTTGCTGAAAAGCAGAACCAACTGTCTCAACCTTCTCCAATGGATCTTCGACCACAAAGAAATCGTCATCCAAGACGGCGTCCCCCAGATCTATTCCTGCGGTCAGGAGTATGTTTTCATTGTCTGTCGTTCTCGGAAGCTTAAGACACGGAAGATCGTTTTGATTGTTTTTTCTGAAGATTTTATTAATCTCGGGAAACATACTCGGGTCGCTAGAGTTAACGGCTCGAATTCTGTTATCCCAGTACAAGTTAATAGACAATCTGTAATTTTGCTTTATGAGCGAGTTGACGTTTTTGATTGACGACTTCAGTGTCTTAATCTCCAGATCGTTCCGTACTTCACCATTCTTTAGACCTTGTGTACATGATTCCTTTTTTCTGTTGTTTCTTCATTCTTCTTTTGGACAGGCACGTACCTTTGTGTTTTCACTGATTTGGATTTACCCGAATATATCCAATTCTTTCCTACAAACTGTGCTGTTTTATTCTAAAGGAATTGGCGAAAATCTAAAAAAAGCTATTTAAAACCATCCATTATCACTAAAAAACATGATTGGGAAATGTTTTCAAATTTAAACATTGTTATTTTTAGTCCGTGCATAGCATCGTTTCTCTCTGAAATGAGAAACGTCAAAGCTCAACCACAAAAAATCTTAAAATTTTCATTCTTCCATTCGTTACTTCATTCCTCCTACTTTTCTACACCCCTTACCCAATTGTCAAAAAGAAAGAATGAAGAAACAACCGAAAAAAAGAATCATGTACACAAAGTCTTAGGTTCAATTTTGACGTGCTTCATTTTTGCGCTTCATACTTCAGCTTCAGCTTCACCATTGTATTCAGCCAGTTATTTTTATTTTCCATAATCAATTGCAATGAATCTGCTCTTTTAAACCTATCGATGCAACGAATGTTTTTAACCACATACAAATTTTTGCTGGATTCATAAAGAAATAAGAATTCTAAATTAAGTTCTTTAGTCCACAAAAAATTCCTTAACACTTAATTTTCACTCATTTTTCTTCGTTTACTTTGAATCTTATTAAAAGCTTACCCTGAGAAAAACGAAACCAAGTGATAAAGAATTAAAAAAAAGCGAACAAGAGAAACAGAAAAACGTTAAAGAGATTCTTCGAACATGCTACCCGTGCGACACGGGTCTGTCTCATTTTTCATTTTTTTTCTCTCTATGCTCGAAGTATTCGAAACAAGGTGCATGCATCCAGTTTCATCGTCTAATAGCAGACTTACAAAGTGTGCTTCTACACGTTGATTGTTAAGTTTTGACTCACATAAGTGCAATAGAGATAACAAATTCGAAAGTTGAGAAGAAAGAACTTTTTACCGTGCAAGTCGAGGGTAATTTTTTCATTGACTATTTTGGCGTTTATCTTTTTTATCAATGTGTTGCTTCATTATGTTTTCGGTGCTTGTAGTTTCGTTTTTCCTGTGAGCGATTTCTCTCATATTTGTTTATGCTTTTTCTTACATATTTCCTTGGAAAAAATATTTGCTGAACAGTGAATACGACATATCTGAGCACTTCGAACGTAAAAGACTTTTATTTTATTATTATTAATTGCTTCATGTCAAAAATAAAAAAAATACCACATTTGCAAGCAGAAAAAAGAGCAGACAGGAATACCAAATTTAAGTCAAGCCAGTGAAGCGAAAAAGTCGACAGTAAATAAGTTCTCAATTAATTTTCACTTGAACCGTCTTTATTTATTTATTATTGTTTAATAACTTTGATCACTTTTCTAAAAAGAATTCTTTTTTCACAATGAAATTCACAGAATGCTAAAATATAAACAAAATGCTTCAGAAATGTCAAATTATTGTACTGTGCACAGTTGGAAAAAGGCTTACTATTGTACTGAACTCAGTACAATTTGATATCGTCCGTACAAAAGTACATCTTTGCCATGTTCAGTACAATTTTGATCTGTTTTTTACAAAATTGATTTATTTCTTTCATTTTATGTTATCTTTCAAAATATCCATCGAATTATTCAAGGTGCTTTCTGTATTCCCCATTCTTCAGCAAACGTTGAAAGAAAAAAACGTTGATAGAAACCAAAAATCACATAAAAAAATAATGTTGGCACAGTCTTATAAATAATACAAATCTTGTCAATAAAAATGTTTTTTTTACGGCAAAAATGACAAAATCTTCAAAGACACCATAGACCCGTACCTATGGTAGTGAGAGATTCTTACTCACTAAAAAAACACCTTTAGAACAAATGATCTAAGTTGCCTTATCAAGTAGTTTAATCTTCATTTTTATTAATCACGTTTGGTAGGGAGCTCTCCACCGAGGGGACTTGCAATACCGCATAATCACACGGTTATCGTTATGTCTTGCTACACTAGGTCGAACGGTCTCGTTCTCCGAAGTCAGCGTACAAGATTGTATGTTCCATGGAGCACCAATAATTGCTCTGAGGACTTTGTTTTAAAATGTTTGCAGTGTTTGTATATGGCTAAGTATTCCGTAAGTCCACACAGGTCTTAGCACTTGCTTGTAGATAAGCAGTTTGTTATAAGTACTTAGATTGGAATATTTTCCAATTAGCCAGTTTAGTTCTCGTAACTTAATATCGAGTTCTTCTCTTTTCTTTTTAACGTGCGTCTTCCATTTAAGCTTAGCATCAAGAGTCATGCCTAGATACTTTGCTTTGTTAGCATACGGTATTTGAACGGAGTTAATAAAGATGGGTAGATTGTTAACATTCCTGTAAGTAAAGTTCACATGAGTTGATTTGGACTCGTTTAGAACAATGCGCCTTTTCTTCGTCTTCGTCCAGTTTGTTATTTTGTCAAAAGTTTTCTGTAGCTTTTCGGTTGCTCTTTCAATTGAGCTGGATGGAGTATGGACGTATCATCAGCAAATGTTGCTATCGTGACGTCTTCTTCTTGAGGTATATCTCGAGTATAAACAACGAATAACACAGGGCCAAGAACGCTTATTTCTTTAAATCATGAATATTCAGTACCTTGTGCCACTCTGAAAAGTCTATTCTCCAGATAGGATTTCAGAATATAATATATTTGTTTCGGAAAAACCTGTCTTGATTTCAATCTTAAGCTGTCGTGACAGACCTTATCGAAAGCTTCGGAAACATCAAGAAACGCGCTTGGGCATATCTTTCTCTCCTCTAGGGATTTTTTAATTTCATTTGTTATATCTGTATACTTAATCAATTGTTGAGTGGTTATTTCTAAAACCGAATTGGTGTTCGGGAATAAGCCGTTTGTCTTCTAAAATTGGAAGTAGGTGCTTAAGTAATAATTTCTGGAATAACTTAGAAATTTAATACAATATTGGTCTGTAAGACTTCTTTTCATTGAGAGTTTTCCCTGGTTTTGGGACCATTATGATTTCGGCCACTTTCCATTGCCGTGGAACGTATGCAAGCCTAAACGTGGCATTAATCAGATGTTGGATTTCAGTGATTGCTTTTCTCGGCAACTCTTTAAGAATGGGTTCATTTATCATGCTTTTTGTTTTTGTTGCTTTCTAATAGCGTCGAGAAGTTCTGAAAATGTGACATTTCGAATTCGAAATTTTTCAAAAGTCCAATGAGTATCAACGGGTTCATTGAACAACTCCTCACCGTCAAACAGATCTGCCTTCTCTTTGTCTGTTTTAGCCCAATCTCCATTGTTTGTGCGAATTGGTGCTAATTGTAACTTGGGTTTTTTATAATTAATTCGTACTTTTTTCTGCGGAAAGACGTTCGAGATAAGTAGAAATCTCACGGTTTCTTGAATCTCGAATTGCATTTTTCAGTTTACTAGAGAGGTGATTCAAAATAGTTTTGTGTTGAGGAGCGCGGGATTGCTGCCATTTCTTACGTGCTTTTTTTCGAGTATAAGTTCTATAATTTCAATTGAAACATTTTGCTCATTAGGAATTGAATTTCTGCTATTTTGCGGAGTGTTTTTCCAGGCAGTATCTTGGACGATTTTAATAAATCTCTCAACTTCATCTTCTAATTCAAACGGAGTTTGCAATGATTTTTCAAATGTAATAGCCTCTTCGCAATCTGCACGAAACCCTTCCCAATTCGTTCTGTTGTTTGTCAAAAATTACGTAATAAAAATGTGACAAACAATCCTCTCCAAAAAGAAGAATTTTTAGAGTAAAACTCATTTAGATAATGTTAAATAACTAACTATTATTTAAATATCTAAGGCATCAGTTGTAGTGCCCCGTGGCTTAGTGGTTAGTGTGTGGGACTGCTAAGCGAAAGAACCTGGGTTCAAATCCAGCTCATAGCCACCTTTTTTTCTGGGGTACTGCCTCTTGCGAGGAACTGACAAAACTTCCAAGAGTAAAATTTGTCTCGAAAAAGTGCATCTCATGTAGCCGTTCGGACTCGGCGGTAAACTGTAGGTCCCTTCCATTCTTGCAGAGTAACAACACACACACAGGAATGGTTGAGAGTATAAGTCAATAGGCCTTGGCTCCTTAAGGAGCTGTCGCGCCAATAAATTTATTTTATTTAAGGCATCAGTTGTAATAATCTTTGAAACTGACTATTAAATGTTTCCATTTTTTATTTGGAGGTATTGAAGAAGTAAAACCTGTGATTATTTTGATGGCACAATAAACCTGATATTTTGAATTTATTTATTCAAAATATCAGGTTCCATCACTGGTACTGTGTGTGCAAATGTGTGTAACTCTCGATTGGAAATGAGATTTCTTTGATCTGAAATACGATCTGAAATAAAAACAAAGATTGATCTGTTAGACCTTGTGTACATTATTCTTTATTCATTCTTTCTTTGTGACAATAAGGTAAGGGGTGTATAAAAGTAGGGGGACTTCATTCCCCCTAACGAGCGGAAGAATGAAAATTTAAAGATTTTTTGTGGTTGAGTTTTGATGTTTCCCATTTGAGAAAGAAAATGCTTTGCACGGACTTAAAATAAGAACTTTTAAAATTGAAAATAATTCCCAATCATGTTTTTTAATGGTAATGGATGGTTTTTAATAGCTCTTTCAGAATCTCGCAAATTTCTTTAGAATAAAACAGCACAGTTTGTAGGAAAGTATTGGATATATTCGGGGTAATCCAAATCAGTGTACACACCAACGTACGTGCCTGTCCAAAAAAAGAATGAAGAAACAACCGAAAAAAGGAATCATGTACACAAGGTCTTTGTCTGCTATTGGACGATGAAACTGGATGCATGCACCTTGTTCGAATTCTTCTTTGTTATTTCATTCTCTGTCGCAAGCGCCATTACACGATGAATTTATTTTCATGAAACGATTTTGACCGTTCTATTTTACTGGCTGAACACAATGGTGAAGCTGAAGCTGGAGTATGAAGCGCTTTCAAAGTTAAATATACGCAAACCCTATCAGCCTTATTTATAAACTCATATTAACGATTGAGTAAAGTTACGCAGCCTTTAGCATCTAAATGTCAGTCAATCAGTCAGATAATCGAAATATCGTTTGAAATAAAAATTTCAAAATATTTACAAGAGTTCTTTTGCTATAAAACGAAATTCCTTTAAATTATTCATATTTTTTAAATGGCTAAAATTGTATAAATGAGTTAAAGCACAAAAAGACAGAAGCATTACAAAAATCCTTTTGATCATTTGATGCTCAGAAATGAAGATTTGTTTTGGTTTCCATTTCCATTTGTCGAATTTGTTTGATTTTGCTAGATTGATTTACAATAATTGATGTTTATCATAACCAGAGTTTTGGATGAGACGGTTTTTTTAGATTTTGCGTTACGTTGCATTACATGAGCTCTATGTAACTAATATGGGTTAAAAATTCTTTATAAATAAGGATTTACTCAACGTTGAGTAAATGATTTGACGTAACTAATTAACCGCTCAAAGGCATTTTAGCGAAATCTAATAAATAAGGCCGTATGAGTTTTATATTCTTGGCAGCAAAATAAACATTCCGTACTTCACCATTCTTTAGACCTTGTGTACATGATTCCTTTTTTCTGTTGTTTCTTCATTCTTCTTTTGGACAGGCACGTACCTTTGTGTTTTCACTGATTTGGATTTACCCGAATATATCCAATTCTTTCCTACAAACTGTGCTGTTTTATTCTAAAGGAATTTGCGAAAATCTAAAAAAAGCTATTAAAAACCATCCATTATCACTAAAAAACATGATTGGGAATTGTTTTCAAATTTAAACATTGTTATTTTTAGTCCGTGCATAGCATCGTTTCTCTCTGAAATGAGAAACGTCAAAGCTCAACCACAAAAAATCTTAAAATTTTCATTCTTCCATTCGTTACTTCATTCCTCCTACTTTTCTACACCCCTTACCCAATTGTCAAAAAGAAAGAATGAAGAAACAACCGAAAAAAAGAATCATGTACACAAAGTCTTAGGTTCAATTTTGACGTGCTTCATTTTTGCGCTTCATACTTCAGCTTCAGCTTCACCATTGTGTTCAGCCAGTTATTTTCATTTTCCATAATCAATTGCAATGAATCTGCTCTTTTAAACCTATCGATGCAACGAATGTTTTTAACCACATACAAATTTTTGCTGGATTCATAAAGAAATAAGAATTGTAAATTAAGTTCTTTAGTCCACAAAAAATTCCTTAACACTTAATTTTCACTCATTTTTCTTCGTTTACTTTGAATCTTATTAAAAGCTTACCCTGAAAAAAACGAAACCAAGTGATAAAGAATTAAAAAAAAGCGAACAAGAGAAACAGAAAAACGTTAAAGAGATTCTTCGAACATGCTACCCGTGCGACACGGGTCTGTCTCATTTTTCATTTTTTTTCTCTCTATGCTCGAAGTATTCGAAACAAGGTGCATGCATCCAGTTTCATCGTCTAATAGCAGACTTACCAAGTGTGCTTCTACACGTTGATTGTTAAGTTTTGACTCACATAAGTGCAATAGAGATAACAAATTCGAAAGTTGAGAAGAAAGAACTTTTTACCGTGCAAGTCGAGGGTAATTTTTTCATTGACTATTTTGGCGTTTATCTTTTTTATCAATGTGTTGCTTCATTATGTTTTCGGTGCTTTTAGTTTCGTTTTTCCTGTGAGCGATTTCTCTCATATTTGTTTATGCTTTTTCTTACATATTTCCTTGGAAAAAATATTAGCTGAACAGTGAATACGACATATCTGAGCACTTCGAACGTAAAAGACTTTTATTTTATTATCATTAATTGCTTCATGTCAAAAATAAAAAAAATACCACATTTTCAAGCAGAAAAAAGAGCAGACAGGAATACCAAATTTAAGTCAAGCCAGTGAAGCGAAAAAGTCGACAGTAAATAAATTCTCAATTAATTTTCACTTGAACCGTCTTTATTTATTTATTATTGTTTAATAACTTTGATCACTTTTCTAAAAAGAATTATTTTTTCACAATGAAATTCACAGAATGCTAAAATATAAACAAAATGCTTCAGAAATGTCAAATTATTGTACTGTGCACAGTTGGAAAAAGGCTTACTATTGTACTGAATTCAGTACAATTTGATATCGTCCGTACAAAAGTACATCTTTGCCATGTTCAGTACAATTTTGATCTGTTTTTTACAAAATTGATTTATTTCTTTCATTTTATGTTATCTTTCAAAATATCCATCGAATTATTCAAGGTGCTTTCTGTATTCCCCATTCTTCAGCAAACGTTGAAAGAAAAAAACGTTGATAGAAACCAAAAATCACATAAAAAAATAATGTTGGCACAGTCTTATAAATAATACAAATCTTGTCAATAAAAATGTTTTTTTTACGGCAAAAATGACAAAATCTTCAAAGACACCATAGACCCGTACCTATGGTAGTGAGAGATTCTTACTCACTAAAAAAACACCTTTAGAACAAATGATCTAAGTTGCCTTATCAAGTAGTTTAATCTTCATTTTTATTAATCACGTTTGGTAGGGAGCTCTCCACTGAGGGGACCTGCAATACCGCATAATCACACGGTTATCGTTATGTCTTGCTACACTAGGTCGAACGGTCTCGTTCTCCGAAGTCAGCGTACAAGATTGTATGTTCCATGGAGCACCAATTTGAATTTGTTTTAAAATGTTTGCAGTGTTTGTATATGGCTAAGTATTCCGTATGTCCACACAGGTTTTAGCACTTGCTTGCAGATAAGCAGTTTGTTATAAGTACTTAGATTGGAATATTTTCCAATTAGCCAGTTTAGTTCTCGTAACTTAATATCGAGTTCTTCTCTTTTCTTTTTAACGTACGTCTTCCATTTAAGCTTAGCATCAAGAGTCATGCCTAGATACTTTGCTTCGTAAGCATACGGTATTTGAACGGAGTTAATAAAGATGGGTAGATTGTTAACATTCTTGTAAGTAAAGTTCACATGTGTTGATTTGGACTCGTTTAGAACAATGCACCATTTCTTCGTCTTCGTCCAGTTTGTTATTTTGTCAAGAGTTTTCTGTAGCTTTTCGGTTGCTCTTTCAATTGAGCTGGATGGAGTATGGACGTATCATCAGCAAATGTTGCTATCGTGACGTCTTCTTCTTGAGGTATATCTCGATTATAAACAACGAATAACACAGGGCCAAGAACGCTTATTTCTTTAAATCATGAATATTCAGTACCTTGTGTCACTCTGAAAAGTCTATTCTCCAGATAAGATTCCAGATTATAATATATTTGTTTCGGAAAAACCTGTCTTGATTTAAATCTTCAGCCGTCGTGCCAGACCTTATCGAAAGCTTGGGAAACATCAAGAAACGCGCTTGGGCATATCTTTCTCTCCTCTAGGGATTTTTCAATTTCATTTGTTATATCTGTATACTTAATCAATTGTTGAGTGGTTATTTCTAAAACCGAATTGGTGTTCGGGAATAAGCCGTTTGTCTTCTAAAATTGGAAGTAGGCGCTTTAGAAATAATTTCTGGAATAACTTAGAAATTTAATACAATATTGGTCTGTAAGACTTCTTTTCATTAAGAGTTTTCCCTGGTTTTGGGACCATTATGATTTCGGCCACTTTCCATTGCCGTGGAACGTATGCAAGCCTAAACGTGGCATTAATCAGATGTTGGATTTTAGTGATTGCTTTTCTCGACAACTCTTTAAGAATGGGTGGATTTATCATGCTTTTTTGTTTTTGTTGCTTTCTTATAGCGTCGAGAAGTTCTGAAAATGTGACATTTCGAATTCGAAAGTTTTCAAAGGTCCAATGAGTATCAACGGGTTCATTCAACAAATCCTCACCGTCAAACAGATCTGCCTTTTCTTTGTCTGTTTTAGCCCAATCTCCATTGTTTGTTCGAATTGGTGCTGATTGTAACTTGGGTTTTTTAACACCTTTAATAGCCTTCAACAGGGAGTAATTCGTACTTTTTTCTGCGGAAAAACGTTCGAGATAAGTAGAAATCTCACGGTTTCTTGAATCTCGAATTGCATTTTTCAGTTTACTAGAGAGGTGATTCAAAATAGTTTTGTGTTGAGGAGCGCGGGATTGCTGCCATTTCTTACGTGCTTTTTTCGAGTATAAGTTCTTTAATTTCAATTGAAACATTTTGCTCATTAGGAATTGAATTTCTGCTATTTTTCGGAGTGTTTTTCCAGGCAGTATCTTGGACGATTTTAATAAATCTCTCAACTTCATCTTCTAATTCAAACGGAGTTTGCAATGATTTTTCAAATGTAATAGCCTCTTCGCAATCTGCACGAAACCCTTCCCAATTCGTTCTGTTGTTTGTCAAAAATGACGTAATAAAAATGTGACAAACAATCCTCTCCAAAAAGAAGAATTTTTAGAGTAAAACTCATTTAGGTTATGTTAAATAACTAACTATTATTTAAATATCTAAGGCACCAGCTGTAATAATCTTTGAAACTGACTATTAAATGTTTCCATTTTTTATTTAGAGGTGTTGAAGAAGTAAAACCAGTGATTATTTTGATGGCACAATAAACCTGATATTTTGAATTTATTTATTAGCAGAAGTTGATCATAATACACATAAAGGGGTTTTAAATAAATTTGTGTTATTTATTTCTGCATAAAAAAAATCAATGATTTAGAAATCCTTTAAAAGCTTTAATGAACGCCACAACTGGATCGTCTGATATGGGGATCCGTTCGATCTTACAACATCAGCTATATGTCTGCGAAAGCCCTGTCAAATTTGGTCCATGAATAAAAATATATAGCACCACCTACTTAGTTATTAAAAAAATAGCCTTAACTATTTCTTACAATATTAGCTATCTGCTTGTGAAAGTCCCGTCAAAATCGGTCCATAAATAAGAATTTTCGAAAAAAGAACCCCATCTTGACCCCTTAGTTACTTCCTAGAAAATCAGCTATCTGTCAGTAAAAGTCTCGTCAGAATCGGTACAGCCGTTCCCGAAAGTAGCCCGAACAAACAGACAGACAAAAAAATTCAAAATTGTGTTTATGTTTTAACTTTTCTTTCATATGCCTCTTTGTATAAAAGCTGTTATTTTGATATTAAAAACATAATCAATTCTTTTTATGTTAATAAATGAATTGTTTTTTTTTTTTTGTTCTTGTTTATAAAAAATGTTATTTTTGAATTTGTGTTTGCTTACATATCAATTTAAAAGAGCCCAGTACAATTTGGTCATTTTCAGTACTATTTTATGCCATCGTTCAGTACAAACGAAAATAGTCGATTTCTATCACTGGTACTGTGCGTGCAAATGTGTGTAACTCTCGATTGGAAATGAGATTTCTTTGATCTGAAATACGATCTGAGATAAAAAAAAAAGATTGATCTGTTAGACCTTG